>OY744535.1:81722140-81774640 GCA_963556195.1 Sepiola atlantica
ACGTGGTGTATGCATCTGTTCTACGTATGTGAATGCGTATATGCACGTGTGAGCGCATTCATATAAGGTTTTGTCTATACACATCTATTATGATCCGTTCAATTCTGGCTTCAATTTAAATATAGTGTGTGTTAATTTTTGTGATGAGGTATGAGTTATCCTGTGTTTTATAGGGATTCATTACCTTTAATTCTCCTCTGCTGCATGAGTGGATACCATGAGAGACAAAACATTCATTTCTATTAAGTGTTTGGGTGCGCCTATATAGTATCCGTTGCATTTTATGCATTCTAGAACATATATAACATTGTTTGAGGTGCAGTTACTGTGTGTTTTTATGTGTGTGTTGGGTATTTGAATTGACATAGGCCCCCTCTTGTATTATGCCACAAAGCCCACATTTACTTTGTTGTATTTTGTGACACTTGTGTCATGTTTTAGTTGAGTGTGGATGAGTTTAACATTTTCTTGATATTTTTCAGGGTTACTTTTTCTTTTTATTATGTTTGTTGTTTTTAGTAGTGGTAGGTGTATTGTTATATATGTGAAGGTTTGTTAATAGTTATTGCTAATATATGGTCTTTGTTTCGTATTTTGGGGGTTCATAAATTGTGGAATCATATTTTTCTGTTAGGTCTGGTCTTTTTTATCATCAAGGGATATACACTTCTCGTTAATGTTTTCGTAGTTCATTCAATCGACAAATCTGGAGGTGTTTGTCACTTACTATAGTACATATTCTGCGTTCTAAGGAATATGGTATATATTTAAGGCAGATTCTTGGGTGATAGATTTTAAAATGGGGATATTGTTAGTGTCTGTAGATTGGTAGTTGTTGTCTGTGATAATATTATTGTTTTATATTTTCACGAGTATATTTAGGATGTGTAGTTATGCGTGCAGTTAAATTGTGTGGTGTCGATTTTCTTACAGTACAACGATATATGACGTTACATTGTATCCAATTGCCATTTAACGGGCATTCTCTAGATTTCTGGCAGTTACAGTTATTAGTAGGGTGTATAGTATGATGTTTTAAGACCGTACTTGAATGCATTTAACTTTTACTGTTAAACAATTCCCCCAAACACCATGATGCAAACAGACCCAACATACAAATTCGCACCTCACCCTATAGCTCTCCACATAACGAACTCCTAGTACCTGACGACACACTAAATAACACATCTAACACTAACCAACAACCCTCACTAACTAACAATAATCTTGATCTCACTCCTCAAGTTATCTCATATTCTCCACCTAAACTCCAACTTAACTTTGGTCCAGAACTTGAACATACAACCCCAAAACATTCCCGATACTATACATGACACAAACACGTAAATTCCAGATTCTCATACACTTGAACCTTAATTCCCCAATTGGAAGCCTTTTAAGCTTTCGAAATTATATATGAGTTCGTTCAAAATCCGTTTTCATTACGCCCCCCTCCATCTCAGAATTATTCACTCAATGACCTGCATCTCACTTCTGCTGTCAACTTATAATAGCCCCACCCCAACTAGCATCGGCTTTATTGCTTACTAGAATTAAACAGTAACCAAACAATCCCCCCTTCTCTCTTCCCAGCATCAGCCATAGTTCATTAAACTGTCCCTATCACCCACCTTTTATGTTGTATCTTTATCCCTTTCCTAACTTCCTCATTTGACCTTGTGTTCAACTTATAAGCTTTCGCTCATCTTCGATTGATCGTTGTCACTACTTAAATTCCCGATTGCCTCCGTTTAATATACACAGTTTAAATTCAGCTTCTGAAAAACTACTCTCATTCTCGGTGCAGGGAAGTATTTTAAAATGACTCGAATTCTACAACATTTCTTTAGAATTAGTACGTTCCAACTATGATTGAACTAAACATCCTTCTATATTATTTACTTTATTTTTGAACTTTTTCTATCTTCAAATCTCCTTTCACTGGACACTGGCGTGGCCACCGAGAGTTACTACAGGCCTGTTTGCTAGAAAATGACGTCACTGCATTGCGTGTCAAAACAATGGCCGTCGTAATAACAATAAGAAGGCATTTCGACTTCTTCATTCACTAAATAATCCATCAAAATTCAGGAAATAAACCAATTTTAATAGGATTTTCAGTATTTATTAATTAATGATCACGGAATATAATAAATCCATTACTTTATTATAAAGCTTGGTGCAAATGTATTATTTCTTGTAAACAAAAAACACCTTCACTAAAGTTATCCAAAATATCAAAACATGTTGACCATACGATATTGTAAATATTTAAAACAAAGCATTAGAAAACTTTAAAAATTGCATGTAAAAAAAAGAAAGGAACACGATTCGATTCATCCTGAAACTGATTTTTATTCAATATAAATTTAAAGAAAATAATAATTCCCGATCAAATACTGCAAAAAACTGAATTATGAATTACCATTATTTAAACTTCTAACCCAATCAACCGTAAGTAATTCAGACTTTGAAATTTGTTTAAAAATTATACAAAAAAAAGTTCAATGTTAATTGTTTGTTTAATAATGGAATCACCAACTCCTATCTTGCTATTAAGAGATAGGTAAGTGCAAAATCAAAGGCCGATCCCCAAAATGTAAAAACATTTTGACCCTCCCTTCACTTAAAAATTCACCAAAATTCAGGAAATCAACCAATTTTAATGAAATTTTAAATATTTATTAATAAACAAGTACAGGAGAGATAGTGAAACCATTTTTTTTAAATCTTAGTGAAAATGTTTTTGTTTTTTTTTAAACAAAATACACCTTTACTAAACGTATATTTTTATATATATAAACATTTTTTTAATGAAAATAAAGATTTGTATATGTTTAAAATAATTTTTTTTTAACTATTTCGTATATATTACGAAAAATGCCCCTACACTCTTGTTAATAAACTTATTATAACTCGAAGAAAAATTAATTTTGTTAATTAACGATATTATCATTCATTAAAGCATTGTTTAATCAATATTTTCATACAACAAAAAAATATAATTTCATAACATATTCCATATGATTTACTCTTTATTTAAATAACATTGTTCGAAATGGCATAAATGAAACATTTTTTTTAAATCTTAGTGAAAATGTATTATTTTTTTTAAGACAAAATACACCTTTACTAAACGTATATTTTTATATATATTTAAAAAATCCATGATTTTTTTTTAATGAAAATCAGATCTGTATATGTTTAAAATATATTTTTTTAAAAACTATTTCGTATATATTACGAAAAATGCCCCTACACTCTTGTTAATAAAATCAGTATAACTCGAAGAATTAACGATATTATCATTGAATAAAGCATTGTTTAATTAATATTTTTTGTGAAAATATTGATTAAATATGACGTTATTATTTCATTTATTTAATCTACAAAAGTACAGAGAAAAGATAAACTATACTACACTTAAGACATCGAAAAAAGTAATAAACAAAATTGGAACACTATTTTTTTATCAAATAATGAATAAGTAATTCAGACTTTTGATTATTTATATAATTTAAAAAAATTCAAACTTACTACACTATATTTAGTCGGTGTAAAAATATCTCGCTTTATTACGTGTATCCATATTTGCAGTAATTCTTTCTCTTTTGGAAATCCAAACACATGCAGTAAGCATTTTAACTTTGTGAATTATAAAAGGAAATTTGAAAAAGCGCGAAATTAAGTTAACCAACCACAATGACGCCAGAGGGGGGCAAGAAGTTAGTTGCTTGGCCTTGTCAACTCTCGGTGGCCATGACACTGGACACTTTATTGGACACTGGAAACTTTATCAACGGGCATTTCCCAACCTGACAGTCCCAATATCTTTTTACACGCACTTTTTACACGCACATTCTCACTCTCCATTACTTAATATTGTTTTCAAATTTTTAATGTTGGCTCTTCAACTGCCAACTTATCCATCTATGTTATTCCTCTGATGATAAGAGTTTTATCTTTTAAAAGCCTCGGATTAAGGAAACAAAAACAAACATGTTTTCACCGAGTACACCTTGCATTGCACAATCAACGTTTAAATAAATTTTCATTCTTACATGTTTATCCCTTTTTTTATCTATCTTTAAAATTACTCGTATATTGAGCTTAGACCATTTAACTATAGGTTCTATCTCCTAACAGTATACTTTTAATTTCATATTGTATATACATATATGCATATATATATATATATATATATATATATGCATATATATATATATATATATATGTGTGTATATATATAATTTCATATATGTATACGTTATATAGACACGAATGTAATCTATAAACACGTGTTTCTGGCTCAGAGCCGTCATCAGCATCGCTTACTTCGACAAGGTTCGAACTGTATACACTATATACATTTATATATATTAACGAGAAATACGTCATATAAAGTTAAGGACGACTAATATTGCAATTTTCACTTAAGAAGGGAGAATATAGACGTAGTAGTGAGCCAAAAAACAACGCACGCTGAAATCAATATATATGTATGTATATATATAGTTATATATATATATATATATATATATATGTATGTGTATATATATATTATATATGTGTATGTGTGTATATATATATATATATATATATATGTTATATCTATGTCTGTATGTAGACATATGTGTGTATGTGTATGTATCAACAAACAGAAAACACACAGGTATTCTCGCGGACGCGCCTACGTACACATGCCAAAACTTACCGCACACGCACACGCACCGACACAGTGACGACAGAGTCATGCAATCGCAAGAGCAATGATATGACCAGAGAAACTAACCAACCTGTACCCAATAACAACACACGAAGATGATTCCAAATATAAAAGCTTGACCAAAAGAAACCAAGCCGACTCACTTTAAGTAAGACTGATTTTTTAACACGTGTATTCGATTTGGTACGACACAGGCTACTTAAGTGATGCCTAGTGTGTATGTGCAACTGTATATGAAATGGAGTTTTCTTGAAAAGCAGCCTTACTTTTTATAACCTGATATCTTACACACGAAGATATTGAGTTAACATGTCTATTTTTTGCGAAAACCAGTAAACATATTAACTTATCTTTGAAAATGTTGGGAAAAGAGGCATTCGCTTTGTTAAGGAGAAGTCAAGCCCACAAAACTACTTCCATTATGTTCAATTATCAATGCCCAGGTTGAATAAATGTTATTGAAGTTTCACTTATCAGTTTCTATTCATCTCAAGTGGCAGACAGATCACACTGTCTCCGTCATGATATATATTGATATATAGAGTAATAGAAGGGTGAAGCCAGAAGACAATTTGACAGCTTGTAGCCATTAGTGTTATCATATATACAAATAGTCTTCACTTACATTTTATTGTAATAACATTTTGTTCATTTTATTTTATTTATAAACAAAAGCAATCACTACCGCACATTCGATATTCATTCGCAATTATCTGACTCCGGCAATTAAAAATAACACCCAAGTCAATTTATATTGCATGTATATAATAGCATAAGGCGGACAATAGCTCACTTAATACGTAGCAAGAAAATCATAAACCGACTTTTTATCTGTAGAAAATAAGGCATGTCTATAAAAGTGTGTATATTAGGTATCCCATCTAGTCTATGATTCTATGAACAGATAGGTACACCCACACGCGTTATCTTATTGTTGTGGTTGCAAGGTTGAACAATAATTAGTGAGGAATACAATGAAGACGCAAACAACAAGGAGAATGCAATAATAAGTGTATTAAAGAAAAAGGTATTGTTACAGTATGTACAAATGAAGGTGTCGAGTCAGAGAGTCTTGGTGGGAGGACATGTACGCTCTTCGGCGTCACTTCCGGTGGCATTTAGGTAACACACACTAAGGCCAACCTAGGCTTGCCATTCATAGTGTAACGTTATTCGTATATGCAAATGAGTGGTTGCCACCACAACACCCCCCTCCCAAGATTTGAAGTCACACAGATTTCAATAACTTTTTCTTTTTGGGTTTACCATCAATGGTTCATTAAATGTTCTTTTCTTACCTGATCTTCGAGGTTCAGGTGTATATTGAGGCGGTTCCAAATTAAAGGATTCGTATATGATATCTATGGTTTCCCCCTCTTCGACTGTTGTCGTATAATCATCATCTTGGATATGACGTTTTTTTATCTGATTTAGGTGCCTTTTATGTATACTCTGTGGACCTTTAATCATATATGTACAATCACCAATGCGTTTATCCACTACTCCACATTCCCAGTAAGATGTGTTATTCTTGTAGCACTTAAACTATACTCGATCTCCCGAGTTATATTTCTTTTTTCTCGTGCGTGTAGTGTTTCGGATAATTGCCTGTCTTGGCAACAGTTTATCAAACGCTGATTTTACCTTTCTGGCAAACATTAGATCAGCTGGTGATATGTTTGATGGTGTACTAGGATGTGGTGTGATCCTATAAACTTGCAAGAATTGTTGCAAAGATTTTTCTGTTGGTGTTCCAATGGATTTCTTTAACGCTCGTTTTAGCGTGTCCACGAACCTTTCCGCAAGGCCGTTCGACCTTGGATGATACGGCGGAGTCGTGATGTGCTTCACTCGGAACGTGTCGCAAAATTCCTTAAACTCTGCGGATGTGAACTGCGTTCCGTTGTCAGTGACCAGTGTGTCTGGTACACCGAATCTTGCAAACAACTCGTGTAGGAACCCTATTGAGTTGTTCGTTGTTGGATTCCTTCAACGCATTACCTCCGGCCATTTTGTGTAACTATAGGTGGGGATTTTGCTGCTAACTGGCATCCTTTACATTTATTTATTGTTGCTGCTATGTCAGTGTCCATGTTACGCCAGTACACGTAGCTTCTCATTAACCACTTCATTCGATTTATCCCCGGATGTCCCGTATGGACATCTCTTAACATCCTATTCTGCAATGTTTTAGATATTACCACTCTCTCACTGTACAGTAACACATCGTTATATATGGAGAAAACTTCCTGCACCTTTGTGTCCGTTATAATTTTCTCTTTTATGTCCTTTATGTATTCGTCTTTCTCGGCTTCCCTTTTAATGTCCGACAAAGTTACGGGTAGTTCCTTAATGATGTTTGCTACCATATTTTTTACTTCAACATTTGTCCAAATTGCTGCAATGACTGATTCTTCCAGATTGTGTTTCTGTGGTATCAGTCTTGACAGTCCATCCGCATGGCAAATCTTTTTTGATGCTAGATGTTGTAGCTGGAAATCGTAATTAAGTAAGATTGTACCCCAGCGCAGCAATCTATTTGCGGTGTCTACCGGCAATCCTTTTTTTGATCCATAGATCGTGACTAACGGTTTATGGTCGGTTTCAAGTAAGAATTGTCTACCATATAAATATCGGTGAAATTTAGTCACGGAAAAGATTATGCTCAATGCTTCTTTTTCGATTTGTGAATATGCCCTCTCGGCTGGTATCAGCGTTCTCGAAGCGTGCGCTATTGGTTTTCTAGACCCATCCGGCATAATATGTTGAATGCATGCTCCTAAGCCGTAGGAACTAGTGTCACTAGCGACGACTATTTTTAATTTTGTGTCAAAGTGCGTTAAGAATAATTCGGATGTTAGTGCGCTCTTTATTTTGTCAAAAGCGGTTTGACATTCTTGCGTCCAGTCCCAAGGTGTAACCTTTTTAAGCAGATTATTTAAGGGGGCTCGCAAGTTATGCATTCCTTCAATAAAAGATTGATAATAATTTGCGAGTCCTAGGAAACTCTGCAAGGTTGATACGTTATCAGGTGCTGGCATATTTTTTATTGCCGCAGATCTGTCTGGGTCTGGACGTCGTCCATGTTTGTTTATTATGTGTCCAAGATACTTAATCTCGCTCATACAAAAGTCACATTTACTTACTTTTACTTTAAAGCCGAATTCTTGTATTCAAGTAAATACTTGTTTCAAATGTTCCTTATGTTCTTGTAGGGATTTGCTCCTGACAACAATGTCGTCCAGGTATGCACATGCGCACTCAATAGCACTTGGCATGGTGTCCAGCGCTTGCTGAAAAATGGCAGGCGCTACTTTGATGCCAAAGGGCAATCGGTTGTATTTGTATAATCCCTTATGCGTATTGATGCATAGTATTTTTGAGCAATTTTCCTCGACCGGTATTTGCAAATATGCATCGCTCAAGTCTATCTTAGAGAAGATATTACCACCATTTAACTTCGTGAATATTTCCTCTGGGCTTGGTAGAGGGTAATGGTGATCTTTTAATAGGGAGTTGACCCCGGTCGAAAAATCTGCGCACACTAACTTCGTCATTCTTTTTCTTTACGTATACGGTGGGGGCTGCACACTCGCTGTGTTCTATTTTTGATAGAATTCCTGTCTGTTCCAATCTATCTAATTATTTTTTAATCTTTTCCAACCCAGCGAACGGAACGTTTCGCTTTTTTCTAAAAATTGGGCTGGCGTTTTCTTTAAGTTCAAACGAAGCCTTGAATTTATTACAGCGACCTAAGTTAGTCGTGAATGCTTCAGGAAATAATTCTTTTAAATCGTCTTTTATATTTACTGTTGTTGGAGAAGAACATTCTATTTTTTTTTACAGAATGTATTGATTGGCTTATCCCATAGTCCAAATTTCTCAATTAAATCTATTCCAAACAGATTCTCACTATTTTTCAGTACGACTATTTTTAATTTCTTCGTAATCCCTTTTAATTTTATCGGAAGGACAACTTCTTCAAATTTTTTACCACCACCAGTTACCGTCCGGGCTGATTTACTCGTTTTCATCATGGTTGTTTTTTTACCCAACTGTTTCCATGTATTCAGGTTTATAATAGAAATATCGGAGCCGGAGTCGAGTTGTAACTTTATTAGTGTTTTAAATATTTCCACTTTTACATATTTTCGCCGATCTTTGTCTAATTTTGTATTTGATTTTGTTTGCTGTACTCTCTTTCTGGTGTAATCTTTATATCTGCAGCAATCGCTTTTGTGTCCCACTTTCTTACAAATGTAGCATTTTTTCTTTTTATAAGGACAATCTGATTCCCAATGCTTTTCTGCACATCTCTTACAGTTATATCTAGGAAGAGGCTTGTTATATTCTGTCATATATTTATGGTTATTAGGATTGTAATATCCCGTTCCATTTCGATTGCTTTTCTTTGTAAAGTTCTTGGTTGGTGTGTATGGTTTTCTATCTTTTCTTACATATGCCACTCCGGATTCTTCTATATTTTTTGAATGCTTTTTTAGTGTAATGGCCCTTTCACAGTCCTCTGCTAGTTTTCTGGAGGGTTAAATCTTGCTCAGATTCCAGCTTAGACTACACTCGTCTGCGTATTTCTGCATTTTTCGTGGAAACTAACCCTTGTGCGAAGATTAGACATTTAAAATCTTCTACCGTTAGTTCCGCAAACTTAAAATTATCGCAGTTTTTATTGACAACTGATGCGTATGTCAAATAATCTTGGTTGTCCATCTTTCTTAGATTCATGCACAGCCATCTTTTATGAAAAAGAGATATATTTGGATTAAATAATTCTTTTAGTAATTTCACAGCTTCCATGAACTCTAATTCCGCAGTTTTTTTAGGTAATATGTAATCTATGAATTTGCTGTGTTCTGATGTACCCAATTTCCTGAGTAAGAGGCTCACTTTCTGGCTATTTGGCCAATTTTTGCAGTCCAGTTGAAATACATCCTCGTATCTTGTATAGTATGCTTCAAAAGTCTTTCCTTCCTCCTGCACATAAGTAAATGTGTTCATACTATTAAAGATAGTTGTATGGGAGAAATTAACACTGTCGACATTTTCTCGATTACTCTTTAGTAGTTCCAGTGTTTTAGCAAAACGTTCATTTTGTCTTTCCTCGCGGTCAGCTTGTGCCTGATTTTGTCTTTCCTCGCGGTCAGCTTTTGCCTGTAAAATTGCATGAACATTTTTGATAAGTCTTCCATTTTTTTTTTTGTTGTTTTGTTTCGTGACGTTTTACTGTATTATCCGTTATCCAGTGACAACTTAAAAAAAAATCCTTTCATTGAGCTTTAATTTCTAGCTATGGTATTTCCTTTTAGTACCGCCGCCAAACAAATTATTAATTAAAAGATTCCTTTAGTTGTTGTATTGCTAACGGGGAGCAGTAATTAGAATCCACTGGTGAACTTTTTTTTTCGTAGGTTACTTCCTTGCTTTTCGTAATACGAGTCTGACCTGTCGTTTTGCGACAGAACAAAATCCGCTTTTCGTTTGCAAGTTGGTCCTTTAGTAATAATAACAGATTTGTCGTTTAGCGACAAAACAAAAAAATACTTTTACATTCGTTTGCAAGTCGGATTCCCAGAAAACGGCGTAAATTGTCGCTTTTGCCACGTTCGAGTTTTCTTCTTTTTTTTTTTTTTTCACTTAAGTTGAAACTTTTTTTTAGCGTAAAATCCGTTTGCTCGTCAACACTTTGCATTGTACTCTTTTTTTTTTTAATAGTTCTTCGTCAAACTGTTATATTTGACGCTTCATATCTCGTCGCCAACTGTTGTGGTTGCAAGGTTGAACAATAATTAGTGAGGAATACAATGAAGACGCAAACAACAAGGAGAATGCAATAATAAGTGTATTAAAGAAAAGGTATAGTTACAGTATGTACAAATGAAGGTGTCGAGTCAGAGAGTCTTGGTGGGAGGACATGTACGCTCTTCGGCGTCACTTCCGGTGGCATTTAGGTAACACACACTAAGGCCAACCTAGGCTTGACATTTATAGTGTAACGTTATTCGTATATGCAAATGAGTTGTTGCCACCACAACACTTATGTTAGACAATCTCAGAAGAGGTGGCAGATCTAAATATTGATAGAAAAATATAAAGTGAAGATGAGAGGAAGAGGCAGGAACACAGATCGACAGACGAAGAAGCATTACGCACTAAATTTTTTTTTTTTAAATCCTCACAATGTATTATATTACTTACTAGTTTCCCGGCTGTTACAGGACAGTAAATCAACTGAAAGAATACCATGCTAAATCTTAAATGGTCCAGCGCTAACACAGACCCGAATAGTGTAAACAGCAGATACCAAGAATGTCCTGACTTTTTGTGTCGTGGTTACTTATTAATAGCTATAGTATTTTCACGAATAACATTTGTGTTTATACGCCGAATCCAGTATCCCTGTAGACACTTATCGCATTTACTCCGCTTTATATTTTCAACAAAGTTACTTCCATTACCTCAAGCAATGTCCTTATTAAAATTACTTCGGGCTGTCTAAAAGAATTTTAACACGATATTAATTAACGGTTTGTTTTCCTTTTAGAACGCACACCTTCAAACCCCAAAACAGTAACGGCCAATGATCCAAATTCATAAAATTGGCTCACGGGAATTACATAGAAATTTTTTTAATTTTTAATTTTTTAATTTTCATGTTTTATTTTCAAATCTTATTTTTAATTTTATTTGTATTTTTATTGTTATTCTCTTTCATTTTATATTTTTATATCTGTCCAAGTCTCCTCCGGTTTTAAATCTCAACAGTTTCATTACACTAAATTTAAATTCAAACAAACATACACAACACGCTGAGCAAATAACGCGTCCCAACGAGAATGTTATCTGACTTCATATTTCCAAAACAGATGACAAAAGAAGCTGAAGAGAGCCTGATGGCTAAGACCTTCCGTGCTTGAAACCGACGGTACGAATGTTGAACTAATTTTTCTGTCCCAAAATAAATAAATAGAAATATATATATATATATATATATATATATATATATATATATATATATATAAGCTTGCTGCTCTGGTACCCTCACGACATATATTCACTAGACAAGCCCGACAAGCTGCCAAATCCAATCAATTCACTGTGTAGGTCCCCAGATTCTGAAAAGCTTTCTACTCCAAAACCTTTTTTTGCTCGTACTGCTGGCATCTTAACCGCAGTCTCTGATCCTTGTTTTCCTGACTGTACTGACATGCTTACATTTAAAACTTAAGTAAACAGACATCTCGCTGCGCAGCTAATAATTTAGGTTGAACCTCTCCCAAAACTTTCGCTCTTTTTATCAGTAGCCCCTTAAGTCTACAGTCGGGAGCTGTATTGTTTGGGGTTAACTATGTTATCTTGTTCAGTTCAGCATAGCAAATGTACCAATCTTTAGCGCCGCAGCCTCCCCATCTAATCTAGCTTCTAGCGTCACTGCTCTAGATTTAAGGTTCAGTTGGGACTATAATCAGAAACGAAGTGCCTAATAACTATCTTATAATGACACAACCACGTATTCCCAATGATAGACCCCGTCGATTTACGTTTTCTGAAAGTAGAAGTTTTTCCGTAAAGTCCCTCCTTCGAACACCGATGTGTTGAACATACAGTAAGCAGCCATTCCCGAATTAGGGCTTTCAAAGTTTACCTGAACACGGACAAGCCTAGGTTCTTAATAAACCATGTTATGGAAATTTAGACAATCTAAATGCCCTTCGTCGACTCGCTTTATTAAGAACCGACTGATGTAACTCGAAATTTGCGCCGAATCGGAGCCGCGACTAGCTGCTCAAGGCCATACTACTTCACATGATTTTTCATTCCGGAATTTTCGACATGAACAAACTTGTCGATAAAATCCGGAAATGGATTTACATTCATTCATAGAAACTTTTTTTTATTTTTATATTTTTTATTTTTTATATAATTTTTATATCCATTCTTTCTTTTTTATTATATATATTTTTATTTTCATTTTTTATGTTTTATAATTAATTTTTTTTTTTTTGTTTATTTTCATTTTCATTCTTATTTTTATTTTTATTTTTATTCTCTTTTATTGTTATATTCTTATATTTCTTCCAATCTCCTCCGGTTTTAATTCTCAAACGTTCAATTACACTAAAATTAAATTCAAACATACACAACACGCTGAGCAAATAACGTGTCCCAACGAGAGTGTCACGTGACTTAACATTTCCGAAACAGATCACAACAGACGCTCAAGAGAGACGGATAGCTAAGACTTTCCGTGCTTGAAACCGACAGTACGAATGTTGTACTCATTTTACTGTTCCAAAATAAATTAATATGATGCTCTATATTTTATAACTTTAATTCTTAATTAATCGAGCACTCTGCTGGGAGTTTTCCTACTATATTACAAAGAAGTTATATATATATATATATATATATATATATATATATATATATATATATATATAAGATGATTTAATGAATCAGAACATTCTAATTGTTCACATAATTAGAACCACAAGTCTAGTATTTGACAGGAGGGGATGCAGGGACAAATATTAGAAATAGGAATGAGTTACAAATGTAAAATAAAAATATGAAGATAAACCGATAATTATAATGATAAAAAGACATCATCAACATTATCAAAATTATGAAGATAAAATGAAAATAAAATAAGGAATACAATAAAGTAAAATATAATGTAAAATATAAAGATAATAATAGAATATATAAAAGAAAAAAGAATAAGAGATGAAAATAAAAATTAAAAACACAATAAAAAAGGAAAAACTATAAAAATTATAATATAAAAAATGATAACATTATAAATAAACAAAAATCAGAAATATATAAAAAAACTAAAAATAAAAGGAAGTATAGTAGAGTAAAATAAAATAAAGTAAAAAAATAAAACAATAAATAATAAAAAAAGAAATAAAAATAGAAACAAAAAAAAACAAATAAAACATATATAAAAAAATGAAAAAATAAATAAATAAAAAAATAAAAAAATAAAAGATAATAATCAAGAAATACAATTAAGCATAATCATAGAAATACAGGGAAATAATATATATATATATATATATATAGATTTAGATTTTTCACTTATAAAATAGATCATTCAGTGAAGACCGGGGTTGTTGCAATAAAAAACAAGCTCGATGATACTCGATTACAGAGTACAGAGCATTTATATGTGATTTTATGAAGGCTTACCAAAACATTCCTTTCAAGACACCAATGATCACCATTAAAGATATTTTTTCTTACAAATACTATTTATTCAAATTAAATGTTTTTTTTTCCTACACGTGTTTCACTACCAAGCAGTTACTTGCTTGGCAGATCATCAGGGAAATTAAATGTCTGGAATACTGGTTTCAACTGCCGACAAAACACAATGTGGCGTTGTAATAGTTGAGGTCACTTAAGAAGAGAAGAGGAAAAAAAATAAAAATAAATAAAAAATAAAGATAAAAATAAAAGTCAAACTTAAAAAGCAAGGAAGAACAACGATAAAAAAAGAAAGTCCTAGAAAAGTCTTAGAAAAGTAGCTCGTGCATTATTTCTTCCACCAAGCCAACAAGCAAATAATCGGTCCCATATACGTCCAATAAAACCACAAAACCGGAACAATGTGCGATAATACACTTTCACGTCGGCCGGTACAATGATGAATAACCCCCCCCCCCACATAAAACAAAATAACTAAATCATTCAAGATACCGCTCACAAGTTACAATTCCAATCTAATGATAGTATGGGAATTCTAAATCCAACTTCTCACAAAGAAAAGTCAACACAAATGTTCGTCCGAGTTCAAAGAGTCTCATTTCAATTGTTGATTTATTACCCTTCGAAACAAACACACGACGAGTTGAATGTCAATCCCATAGAAAACTCCCTTCCATTAAGAAAAAATCTTAATATAGAAACTATTTATTCAAAATACTGTTTCTAAAAATATTTATTATTAAACCTATTCCTTATAGAAATTAATCATCTAGTGTCTGGGACGTCATTTTACATTTTGGGAAAATATCCTTCATTTAATTAACTGCCGAATTATTATCGTTTTGTTGTTTAACGAAGCGAAAAAGGCCTATCCCGCAGAATTTGTTTTTAAAAGATTATTCATATATAAAAAATAAACTGTTATTATAAAAAGGCCTTCTACAAAAATCTAGTTATTATTTTAAATCATTTAAAATATTTCCTTAACGGCTGTGTCTGTATGTGGAGAATATTATTCTATATTCCATAAATAAATGTTACTACGGAATATCGTTATCAGAAATCTATTTTCTATTTTGAAAAAAAAACTCTTTTTAATGGACCGGTTTATTTTTTTGTAAACATTACGGGAAAATATCACTCTTACTCGTTAAATGACAGGAGACTTTATTATTACTAATTTAAAATCCCGTACAAAATACTTTTTATAAAAATCCAATTGTTTCTATTTTTAGAAATTAAGTCCGTGTCGGTATGCATGTTTTTAAAATTATTTTTTCCTTAATTACTTTTCCCCATTCCTGCCACCAAATTGTTTTATTTATTTTAATCTAATTAAAAACTAATTTAATTTAACCTAATTTAATTAAATAGTGATAGCATCCAGGTTGCTATTTCTTATTTTTCACTTAAAATTACTTGAAATCCCCAATGCATTTCGTATAATATATCTATTTCTGAGAATAAATTGTGATTTATTATTTATTATTCCACTATTATTTTACAACGCCACATTGTGTTTTATCGGCAGTTGAAACCAGTATTACAGACATTTAATTTCCCTGATGATCTGCCAAGCAAGTAACTGCTTGGTAGTGTAACACGTGTAGGAAAAAACATTTAATTTGAATAAATAGTATTTGTAAGAAAAAATATCTTTAATGGTGATCATTGGTGTCTTGAAAGGAATGCTTTGGTAAGCCTTCATAAAATCACACACATATATATATATATATATATATATATATATATATATATAAAGAATATATAAAAAGATTGTATAAAATTAAGAAAATTAAGATACTTATAAATAAGTAAATAGAAATAAAGAAATAAAAGAAAATAATTAACTAATTATTTAGAATTAAGGTATAAAAGAAATAATCAATAATAATAGTATGAATTAAGAACTTAGAACTATAAATAAAAATATGATGGAAGCATATACAAGTTTCGAACCAAAGTTGAATATTGTCACGGTTCATTTTCTAGAGTGTTTTTATTAAGAAAACATCTCGCAGGGAATAGATTAGGGTAGAGGCGAGGGGGGAAGGCAGATGGAAAGGTATGGACAACGGTTACTTTTAGGAGGAGAAGAACTCCTTCAGAAAAAGTTATTATATGGGGGAAGGGTGATAGGTGACTAGGAAATAAAGGGATGTAATATGATTGGGACTATACTAACATCCGTGCACAGGCAAGTGCATGAGTAAATGTGAGATAAGAGTCAAGAGAAAAGAATTTCTTATTAATTATGCTGGTTCTTTAGTAGGAGAGAACATGCTTTAGAGGAAATAATTATCCTCTATCTCTCATCGTGGTCTTCCACCAAATTTGGCGTTTGAACCAACTGAAATGAGATGTTGGAGGGTGAATTCTACCAGGAAAAGTTATAAATTTAGTCTGGCGGTATGCGTTATTTATGAGAAAGTTGAAGTAAACAGAGTATGTGCTTCGAAGATCCGATATATTTTCTGGCTGAATTGGTTGGATGAAAAGAATAAATTGATTTATACCCATATTTTATTAGGAAAAGGATGTCGTAATACCTCCGAGGCGTTAGTCTTTATATCCTTAGAATTCCCTTTTACATATGTGTTATGTATGTAATTAAGTTGGTTATTAGTTTCCAAAATGCAATTCGTAGATATTTGCTCACAGTATATTTTCCGGTGGAAGTAAAAAAAAACGAGTGTTACTGTTATTGTCTACAGCGCTCGAATTAAGGTTAAGTAAGGGGTGGGAGTTAAGTTTGGACAGTTTGGGTGCAGAGTCATTTAGATTACTCCCATAGGACCACAGAAGGAATTACCAGAGACGATTTAGATTGCAACCCGAGTTGGGTTGAAACTTGCTGAAAAGCGGGGGTGGGCGATAACATCACAACTTTATGGCATAGAGATGAGACGACTTATATTTGTGAAGGTGTTTTATTTATAGGTGAGTGTCATTGGGTACTTATTTTAGATGCTGTGACTGGGGGGCTGCTTTTGGTTGGATGTGTTTCTTATATTTAGGGACACGGACTCAAACCACGCATACCCACATATCTAATTATATTCCAAGACTTAGAGCCCTGTTGAAGCACAGTCACAGTTCACTGGAACAACTATTTTAAGAATGGCAATCGCAAGAGGCATATTTGGGGTTATTAAGTAGTACTTCTATGGATCGACGAAAACCGGACAATATTATAGAAAAGAGGGTGGATTTAATTTATTATATTGTAACAAATTATAGTCCTTAAAATGTAAGTAGGCAATAGACTTGAGTGTGCTATCAGTTTGCGCTTTAGTTTTGTTTATTAATGATAGTAGAGAGAAAGTGGGTGGTATGAGTCATACACGATTTGAGGTAGAAGGAAAGGACCGATACAATAATGGAGTTGAATAATATCATCACTCACACAGATAGAAATAATAACAACAACAATAATTGTAACAATAGTTATATTAAGAACAATGATACAGATTATGATGATAATGATCATGGCAATAACATCAACAATAATTGGAGTAGTAATGTTGAAGAACATAGTCATATTAATAACACTAATAATGATAATAATTATAATACTACTACTACTACTACAACTACTACTACTACTACTACTACTAATAATACGAATATTGACAATTATAGTGATGATGATATATATAATAATAATAATAATAATAATAATAATAATAATAATAATAATAATAATAATAATAATAATAATAATAATAATAATAATAATATCTATAATAATGGTTATGCAGGATACATCGTTGGATATATTGTACTATAAGGGAGGGCTTAGCTTTATATACGGTTTTCTATTACGACACTATTTATATACTTAAACTTAGGAACACATCCTAGGTATAGAGGAGAATGGATCGAATCATGGTATCAAAAGTGGCCTCGCAGATTAGTGGCAGTATATCCGTTCAATTGTTTTATCTAGGGTTAGAGAAGTTTGGAGACGTCAACGTGCAAAGATAATATCCTAATTATGCTGGGAGTAAGAATAATAATAATCAATAATAATGATAATAATAGTAATGGTACTAGTACTACCACCAATAATAACCAACGATGATATTCTCAGTAGTAAGTACAATTGGTGGGTTATACTTTATAGGAAGAAGAGTTTACCAATTCCATGTTCCTTTTTCTCGAGCATATGAGAGACTTATATAGGTTTTTAGAGATATATTACTGCTTAGACATATAAGACCATCTGGGAAGGTTGGGTAGAGATATCCGGTGTCTGTTCATGAGTTATGGTGGGGTTTGGGGATTATGGCTGTATCGAGATTATTGGAGAGTTATAGCTTCAGGGATTATGGGGGTTGGGGGTCTAGGTATAACGAAACAAAGTACAAACTATAGGGAGTATGTCCGTTGGAGGGTGTGTATCGAGGGGGATGGGATCCTCAAAAGTGAAAATGTGTCAAAATATCGAGATGGAAATATGAGTGGAGAGGCGGTAATCTTGATGTGGATATTTGGTGTATACTTATATATTGGTGCTAGTTGACATGGACAAGGTTGGGGTATTTTGAGGAAACTTGGTTCATTCTTGCCTCGACTTGTACGTAGAAAGTTGTTAGCTGATGAAGAGATATTATTGTTTGGGGTTATCATTTGCCTGGCATTGGACTTGCGATGTCTTGAAATTTGTATGAGGATCATGACTATTTCTTAATTAGGTGTATAAGGGGTTAGGCATAGGGGGGAAGTAGAGGGGAGTAAGAGTGAAGATTTAAGGGACCTTAAAGTTATTGTAATTATACCAGGTTTTGTGTAGCCAACTCGATAACACCTCATCCTTTATATTTGATGATAGCTAGGGCTTCTTGTCTACACAAAGAACAGTACCTATCTAGCGGTTTATAGAGTTTACTTTTCTTGATTATATTCCACTTAAGTCTTTAATTAATGTTTCTATCTTTCAGGTACCAGATATGCGCAGCTAGAGAAGTTTAAGTAGACAGACAGCTATTATTGAAAGTATATATGTGTCTGGAAATTCTATTTTCAATTTTACCTGCAGTGGAGCCTATGTGCACCGCCTCTCCAGGTATAGATATTATGTTAGTTCTGTTAATATTAACAGTATTAAGGAGGTTATGGGGAGTGGAGTGGTTAGCTATTGCATTATCGTCCGCTGTTGTAGAGCCAGAATCACTGTTGGTGTTTTGGTTGGTGCGGGGTATTATAATACTACGTTTTCATGTTTGCACGAGCCATTCAGGGGACAAGAATCCGTGTCATTACAGTTGCATAAGATAGGCAGAATAGAGCTATTTTGGGTTAGGGCTGCGTATATTTTAGTCGTATTAGACCCTATTATTGTCTGTTCTAGATTAGGAAGAGTTGAGTGTGAGATTCTAATTGTGCTCTTATTAAAAAGTTTACTGTATTTATGTGGGGCTTTAGATTTATCTTGAATTAAGTTAAAGATTCTGGGGATGTTAGATTGGACGTGTTTGATGAATGGAGGATAAAACCAGAGACAGGAGCGTCTTCTTGTTCTCCCTGAACCCAGGTTGGGCGCCTGAGGTCTTTATTTATTTGTATTGCGTTTAGGGTAAAATATAGGTCGGTTAATATGATTGTTTCGATTATTAGCGAAGCCACGGTTTCGTTTTCTTTTATTGGCCATGTTATGGGTACTCACTCTATTATTCGATGGACCAAAGCCATAGGTAGTTGGGTAGTCATTATAGTTTGGGTAGTCATTAGAGTTTGAGAATATATTTAAATAGATGATATTTTCCTTATATCCTGAATTCTTTAAGGCCTTATTGTAAACCTCCGAGTTAGAGTTGAGATGAGTACACTTGATACCCTGCTAGAGATTTGTCTGGAGACATTCGGCATTATACAGTTTATTATTGGTTTGGGGTGGTTGGATTCTCTATGGACATAGTAAAGCAGTTGGTTAGGTTTGTGGTAGGGTTCATAAGTTTCTCTATTGAGGTTCAGAGTTAAATCTAGGTAGTTTACCACTTTCTTGTTTATGTCAAAGGTAATATTTAAACCGTACTTTTCTAAAGAGGGTAAGTAGCTTATTTTTAGACTTATTATACACTCTATCAGTGGATATCACAGTTAGTAGAACATAATCCCTGTATAGTCCACCTTCCACCCTGATATCATCTTTAAATAGGAAGTGGATTTCATTCAGTAAATAGAGGCCGACTACGTCAGTAACCTGTGCTGAATCTGTTGAACCCATCAGGATATTGAAATAAGGTGGGAGTCGCTTCTAGTCCAGAATTTATCATCGAAGTAAATAATGGATTTCTGGCTCGAAGGATTAGATTTATTTCAGTCCATGTAAGGTCTGAGTTGTTTTTCGCTAATTTAAGTGCTTTGTTTAAAAAAATCGGTGTGATGGATTGGTAGTAAGAGTCAATGTCGAAAGCCAGAAATGTTATACTATGTTTATGCTTGACGTTCTTGAACCAGGTAGTGACCTCACCCGAGGAAATCCAAAGAGAGTATTTAATTTTATTTCGAAATGTCGGAATGATTCTATTAAGAATGTTTTTACTTACTCGACCTATATCTGATTTAGAAGGGCACATCATCCTAATTGAGGGGTTGTTTTTAAAATCTAGTTTGGAGTAATTTAAAGTAAATCCAGGGATGCCTGGTGCAACTATTTCAGAGTATTTATCTATCTTTAGTTTAGAGAGTAAGGCTTTAGCCTCTATATGTATGTCATTGATGGATTCTCTCCGGGTCAGTTTATAATTGTTATGGATTTCTTTAAGTATTATCGTTTGGTATTGATCATATGACATAGAGTAAAAGTTGTTTGTCCTATCGGTTGGGACTAGGAGATTATTGCTATCATCATCAGTGTTTAACTTTTTGGCAGAATTGTTTATACGCTTATATATATATTTATGAAGAATTTGTGTCGTTTGTTTTTTCATCGTTTTTAGGTGTTTATCCTGAATTTTCCTTTTGAATTTTTTCCGTAGCCCTTTCTTTTTTGGTAAACACAAAAACGGTAATAAAAAGTGGCACCCACATTAGCTAACAGAACGAAAAACGGGTCAACAAATAAATAGCCAATTTATAAATTTTACGAAAGAGTGTTTTAGTGCAAAACAACCCTGCTGCCTACTTGTTCAGTTAGAACAAAAACAAATAGCCGAAATAACCGAGTTTCGATAATCGGTCAAAAAACAAAAAAATAAGTAAGATACTGGTAGAACATTACATTTTCCAGCAATTGGTGACATCGATTATATGTGTTTCTTATAGTATTTTGTTTATCTTTCGATTTTTCCCCAATTAGTAAGGATCCACGTTCTGGGCGCATGAACATGCATTTTTCCTCGGTTTAACTGAACAGATTGACACTCGATTTCTTTTAAAAAAAAACTTTTTAAAATAAATAAAAACACAAACTACTTATCGAAGTTAGTTTAAAACTAAATTATCTTGCCTGGCGTAACATTTATGTGTTGCCACTTTGTTGTTTGACCCATTTATCGTTCCGTTCGATGTCGTTATAAATGCGCGACAATCAGCTATGGTTTGATGTGCGTCTAAATCTCGTCACGGCACAACGAAAACTCACGATAACATAATTTGCACACAAAGAAGTATAATTTATTTTTAAAATATTATTTACTTCGAATTTGAATCAATAACGTTTTTTCATAATTCAAATTTATTTAAATAATTAAAACAAACGGAAAAAAGAATTTCTTAATGGCATTGTCTCATTTAACGCTCATTCGTTGTCAATAAGTAAAACAGGGAAAACATATGTTTTCAACGGTAACAGGAATGCCACAATGTTTTTGGCAAGTATTCTATTTTTACAGAAGACGTCCAGGTTGCGAGTTCAAATCATACACTCAGTGTCACCATTATTTAATGTTTATTTATGTATTATTTAATGTTTATTTATGTATTATTTAATGGTTACGATGTTCCCTAATGTATTTCTTACGAGTACAAACATTCCAGAACTCGGAAAAACGTAAATCGTTACATAGTGATAGAGAACCTCTTACTTATATGAAAAGTAGATGTACACAATTGACTCCGAAACATATAGCCCGATCGTTATAAAATAAGAAACAGTTATTAGCAATAGAGTATCCAAAAATGGAAACATCGGGTTAAAGTTCTTTGTGAATATTGAGATAACAACGATTTAAAAACATGCAATAAGACTATACACACTGTTATATGTATTCCGAACACTTATATTCCTGATATTCCCAAAATGTCTATTTCTAGAGGTTTTGGTGAATTGGCATATTAATATATTGCTTTGCCTTTCATATATAGCAATTAGTTGGGAAATATAAAGTTTAACGGTGTCAAGAAATGGATATTAGTGAGGAGCATATGATACATTGCATGCTCTATGAAATCAAAAAAAGAAACGCAGCTGCAGAAGCTACAAAGAGCATTGGAACTGTCTATTGGATAAATGTTGTGAATGATCGAGAATGTCAATGCTTGTTTGCAAACTTTTCTTCTGGAGACTTTAACCTGTCAGATCTGCGACGTTCGGGATACCAAACTCAATTGATGATGACGCCATTAAAGACGGTATGGAGGACAATTTAAAGTTAACCAGCAGAGAATAAGCTCAACAATTCAAAAAAAACCCACACCACCATTATTTCATGCCTTCACATGTTAGGAAAAGTTTCAAAATTTGGAATTTCTGTTTCTCACGACTTGACGGACGCTCAACGAAATCAAAGATTGACTGTTTGCACATTTTTGCTTTCAAGGAATCATTGAGAACCATTTTTGCCAAGAATTGTGACTGGAGATGAAAAATGGGGTCTTTACAAGAATACCCAACGCAAAAGACAATGGGTAGACCGAAACCAAAGTCCACAGCTTGTTTCAAAACAAGGCATACAACCAAAGAAGATTATGCTCTCTTTATGGTGGCACATAAGAGTACTTATTCATTATGCGTTAATAGAGCCTAATCAAACCACCAAAGCAGTAAAATATTGTTCGTAGCGGGATGATCGTAGCATTGTTCTATCCTAAAAACGATCAGCATTCTCAATAGGAAAGATGTAGCGCTTCAGCATTATAACATGAAACCTCACACAGCAAAGCTCAATCAGGAAAAGGGAATGAGTTTCAATTGGAAATGTTGCTTCATTCGCCTTATTCACCTGACATTGCTCCATCCGATACTATCTTTTCCGGTCGTTGCAGCATCACTTAAACAATAACATTTATGAAAATGTCGACCAACTCAAAAATGACCTAACTTTGGTTTTCTCTAAAAAATCAGAGAATCTTTGTGAAGACGCTATCAAGAATGTAGTTGATCGTTAAACAGAAGTCATAGAAAATGAAGAACATTTTTTGTAAGGGTTAAAAATACAGTAATGTGAATGTTTCAGATGACATAAATGTGTCGGCCAATAACGACATTACTTTCTTTCTAACTGGATACATAATATTGGCACATCTCCCGATTCGTTAAATATAAACATTTCAGATATTGATTCAATTTCATCCATAGTTATAAGATAAGAATTAAACACAGTTTTCTTAATAAGCGTTTTTGGGTAAATCTGTTATGCTTCATTCTTAAACTGTATCTATGTTTAGAATGAAACTTATATAATTGATTTGATAAACATCGGAATAAGGAGTATAAAGATAAGAATCAGTGCTATTTCTTAATTTTAATCTTCGTAAAGGCGTTTAACATTAGTACTCAAATGTTCTGCTGGGTCATTACACAGTGCTGTTACGGGTATTTGTTTTGTAAATTGAGGTATGAATGTGTATCGATATGTATATAGAATTCGTACCGAAACTAATTAATAAACAATTATGAATTATGAAACACCGCTGCATTTTTATGGGCAGATGGGCGTCTCTTAATCAACTGAATTTTTTTAAACCGCCGCAGTATCTGTGTCTAAAACTTTATAGAGTTCGTAAATAAACATTTGAAGTTGTCACTTTTCTATCTTAACATTTCGTGATTTACTCATTTTGAAAATGTTTATAAACATTATTGCAAATCTGCGATGCTTAATTGCATTTGGATAAGATTATGTATTTCCCCAGCGTGTTTGAAATAGCATGTCCATCAATAAACGCGTATATTGAATAGACGCATCTATTCCTCATGTAGATCTCGATATAAATATACACAGTATATGTATCTGAACTATTATTTGTTTACATAAATCCGTCAATCACTAATAGAAGGGTGAACCCAGTTTAGTTTATTTGCGAAGAACGTCAAAGAAAATTGGCTACAGTTTTTTTCCCGGGTCCTTTTACCAACATTAACGACGTTAGAATCCTTTTTATCTTGTTTGGCTATAAACAAAGGTCAACTCTTTCGGAAACCATTTTGGAACAGTTCCAATCTAGAGAAAATCCACATAATGCTTAGTGTTTGTGTGCCTGGCATATTATCTAGATTATTTGCTCCATTCCACTTCAGATACAACAGCCACAATTGAACGTTAAATCACATTTTACGTCGTCGTACGAGACTTTTCTATTACGTATTGGCTATTGTTAGTAGGCTAAGTCGAAATACTTAAAACGATCTGATTGGTCAGGTCAAACTAGTTTTAGACATCTGATTGGCCGGAAATTCAGGTTGGACGCTACGTAGCTTGTATTCTGATTTATTCGTTGTATTTCCTTATAGGGCGAAGACATAACGATTCAGTGAAATAGAGATTTGGACAGACTGAGATGAGGCTAAAGTCGAGATTATATGTATTCATTCCAATGAACTATTGTTCTTTGTGACAGTTTTCTTTTATGAAAATCTTTTTTACTTGATGATACTTTACATATGAAAGCCAAAACCCACTAAGATATTTTAGTTAAATAGAGAGAATTGTATAGAAAGTTGAATGCTGAAGAATAAAATGAAAAGTTGAAAATTATTATTTCAATAAACGAACATTGAACAATTATGATGAAGGAATATTACAAATATTTATTGATATCAGATGTAAAAAATACAATCTTGTAATCTGCAAGGAATAGTGTTGTGCGAACGTTTTCCACGGACGGAACAAATACATTTAGTTCATGGTAATTGTACAGCCTGAGGAAGAAGAGACATATATATTCAGTGTTGATGGCAAGGCGTATTGTTTTTACGAATATTTTACAACAAATAACTGACGCCATTAACATAAACATAGAGTAGTGAAAGGCTAGTAACGTCTCTCTTGTGTAGGGAACATAAGTTGTTATCGTTGGTATGTGGGTTTTATCGGGGCATTGCCAGAGGTTTTAATTGTTAAGTAATCAAATGGCATTTGTAATTACGTATAAATGCTGATAATTTGGGAATGTCGAACTGTTAAATATTTGACGAGTTTCCACTAGTGTATAGAGTGTTTGATTGTGTATATAGCAGAAACGTAATATCCAGTCGAAGTCAAATCTCTGTAATCAATGTTAGCATTAGAAAAATGTGGATAATTATAGCAACGGATGTTACAGGGCATTTATCGCAGAAAGAGTGAGAGAGATACTTTCAGATCCTTAGAAGCATTACATGTGTACATGTTAATTTAAAATTCGCTCATAAGTCAATCAGTGATAATCGAGCTATCCTCTCCCAATATAACACTAGTCATTACTTTGGAACGAAGATCAACTAAAAAAAATCCTCTGTCTTCTAACAGTGTTATTCGGTCTGAATACTGTTTGAAGTATTGACATACTTATTTAACGCTGGAGTACACCATGTAAAAAGATTACGTAAAGGGTGCGTACAGGAGTAAGCTACTTACAACTTATTTATCTGTTGTTTTGTTTGATTTGATTTCAGTCCAAGGTCTCTGAAATCAAGGGCCCCCTTTGTTCGGCTTAATCGTCATCTCTATATTAGATACATATATGCTCCAGTGTTCTATTAAAGTGCATCTCTACCGTTCGCACGCCTAGCCAGTCTTGAAGTGAATACATCAATTTACCCTTCCCCCACTAACCAGTTAAATATGTCATATCATATAATATTTTGGTCTTTTGATTTCACCTGATTCCAGGACAATAATTCACATGGTCTGGTTGAGTATCAAGCTTAGTGCTGTCACTAGAGCCAGCATCACCTGGATGACATGCCCCATTTGTCGTATGATGTAGAGTGGGGTAGATTTACAGAAGGGGTCTTATTTAGGTTTCGGATACTATGCTATTTTGAATATTTGATAAGAGTTAACTTGTAGGAAAAAGTGTTACCATGTTAGGTTGTCCTGACAGCCCCATGTAAAGATTGACCTAAGCCACTCAAGGACAGGGTCTAGTAGGCATTCACACCCACTCCAATAGGCATTCGAGTTCTCTCACTTACGAATGGCTATGTGTTTTTCTAATAATAAGATTATTTAGTTGTCTGCATATATGGCACAAGTAAGAAATGAAACAGGATAATCTAATCGTGTGTATAGATTTGCCTCGTGTACGTAAGGTTTGTAAACATTTTATTTTTGTTTAGTAGTTATTACAATGATATGCTAATTTTGATTAATAAAATAAGTAACAAAAAACTATTCACATATCTGATATACATTTAATACTTTCTCAGCCGATGTAATCCTATACCTTCTTTAGGTCAGTCTTGTTTGATTCATCTCGAACTCGGCAACACTATGGAATTTGCACTAGATATTTAATTTAATTTACTATGTTAACCTGTAAATCTTTCAGCAATAAACGAGTAGAACTATTAATTATTATTATTATGATTTGTAATCACTGGCACTTATCATGCAGGTCATTATCAGTAATTGCTCGTCAACAATAACCGGTGTATTACTTGGAGTCTAAGTGAAACATGTCTCCCCAGATTTCCAATATTCTCCACCTCTTTTTGATAACCAACACACATAACCTTGCGTTATCACAACATCAACTTACCATTGATTGTTCGCTGTTAAAGACCATTGGCCTACCCTGAAGTGTTGGTGGCTATACGCCTATCAAAGGCGCCAGCAATCTCCGCACTCTTCCAGTGGAAGTATAGTGTGTGCTCTTCCTCCTCGGTCTTCTCACCTTCCTTGACCCTCTACAAATAGTGTGTGTGCTGTCAGCTTAGGCCGGCACACTTTTTTTGAAGGGGGAGGGATAAATGGTATAGGAGAGCAGGGGACGAGTGCTCATGGTGTTTCTTGCAATTTATGTTCATTGGTTCATTTTTGTGTGGTGCCAGCTGACGTTAGTGTAATTTATTGGGGGATTATGAAGAGATGTTTCTTGCATTTTCTGTTCTTTGGTATGTGATATGGTGCTCTTCGTGTGATATTCTTCCTGTTGTAAATTACATGTGGCTGGTTACCCTTCACAGCTTATGTTGGTTAGTTTCTGCATTCGAGAATTGTTAAGATTGCAGCTGTGTTTTTTAATAATTATTGTGCTTCGTATGTTTTCAGTGATCCCTTTGATTCTAATTTCAACCAGTCTTTTTTCCAGTGCTCCTACGATTATTGCAATTATACTTATTTATTTCATGCTTTATATTCCTTTTAGTTATTTTGCTAGTTCCGTGTATTTGCTTCGTTTTTCCGTCTATTTTATCTTCATTCAGTGTCTACTGGTGTATGCCTGTACCATGTGTCTGCGTATTCGAAATGTAATTGTTTGTAAAGTACCCAGTGGCTGTTTTTGACATACAACTATGCATGTTCTTGTATTCTTTTGGCGCTAGTTTGATACGTTAGGTTTTATAGATTGATTGGTCACTGACTGCAACCGGTGGAGTTACATGGAGTATGAGTGGCAACATTTTCCCGAGATTCCAGTATACTCCGCCTCTTAAGTACGCGGGTAAAATGGGTTTCTAGTAATGGTAGTCCATCTCTAAAACCATTTATGTGAAGTATTTCACATATATCCATTTAATGGACGTCCAGCACGAACATTAGGTCACATGGTATTATTTTATCATCTTTGGTAGACTTGAAACATACTTCTGTTTATATATTTTCAAAATATTACTAGTTTAACGGGATGTATGTGCATAACGCATACCAAGGATGCTGACAAATTTTAATCAGTTGACGTCCAGTGCGGACGTAGAAGACGATATTATAGTACCATATTTCGCAACCATATACAGCACTTTCATGATAGCTGGTAGGCTAAACATGTCTATTTTTGCTCGCGTTATATATCTGACACAATCGCCCCATGAGATGACGTTTGATATAATAACTGTTTGGGGACTGCATCTTTATCGATATAGCAATCGCATTATTTAAAGTTAAGATGGAGTGTGATACCTTACATACGAACACAACATAAGCTGTGTGTATTATAATATAGACATATACACAAAAATATATACGAGTTATGTCCCTTTTGTTTCTGATTACTTTATTCGTATGATGCGTACGTCGTTTTACACAACATACATTTAGACCGACACGTGTCATTGTAACATTAACGCAGTCTGTGATAACATATATACTTAACTGGCACATATGAGGCGACAATGGACTGATTTATATGGTTTGCTTTGCGTATGTTAAATAATGTATAGCCAACTGTATAGGTTTATTATCAGTTATTTTGTTGAAGAATATGATGCTGTTACTGTGAAATGCTACTTGGTGAACAAACACATATATCTCAGAAGTGAAAGACATGCAAGGACGAGTCGAATAATACATGTCCATGGAAGGTGGAGGTTTATGCAAGGTCGATACACAGGATACTACAGGACCCTGATTGGGCTCCAAATACCACTTGTGAAACTTTCCAACTCCGTCCCCCATATTTGGAAAACAATTAATAATATTTTTTCGTTTTTGTTATAGAATTATAATCATTCCAATCTTTGATTTTTTTTTTGCAATTCAATCGCATATTTGGACACATTTGTAATTATGTCATTAGAAGGTGTAAACATGAATAGGTGTCCCAGTCAATTGATCTTAACTCAACCATCTTTTTATTTGTACGCTTAATTAAAGAGCAATGCTTAACAAAAAAAATATATATACACACATATATATATATATATATATATATATATATATATATATATATATATATACTCAAAAGGGTATGTGCAATTTTGCCTCAATATGTGCACGCATTATTGGCCGATAACTGTACTCTTATTATGAATGACACTTAGTGAAGAATATTGATATACACTGAAGTTTATTTATATCAAATATTGTTAGGTAATATTGAGATTTGTGAATTTTACTAGATATTCCATAGGTGAAAATTAATTATAATACTATATTTCTCCAGGTTTTTTTTTTAATAAAGAGTAAGGCAGGAACGAGGTTTGATTGAAGTTCGTTGCCGCTTATGCAAAGGGAGATCAGCAATAAAGAGGCGAAACAATATATTAAAATTTAAGTCAAATATGACGCAAGCGGGTGGTGTATTTATTGAACACATAGAACATTTTTCGTAATACAATATTAATAAGCATTTACAATCTTCTTTTGTAGACGACTTTTACTGAAACATTTTCTTCGTTATTTAAAAATTAAAAGTAGTTAAAAGGGGATATTTATCATCTCTCCATTAGCAATTATATGAATATTTTAAAATAGAAATTATTAAAATATTTTTTTTATAATTACAATAGAAACATTGTATAGATTCCATCCTCAACATGCATCAGATTTTAAATAATTATGTAAAAAGATGGTATTAGTCCCCGGAACATAAGAATAAAAAGCTCAAGTCTAAAAAAGTTCGATAACACACTTATGTGTTGATGTTTGAAAGTAAACAAAAACAGATTCATTTTGTAAAATACGTCTTCTGAAACTTTTTTCATATTTTCAAGTGAAAGTAAATATTAATGTCTCTCTCTAAGCTGCCAGTAGACAGCAAAGCATAACCAGTTCTTCTTGCCTTACATAATGAGTCTACTTATTTTCAATGTGTCTGTTAACACGGACATGCATTTTAAATGAAAATATATGCAGTCATTAGAACATGCACATGGAGGTTTTAAAATATAATAGCATTACAAGAGGATGTATATATAATTGAAAATATTTAAAATTCCTCATCAACCAAAATAGTATCATTAAAAAAATAGAGTGGGTCATAAAATATCTTAAAAGGAAAACCATTAACTATTTAGATTAGAATGGGGAATGCAAGCAGATAGCAAACTCTTTAAAATAGGATCATTAACTGAACTGGTCCGCTGTATTAACGTTCGTCAGTGTTGGCAAACATTCTTTTGAAATTGGGATCAAACCAAGGCGGTTCTAAATACTGGACCGTCAAGAGCAAGGCGCGAATGATGGGATTCATAATTATTATTTTTAAAAATAAATTTACACCCTCAAAACCACCCCATTCACATATATCTATAAAGTAATCTCGATTTTTCCTCTCGAACGTCAAGAAATATAGCACTTTAAACACAAGCGCTAATTAGAATATTAATATAGTCACGCTTTGTATCATATATTTGATGCGTTCGTTCAGTAACTATCAGCCAGTTTCATTTAATTACATAATTCCCCAGATTTCATAGTCCATACATGACTCTCTAAACAAAGTTATAGAGACAATAAGAATGGGTACCATTTATTTAGACGCGAAAACTACTAACACTACAAACCTATTGATCTGTTTTCCTTAAAGTTTACAATTCAGTGTCATAAAACCGTTGTGCATAGTATTCTAACTTTTCGACTTTATTTAATGTTTAGGCTCTTATTTGTGTCTGTTCGAGTCCCGTTTTTTTTTTCAAGGAGAAAATACGTGACACTAGCATTCGAAACAGTGTTTAATCTTATAAATTGTATAGAAAATAGTGTTAAGATATAAATCGTGATGCTGAAAAGCAACACAACAACGCCGAGGTGCGGGTCTAAGTGACATCCTTTTTGAATCATCTAAATTACGTACAGTGAACTCGTTTCATTCCAGACCTTTTTATACTCTACCATTCATTAAAAAAATAAAAACAAGTATTTTAAATATTCCAATGGAAATGTCAAAACACGAGTCCTACTGCGTATTTTATCGATGTATCGCCATTTCTCATCGTGTTTTAATCGTATTAAATACCATGACCGTTCCACTAAGTGTAAGCGTTTTGAAAATATGAAGTCAGTCAATCTAGATGACACCGCGGTACTATTCTGAAAGATTTAACATGTAGTTTTAAAATAAATTATTCATATATATATATATATATATATATATATATATATATATATATATATGTCTCTGTGTGTGTGTGAGTGTGTGTGTGAGAGTGTGTGAGAGTATATTATATACACTATTAAGATGGCAGTCAGAAATTCGTATAATGTAAGAATTGCAACAGAGTTTCTCATTATTTTAACATGAGCTTCGGAAATAAGTTTCCTTAGAAATTATTCTAAATTGGAGTTTACAAAATCGGTTTGAAAAATAATGGCATGAATGAAAGTTAAAACAATTAATATATGGTGTGTGTTTATATTCATTGATTGCAATCCAGTAAAGTATATCCATTAAGGAAAATGTATCGTAACATAAAGATAAATGTGAAAATACGCACTAGACTCATACTACATATAGATCACTTTTTTAAAAATCGAAGCTTAGAACACACACCCTATCGATATTCACCGAGGAGTTGTATGTGCATCATAGCAATCTATCAATATCCATAAGTTGAGCGCATTTGTAGAAGTACTGGTTGTCACTCAGCGTATATCATTATCATTGCTAATTAAAATAGATTTATTTCAGTAAACATAATGTCAAGCAAACACAATAGTATGTTTAATCTTGCAATTGTGAAGATAGAAGTGTTTGATAGAAATTATTGTTGACTTTTGTATAAACAATTGGGTTTCAAATAGCAGCTTTAGAACAACATCAAATTTCTAATGTGGAGATTACTATTATAGTCCTATTTCTCATATTCAGAACAATTCGGCCGATATGACCTTCTATGTACTTCTGGTGCATGTTTTACAACTCAGAAGCCTATGTTTTTACTACTAAGTCAATACATATCAATACTAAAATCTACCTGATAATCAAAAGTAATGATTGGAATAAATATCAGATAGAGAACATTATAAGAAGACCTACATTCTTTAATTGATGTAACTAAGTTTAATTATTCATGGGGATTTTTTACGATAAGTATTTTTTTAAATACAATTTGAAGACGACCATATTTTTATCTGTGGTAATATATTCGACAGACGGTAAACCCTTGGTAATACACTTTGTTCATGAAAATGAGGCCTGATGTTAGGCACATGTACGAAAAAAATACGTGCTATCATGTTGTTGTGGTACACCGAGTTAGTCGAATAGTAAACTACTGATCAAATTGCAACGCAGAATCTGACCGACAAAGCTCGTAAAGTGACCTAGTATAAGAATTAAATAATACATACCAGTTATCAATTATGAAAAGCAAATTAGAACAGAAGTAACATATATAGTCATAAGTAGTACTATTACATTCATAAACAACAGTAGATTCAAGGCTACTAAAATATATGCACGTGACGAAAGGTCAATGCATTCATTAACACTTTGTCTAAAGTTACGGCATTCTGTTTTTTAGCATTCTAATCCTTATTATAGTTACTAAGAATACATTAAAATTATGTTGTTTACGAGTTTTACCTGAACACACCAAGTCGGGACCGCTCATCCGTCCTATGTTAACCATTAAAAATAAGGACATTAAATCAATTTATTTTCTTATTTTCTCTTGGAGTTGACTTCCTTGCTCAAACAGAAAAGATATACATCAGACAGTGTATTTCTCTAGGTTATGACATGTTTTTAGTGAACAGTGACATGGATTTTACTAACCACCTCTAATTCTTTACAAGTCGGTCACCTGTTAGGTCGTCTTCTGTGTTAGGCGTCCCCAGAGCACAAGTTAAATATATTTTGCTTACGTAACCCGATTTCAACACTAAGATGAACAGCTTACCTATTGGCCGTGTTCTTTTAACCTACACACTTCATAGTTGCGAACTCTCCTCGCCTTGTTTGTTTATTTCCAAAATAAATCGATGGCGTGTTGTTCATTATAGTTTGTTTAAACCCCACTTGCAGACGATCGGGGTTCAAACGTCAGACTGGCCTCGTAACATCCCAACCCGTTCATGGCCGACGGCTGGGAAGATATAGCAACGTGACTAAGCTAGATTATTTCATTGTAAATTATAAATATGTTTCCTAGTGCGAATATTACATTACCAAATAGTTATTAAAGTGTTTTTTATACCTGCAAACGATATCGTTTCGGTGTTTCAACTTCCTCAGTGCGAGAGTGGCAGTTGCAAGCTGTCGCCAAGTTCGAACGCAGTTCTGTAGATTCAGACTAAAATCACGAGACTAACTTCTATCCCCACGCGGCAACGAGAAATCGCCAGAGACAGTAATTGAAGTTAACGTACACTTACTCGAGAGGCGAGGCAAGCATGCTATTGGCGGAAGTGTCCTACGCTTGAGCGGAACTTTGCATAATCTCTGGTGACAACAATCCTGTAACGCAAAACATGTCTCTACTATGAAACGTGTTAAATCTTAAACTGTAAATATTTTTTCATATATTAAAGTGTTTTTGTATTTACAGACGATATAGTTTCGTTTTTTTGTTCTAATCAGTGCAAAAGTGGCGGTTGCAAATGGTCGCATGGGATCGAACGCAGTTCATAGATAATTGATATATATATATATATATATATATATATATATATTTATGTGTATATATACACACATATATACATATATATATATATATATATATGTATATATATGTATATATATGTATGTATATATATGTATATATATATATATGTATATATACATATATGTGTATATATATATGTATATATATGTATATATATGTATATATATGTATACATATATATATATATATATGGATATATATGGATATATACATATATATATATATGTATATATATATATATGTATATATATGGGTATATGTATACATACATATATATATATATATATATATATGTATATACATATACATATAGATGCATATATGTATGTGCATAAATATATATATATATATATATATATATATATAGAGAGAGAGAGAGAGAGAGAGAGAAAGACATACAGGCAGACAGACATACATACATACTGGAGAGAGAGAGTAATTGTATAATTTTATTCATCAAACAACTGTTCTCATTATGAATGTTACTAATAAGCGGTTCGGTCGATACCTCTTCCAACCTTTCGTCAGATGCATAAGGGTAAACTCCGTAATTTGTACGCAATTTCGAACGGAATTCTTTCTTAAATTCCCCGGAGGTGCTTGCCAGAAATGACCGGGTCGACGTAAGTGATATTTCATTAATTTATTTGTATGGGTCGCGTTTGGGATTTAACTTTCATCGTGTAGGAGTTGGAACTTTGAACAAACTATAATTTAAAACTTATCTTTGTCACGTCATAGCTTCTTGCGAAACAGTATGATTTTGGAATGTTAAACATGTTCTGGATAAATACAATTCCTTTTAATTTAATGAACATCTGTACTGTGTTTTGAACATATATACTATTTAATATTGTGTGTTTTGTTTTTTTCCCCATAGGTTCTAGGAACGCCCTCGGGGAATCAGGCAGATACTCTATATATCCTAACCTTTCTGCGGACCTGATTAAACCTAGTGGACCCAATATCCTTTTCAGGTAACATACCACACCTAGTGATCTCAAATTGTTACTTATTTTATATTGGCCAAACTCAACGCAGCTTAACTTCAGTTATTTAACGAACACCAGTTGGTCAACGTGATTATGCCGTATATAATATATATATATATATATATATATATATATATATATATATATATATATATATATATATATATATATATATATAATTATTTGAGTTAAAATAATAACTGATAATAACTGATTGAAACAGGGAGGACATTTTGGAATACAAAAGTACACTTTTACTTTCATTTTTAATGTATGAATCTGAAAATTATGAATGGTAAAGAATCAATACTATATTAGAGAAATAGAGAATTATTTATAGAACAATAGACAAAAAATATTGAGGCCAAAATCGTTAATAATAATATAATAATATAATCTAAAAATCTGCACAACATAAACAAATAACGTATTTCATTACAATTACTAGTTTCCATATAATATGCTAATGAGTTAAAATGATAGTTCAAATACTAATTAAACAACTATAGAAATTTAGTATAGGTATATATGTTTTTCGCCAAAAAGTTGATATTACTTACCGAAAATGATACTTATCCTGAGAGTACTAAAAATGTACGAAGTTTAATACTTTTCAAATAAAATGTAACGAGATATTTGTATAAATATCCCTCCATAGTTTTATTTAAATTGTTCTTAGTATGGGATCCCCCCCTTTAAAAAAGGATGATAGCTAGAATACACTCTCTTCCGTTAGTTGTTTGGTGTAGCTTCCATGCAGTCAACCAACTGGGCAACCCCCCTGTTTTTGCATCAACAGAAGAGCATAGCTGATTATTTCTTACTTAGTTATCTAGCAATGCCCAACAAATCTGGTTCTTTTCTCTCTGATCATGGCTGAAATCTGAGGGAGGTGTCTATAGAGTTGCTTTCACGTAGGGTGCTACCTCCAGGGGAGTATGAGCAGCGTTCAGAATTATCGTGTATACAGCATCAATTTTCATCCGAATCGTTTGATGAAAGTCCAAGTGCTACTTCCATATACGAGTACCGATGCAACAATGGCTTCAAAGTAGTCACGTTACATTTTCATAGGAAGACTCGATTTCCAGTTTGCTTTCATCTTGTCCACTCCTTTCTATGTCCTGCCTATTCGCACCTTCAGTTTACACTCTGCGATATGTTTCTTGGCCACATTACGACCAAGATAGGAAAACTAGTCGCCATTTTAAAAAATAATGTCCAGCTTAGAAAAAAGATATGTCCAGGTTCATACAATAGTTTATGCTCTGTTTAGCTTGTCTTGTCTAAAAGCTTTAATGCACTTTGTCGTTTCCTAAAACAGTGCAATAGGGTAATTGCCTCTTCAGTTGTGTCAGCGAACATGTGAATGCCATCAGAATAGCCTTGTCTGCTGGATATTTTCTGCTTTTTTCAGATACCAATGGCAAGCATTTTACTTTTAACTTGTTAACTAACCTGCAGGTGTTTGTAGTCAAGGCAAATATTGAATAGATAGAGAGCTATAATATTATATAAAAGCACACCCACAGTGCTTTCAGTAAAAATGTGTATCAATCAAGCGACCCCACCATAGATAAAGTTCTGCTATACAAACTAAATATTGCGTATACTTTCTTATATAGAATATGCTTGTGTATTTATATTCGAATGAAAAAAAAAACAAGTGGGTATGCATATATGTATGTATGTATGCATTTATGAATATATATATATATATATATACATATGCAGGTATGTATACACATATGTGCATATATTTACATTTATATATATATATATATATATATATATATATATATATATATATATATATATACATATATATATATATACATACATTTATATATGTATATATATATATGTATAAATTTACATTTATATATATATATATATTCATATAATATATATAGAGAGAGAGATTGATGTGTGCATTTATGTATATATATATATGTATATATGTATATATTTACATTTATATATATATATACATTTATATATATATATATTTACATTTGTATATATATATATTCATATATATATATATATATATGTAGGTACTAGAAAACAATGAATTAGCACAATCATTGATAACAACACCATTTCAGAAATCACAAAACTTTGCACAACAAACTATAATATACTAACACAAAAAGAATATGATTTCCTAACAAACTTCATGGTTAAAACAAACAACTTCTACGGACTACCTATGTTACATAAATCAAATGAGATAAGGAATGCCATCAACACACAGTCATCAGAATATATTAGTGTCCCGAGTCCCAGTGACCTTACATTTAGCCCCATAGTAGCAGGACCATCATGTCTAACAAGCAGACTGAATAACTTAATTTCCATATTACTACAACCATTCACCGATCAAGTCAAGATCTACATAAGAGACGACATACATTTCCTAGGCTTCTTACCACAAATAGAAAATCCCGGGACTAAATTTGTTACATTTGACGTCAGCAGCTAATATAGCAACATCCCCCATGACTTAGGTAAACACGCAATATCACACTGGATTGACACACACCCACAAATACTACACCACATATTCACCAAACAATTCATCCTCGACAGCATAGACATTATTCTCAACAACTCCTTTCAATTTAATAACAAAAGCTACATCCAGATTCTAGGTACAGCAATGGGAACCAAAATGGCACAAACATATGCCACCCTAACACTGTCCTACCTAAAGAAAATCTTATATGAAAACATAGAAGAAATATATGGACAGAATATTCAAACTCTCTTCATAAAATCTTGGAAAAGAGACCTGGATGATTGTTTTATCTTCTGGGAACACACATGGGGGGACATCCATAAATTGCACAGCATACTACAGAACTTACACCCCAAGATTAAATTCACCATTGAACACAGTCAAAAAAAACTACCCTTCTTAGATGTATTGATTACAATTAAAAACACTCACATAATCACAGACAACAACCACAAACCCACAGACACCCAACAATACATCAATTTTAGAAGCCATCACCCCAAAAGCTGCCTAAAATCTATACCCTACTCCCTAGCACGCAGGATCTGTACTATAGTCAGTGACAAATACCCTCGGATTGTCCAACTGGAGGAACTACGGAAAACTTTAAAAAGAAGAGGATACCCGCTACAAATAATACATAAAGGTATAGAACTAGCAGAAAACATTCCATTAGAATAATTACGAATCCCCAAAAAACGAAACAAAGAACAAATATTAGCAGACATCTCTACACACAACAAAAACAATCCAGAATTATTCACAGAAATAACAAGAAACCTAACCCTACTCAACCATAACAACAAACTAAACGACATATTAAAAAACAACGAAAATAATAAATAGCAAACGCCAACCAAAAAACCTCAAACAAATTTTAACCTCATCTAAACTAAACCAACACACAATACAAGGGTCACAAAATGCAACAAGGAAAGATGTGGGGTCTGTGACATAATAATGGAGGGGAACTCATACACATTTAGATACCCAACACAAACATTCACAATAAAAAAAGACCTTAACTGCACCTCCAAGAACGTTGTCTATATGCAATAATGTAAAACATGTAATGAAGCTTATATAGGTGTGTCCAACACATTTAAGAGTATCTTTACATATAAGCAACATAAACATCAAAGAAAACCGTAAATTATTCGTCTCCCAACATGTGCACTCATGCAGCGGAGGAAAATTAAAAATAATGCAAATTTTCTAAAGCCAAGCCTACACTTACTTACTAACACAAGAAAAAAACTTCATATTTAAATTTAATCCAGCATTAAACAGATCATAACTCTAACAACACACACTTAGATCACACTTTATCCACCTCTAGTTAAGTACAAACATAAATAACTATTTATAGTTATCGATAGACTGGACTATTCTTATTCAAGGAAGATAATCTTGGTACACAACTTCGTATTACGCACTTCTACACAGCTATGAGTCAAATAGCCACTTGTGTTAAATGAATCATTTACTATAGACATTGAATTTGCACATTAAATACCGGACTATGAAATCGGCCAAACCAAGTTCGAATCTAGTTGGACCGTTAGCATTAACTTATCTTTTACAAATATGTGTGTATATGTGTGTATGTATGTGGGTATGTATATATATATATATATATATATATATATATATATATATATATGTGTGTATGTATGTATATGTATGTACTTCAACCTTTATCCCCCTCTCTGTCACTATAACCACACGCCTGTGTGTGTGTGCGCGCATGTGTGTGTGTGTGTGTGTGTGCGTGTTTATGTGTGTGGGTGTGTGTGTCGCTCACAAGACTCAAGATTAGGCCACACGCATACGGGCGCACACACGCACGCAGACGCGACATCATGCTTGGGAACGACGAAAGCAATATAAAAGTATTACATTTCAAAAGAAATTCTACGCACCCTAGAAAGCTGGAATGACGATAGGTGATGGATGGATAACACGAACTTGACCAAGAGCAGCAGGAAAAATTGCAAATAAAAAATAAACAAATAAAAGATACCCACACACCCGCAAACGCACGCATGCGCAAAAACAAAAACACATCGCCTCAAATGAAACAACATTCTCTCAAATCGAAATACATTTCTTCAAATGAATTTACATATCAGATGAAAGCGGACCACCGCTTGAAACGCGTTATATAAAATTATAAAATGGTAAAACAACAAAATAATATATAAATGTTTAAAAAACATTCTACAAATATTGGTAGCCTTACTCCTTTACATATATATATATATATATATATATATATATATATATATATATATATATATACATATATATATATATACATATATATATATATATATATATATATAAATTCATATGTATATATATATATATATATATATATAGAGAGAGAGAGAGAGAGAGATAGGTATGTGCATTTATGTATACATATATATATATATATATATATATATATATATATATACATGCACATACATACATATACATACATATATATATATATATATATATATATATATATACGTGTGTGGGTGTGCGTGTCTATGGCTTATCATAGTGTGTCATGTTCTCAAGCAAACAACAGGTTTGTGGTATAAATAGAATAAATAGATAAAAGTATTTATGTTCATTTTCAATAGCCACACTAGAAACACAGACACACTTTTGCGCTCTGGTCTTGCTCGCGAGAGATCGGATACAAGGGTCGTTTCTGGCGCACTTTCACCAGGTAATTACACGGAACTCCTCCGCTGACACGGTCGCTACTTGCCATTTACGTATCCGAAAACAGGCATGCTCACTCGAGCTTTTCTAGATTATTGCCATGCTACACAACAAAGTACTAATATCATTCAATGACACGTTCTGATATCAATGGCCACATAATATAATTTCACTTTAAAGAATAACCATTCTATTAGAATATACACAAATATATATATATATATATATATATATATATATATATATATATATACATTATATATATATTATATATGTATATAATATTGTTCATTTATTGTTTTACCATGTATTAAGGAAATACATTGAACGTTAAGATTAATTTCCCCATAACAGTTCAGTGTGCTGCATCGATATAGATATCAGAAATTTAACATTAAAAGGTGACTTGGTGTCTGGAATTTCAATACTCTGACGGATCGGGTGAGTGAAGCAATGATGGGCACCCCGCTATTCAAAATATCCGTCCTGTCCAATTTCTGTTTTCTTTTTGAAAAAAGAGAGGTTGTTACGCTCGAAATGATTAACGTTTCTAATATTGCGTACCTTTAAATATTTGGCAGTAATTTCTCGTAGTATAAAAAAAAATTGATTCGACATTTATAGTAACACACCGTCTCCTGTCATTTATTTCTGTTCATCTGATATTCCGTGTCTCTTTTTTCTGCATTGCAGTGCTCCTGCCTCGGAATTCTCACTTTCACACTTACTTGTTTATCAGCAATCCGTCAAGCAGACCACGATTTCTTTGATATATATATATATATATATATATATATATATATATAATTACATATGCATCATCTCATTGAAAAGAAAAAAATAGTTCCCAACTTTACATTTAATGTAAACATAGAAGTGTTGCATGTTTGGTGAGTGCATAAGTTTTCTTCAGATTGTAAGCTTACAAAAAATAAATGATCTACTTAAGAGAAGAGAGGGCAACTGATATATAGTTTGACTCTTTTAAATTGTAATGTATTTTTGAATAAAATTTCCATGCATTTATTTTCAGCCACTTTAAACTTTCAAAAGTCACGATCGTCACAGACTCTGCTCTTTTTAATGAGTAAGTTTTACGTCCAGTGATAAAACGGCCTATGATTTTAAAGTATGGTGATGTGTGACCTAATATTAATTAACGTAATGAAACGACACACACACACACACATACATATATATATATATATATATATATATATATATATATATATATATATATATATATATATATATATATATTAGCAGAGTGAACATAAATTTTCAGTTACGATTAAGCTAGTAATTTGTTTGCATTCGATAGAAATATATATTTGTATTTATTTGTTAACCTTTTTTAAACACAAACAAAACAAGTATCATTTTAAGTTCTTCAAATAATTGTGTTTGTTTTAAACTGTAGTTTTTCTCGTAGGGAGTTTCCTTATATTGCAGCATTGGCACGAACTCATATGTTAGTAACTGCATGTCTGTCGGATAAAACATCGATTTTAGACGAGCAGAATGAGCAGACGATAACTTCTTTTGTAATTAATAACACATATGAACTTTCAAAATAAGACATACGCTCACAATTTTGCACAAAAATGCACATGCACAACACTGGGTGTGCTTACATTTCACACGCCCAGAGTCACTCATATAAATAAAACCACCACACCTCATCATATGTATATGATATCCCGTATGTCATATTCATACTCCTGTGTATTAAATGAAACACTAGAAGATAACTTTTTATAATTAGATTTCATGACCATAAACCTGGTATTAGAGAAAACACACCAGCCTTTCAAATAAACAAATATTTCAACAGAACAGATCGTATCAACCATAAGATCTAAATTATATTAATATACACCAAAAGAAGGTCCAAATATGGTATGCTCGCAAAGAAAAATCAACAAATTCAATTCAAAAACTAAACACACCCACCCACACACACGCACGAAGTCTAAACTCTGATGTGAGCAGTTTTCATTTCTATAATGAAACACTAAGATAATTCTACGTCTGTACGAACGTTTTTAATCTCCACAAATTTTTTCAACGCATTTTCTTGACACTCTGGCTAGTATAAACATGTAAGATATATTCTGTTCGCGCCGGATATCAATATCATGGAAACAATTACAACACCACACAATGGTTATAGAGATCGACCTCCATAGAAATAGAGACGAAAATGTCTACTTAAAATATAAAAATTAACACACATGTATAATTTCGTACAAAAATAGTGTGAAATCTTCTGACATTCTAAGTGTAATTTTAAGGAAACTATGCACCTTTTGAAAACACTTTACACATACAAACGGAAATTTGGGTTTGCTGTTTTTTATATTAATTACACCAATGTGTAATTTGTTCAAGGTGAATGAGAATCAGACTGACACCATCGAGTGTGCTGTTTTAATTTTTAGTATTGATTTTTAGAATTTTTTGAATGAAAGCAAATACTATGATGTTTGAATATAATAACATATACATACTATTTTAGGTGTTGGTATGTTTATTACCTTACGTCGATCGTTCTGTTTGTAGGTACTACCTTCTCTCTCGCTCTCTATTTCTGCCAGTCGTCCTCTATCTTTCTATATGTTTATCAATATATCCATAATAGATAAATACGTCTATTTGTATATGTCTCTTAGTTTTTCTAAAGTCAGACTGGAAAATAATATTATAATATAAAAGTGTATACGCATATGTTTATATTTTACTAACATACATGATAGACACACTCCTGACTTGGTTTAAGGTAACTTCGGTGAGTTTTTAACATTTTACACATGAAATAGAAATTTAAAGATGAATGTTATGTAAAATAGCAACTAATGCACCTAAACAATCTCTCGTTTTCTTTTCTACGTCCTGTCCACTAACATATTTACATCTATATACAAAGGGCACATCTCTGTGTGTGCTTGTCCGTCTGTGTATATAAAGAAACACAAAATAGTGTACCTTAAATATAAATTGTTATTCGCATACAGAATTTTACTAAGAACAGGATTAAAGTAGTTTGTTTATTTTACGCGCTCGTTGTCAATATGTATCACGTACAACAGAAATTATTTATGAGTGGAATATAAATACGCGACACATTCGAGTGTGATTTTTTGATCTTGCATTCGGACTGCATTATTTGAGTGAAAAAGCGAGATATCCTTTTTTCATCTCGTATTTATAAATAACAAGCTGAGCATGTGTGGTCCCCCTCTGTATGTGACTCGATGTCGGGAGGGTAAAATGCAATAAATTTGGGCAATTTGGGGCATTTTTGACCCCCCCCCCTTTGACCTCCTGGGGGCGAGAACCAGAATGTTTCTGTGGTCAAGGATGCTCATTTTATATCCAGAACAATTGCCTCTACATGTTAGCCAAGTTTCAGAAAAATTGAATGGATGGATCAAACGTTATGGGTGGAAAGGGTCATTTTTTGCTATTTTAGAGGGCTTTTGACTCCCTGGGGGCGCGAACCAGATTTCTTCCAAGGTCAGCGAAACTTGGTTTCTATTAGGAACAATTGCCTCCACATTTTGGTCAAGTTTCAGACAAATTGAATGGATGGATGAAAAGTTATGGGGCAGAACTTTTCCTTTTTTTCCATTTCGGGGCCTTTTGACCCCCCTGGGGGGGATTACCATATTATTTTTCAAAAATTGGAGAATGTCACTTTCTAACCTGACCAAAGTTACAACTTCATGCAAAATTTCAGAGAAATTTCATGGATGGTTGCAGAGAAAAATACGGACGGACGGACGGACGGAAATGCCTACACACATAGGTCTCCCGATGTTATAAATCGGGGGACGAATAAAATGTGTAAATAAGGAATCTTTTAGATGTTATATACATAGAACCTAACCCCTTTTCTCTGTATGCCTGTCTATTTTTATCTCCAATTTCCTTCGCTATATTTCTAGATATCTCAATAAGATCCGTGCGTGTCACTTTGTAACACGCCTAATGTATAATGCAGCTTTGATAGTACCAGAAGTTAGCTCTTTGCAATCGTGGCAATTTATATTTGTTGAATCAGAAAAAAAACTAAATTTGCAATGCAACAGTGGAAAAAGAAATCTATAAATTAGTGAATTTCTACTCGCTATATATCACTCTTCTCTATTTCTCTGTTGTCATCAACAGTGATGCTGTAAATAGTAGTAGTATTAGTTGGTCTACACATTTTTATTTTTATTTAAACTGACTTATATTTAAGTATGTTTATAAATGTTTAATCTTTATTTTGTTATCTTTAATTGTTGGAACAATCAATGATACATCTGATTATTATTTTATTTATAATATAAAGTTCTGAATTTAATTTATTTTGAAACAATTGTAAAATGAGTTTGCTATTAAAGTGCAAGTTTAGAAAAGTCTATAAGGATGTATACACAGGATGAATGTTTCGCTGTGCAACATTTCGGTGTTGAGAAACAAGCGATTATTTAAAGCTGAAGTTTCAGCAATCACATCATCAGAACAAGCTACTCGATGAGGGATGTCTTAGTGCTGATATCAGCATTATAAGCTGGTGAGTGTATTTACACTTTAAGGAGAACTACGCATTATTTAAATTGACTACTAGCTACATTGATATCATATAATTTCGGCATATTTATATATATATATATATATATATATATATATATATATATATATATATTAATATATATATATATATAACACATGAACTCAATAATTACCCGGTCTGACATTTAGATTGCTCGACTAATACAAGATTTATATGACTTTGTATGATCTATGAATATTCAAATTGAATGTGGTTGGTGTATATAGAAGTGGTCTCTGATAAGAAAAATACAGTTCAAATATAGAAGTAATTTGTTAAGTGTCATTTGGAATTGGCTTCGTCGTAAACAGCAGTTCAAAAGTAGTATGCTCTTTGAAATGCGCTCGGAGGCGCACCAATCATACTGAACACTAACATCGCCCCGGAAAACATCAAATAACTCTACAAACCGGCTTTGGCGTATCGTAAATGTAATTGGCGTCAAATAGAAAAGACGGTGAAAATATCAGAAGGTACACTATTTTGCTTAAACATTTGTCAATGAGAAATCCGTGTTCAAATGAGTTTCCACATTTGTTCATAGTCGATAGAACAACAACGCTTCGACGATCAATACCCTTTTTTCAACCGTTTAAACGTAATAAAAAAAGATGTTTAGGTCAATATGTGGCAACGGGGGAAATATTAAAAAAAAACAACTTAACTATATAGTTAGCTTGGCAGTCAACAGCATAGCCAGCAGCTGAGGAATATACCCAACACAACCAAATACGTTTATATCACAAGGCAAGGCATAGCTTTCCGTATTTACATATGCGCGAGATTAAATGATTAGCTTGAGAATGGAAGGACCATCAATAGCGAATATTATATAGCAAGATCGATGCTGTTAAACGATGAACTCACAAGAAAACGGTCAGAAATAAAGAGGACACATTACTGTTTCCCTACGACAATACACCGATTCACAAATTAATCGCAACGTTGGCTTACCTACAGCACGTGCAGTTAAGATTTCTTCAATACCTACCCTATTTTCGCTAGCCATCGCCCAGCGACTATAGGTTGTTTTTAAGACTTCGGAAATTTGTTTCAGGGAATGAGATTAGGGTATCATGAAGAAGTGAAATTGGAGACTCAATACTATTTTAAGATCAAAGGCAATTCGTTCTACAAAAAAAAAGCAAGAAATTGGGAGAAAAGAGTTTAAATCAGTGCATCGCATTAGAAAAACAGGGTGTTTATAAATAAAGTCGAATGTTGCCTAAATATCGTTATTTTATAAGTTAGGACTTGAACTTATTGTGTTCTGTGTTACATACATACATACACACATAAATGCACACACATACACACATAAATACATACATGCATCCAGCCATACAGACAGGCAGACATACACACAAAAACACACACATATATATATATATATATATATATATATATATATATATAGTATATGTTAATTTTAAAATGACCATCAACTCGAAATGAGTTTATAAAAGAACACATTTTTTCGAGGCGAAAATTATACTGATCTAATGCGTTGTACTTTAAGCATTAATAATAGACTATAAATACCGATTTGTAGCAAGTAGAGTTTTCATTTCTAATCTGGATTCAATGTATATGTTTACTCTCGTGATTTGAAAAATTGGTTTGGACACCCTCTTGTTTATATCGAAAAGAGTATTGATTTACTCTTCTCCAGAAGTTAGGCACAAGGCCAGTTTTTATCTTACTCCCACAAGTAAGATGTGACCCAAGGTCGGGTCGGGAAAGTGGGGTTTAAAAATTGCCTGGGCAGCCCCGTCGGCATTCCCCGGTAGGGGCGCCTCAGTCAGTAAGCAATAAACTTACTCCTCCCCAAAAAGGGGAGGCGAAGCCTAGGACGGTTGACCTCTTAGAACTGCTCAGGACAGACCCATAGATCGGCGTAAATCAAGCCCCGAAGGCCAAGACAATACCAGTCTATAAGGTGCAGTATCCATCGGAACAGATACTACACTTTGATCTTGACCAAAAGGCCAAGAATCGAAAAAAGTAGTTTACATGATATAAGTTCTACTACAGATCGATAAAGCAGAGTTAGTAAATCAATTTAGCGAGAGTGTAACTCTTCATCAGGCCAATCAGCATGTGGGTCAAACTAAATTTAATTTATAAAGAAGTCCAATGTCTCCAAATGAGGTTAAGAAGCAAGTGCTATTTTATAAGGCAGTCAGCAAGGAATTAAAATTATTTTTTCCCAATTGTAATCGTCACTGTCATAAACACAGCAACATTATGCCTAAATCTATATCTGTATTTAGTTAGGTATGAGGATATGTTGAGGGGATCGGATATTACCAATTACAATACAGTATTCGCCCCCAAAAAGGCAAATTGACACTTAGGCGTCACAGCTGCTGTTATTATGGGGATATTTGACACAGCTGCTGTTATTATGGGGATATTTATAAAGGGCACCCTTAGTCAGTTGTCGTGCATCACTATGATTGCCTAGAATATATGTGTATTCATTCATGTTGGTACAGCAGAGTACACAATGAGAAAATACGGTATCCTAAATGCAAACTGTACTAGGACATAAACTATTCTGTCGATGTTGTTTTAATATATTTCGCAAGTTGTTTTCAAGTAATAGCATGATATTGCACTTTTTTATCTTGAGACGGTATCCGACAGTTATATTGTTTAAGTTCGGACTTTTTTGATAAGGTGTATTTATTCATATCTGAACATTTGTTAGCTTTTTTCGTCTATGTGTGTGTTGCAATGTTGTATGTTGAATAAGCAAAAGTGCTAATTGTGTAATTGATGCGCACGATCGTTTAATGTTGGTAATTAATGCGGAGATATATACATTTCAGTTCTGTTTAAGTTTAGCAGAATTGGAGAGAAAGGAATGAAAGTGAAAGTCACTTACATTGAATATACTGCCATGATCTTAGGAAGCTTGTGCCACTTTTGTTGTGTCTACACTGGTGTGGGCATATACATATTTCGTCTTCAAGAATATGTTCGTCAGCGAGGATATCAAATTGTGTACAGAAAACAAATATATCCAATGAAAGAAGTACAAGCTCTATTCATGTAATTGTTTGAACTTGAGACAAACAAACTGAATTGTTTGTAAATAATGCGAGTTCAATAAATGCGTGTACGTTTTGTGAAAAAAGGGTTACCTCTAATGTATAAATAAAATACACAAATTGTGTTTCGGTCTACGCCGTGTATGTGAAGTATATATTGATCAGACATGTTCGGGTCGGCTGTAAGCGTTCGTTTTTACATATGTGTAAATAAATAGGTATATGAAAATTGGTGTATTCGCGTGACTATGGTTTGTTACTGCGTGAGGTTTCGCATTTACTCATGTATATCCGCGTTCTTTTAGCTAGACTTATTACATGATAAAATATATGAATCTATGAACGTCAACGTTCTATTCAGAGGGATGTGTGTTCATTTTAAGGTGTTGTGTTTCGAGGTTCAATGATGTCTCTCGTAGCATATAACTAGGCCCTTTTATTCACGGAATGGACTCAATTGGCTTGTGTTGTATGCAATTGTTTTACCCGTAAGATCAGAAGTCGACACCTAAATACAACATTCATTGTGATGCTGCTCTAAACAATGTTTATATATTTGAATGTAGATGATGCATTCCTAAACCAGTCGTTATGAATTGCCGAACTCATCTGCTATGCTAAAGAGTTCATAACGTTGGTTCTTACCTTACTTTCATTTTGTGCAAAGTGGGTAAACAATAATAGAAAGCACATCCTCAACATTTAGATGTGTCAGATAATTATAAGAAATTCTAACTTGGTATTAGACATAAATTAATAAACTTTCCTCAAATTTCAGTTTTCTTAATGCATTTTAAGACTTTAAGTGCCACCATATAGACACCACCTCCCATTTGAAAATTAAAATATTTTAGAGTAACATTACATTTAATATTTAGTTATTATAGACAGATTAAGTAGTATTCACGTAATACTACTTAATAAGACTAGTTTTAATAAACACATTTCAAATCAAAATAATACAATAGAGTATGATCCAAATCAGTATAAAGAGTTTCCTATCATTATAGGCCAATTTTAATTTTCGTAAGAGGACATGAAACTGTTACAAAACTGTTCTTTTCACCGAATTAATGTTACTCATCATGGGAGGGGTATTACATCCTCCTGAATAAAATGATTAAACACTAAAAAATAATGTCACAAGTTTGTACAGAATAATTATTTCTTTTACATCTATGATAAATTTCCACATAATATTACCGACGTAATATGTTATGTAAATGAAATATAAGTTACATACAATAATCCGAGCCCAAAAGAAGATTGATAACATCATTATCTGTGAGACACTTTTTTAACATAAACTGCATTCCGACTTAATATGAAAACATAATCTAATTTGTATTATTTGCATTATTATAACCGGTTGTTATTCTCACAAAGTTTCGCTCGAGACAATTTATCAAGTCAACAACGGGTGCTTGCGATTATTTCGTCACTCATGACCAAATAGAATATTTCGTAATTTAACTAATAATATCTCCCGTGCTTAGGATTTACATGATAATTCCAGAGTTGTGAAAATAACAAAAAGGATGAGAACAATAGTCTGAGAAATCAAAATAATTGTAATGTTTACACCTGATGTGAAACTTCGGAAATAGCTATACTACGTTTGTGTCTGCAGTAATATATATCTTGATAAATGATAGCACACGGATCTAAGAAAAATCTGGAAACAAATCAATTCGACTTTTTTAACAAAATATATTCATTTCTGCAAACTAAAAGCCCTAGAAGTTGACAATTCCATGCTTGATATGATAGGAATGGTTTACCAAAAAGTAACTATAGAAATAACAGTTTCATATGAATTTTCCAGAAAAAGAGCTGTTGTCATTACACCTCATACAATTGGAGGGCAGCTAGTACTTCTTTTCCGCCTAAATATCATATCAAATGTGCTGGGATTTTCGGACTGCACACAACTAAAAACACACTTAAATCAAAAAATACTGTTTGAAGCCTTACTTTGCACACACATATTGTTTCAAGGGGTATAAATAATTCCAAATTAACAACAAGCCAACGCAAAAAAACAAGTTGTTAAAATAATAAGCAAATAAATGAATCTGTGATGTATGCTTTAAGGTGGCTGAGGTGGAAGTAAAGGTCATTTCACAAGCTAATCCTCAAACATACAAATTTCTTTTAATTTGATTTACATTTTTATTTTTACCTAATTTTCGAACCCCATAGCCACTTCTACAGACTTACATATAGTGAGATACATGTTTAATACTCGTCTAGTTGAAGTTTGTGTTTATAAATCTCACCAATAAGTATTTGAGAAGGTGTTTGGATGTTTTTTCATATTAGCGTAAAGTCCTTCGTCCTGAGCAGCGGTTCACAAACTTTACAAATTATGTTACATGACGGTCTCCTATAGCATATATTTTGTGGACAGCGTCTGCATAATATCTGGAAAGATATATATATATATATATATATATATAAATATATATATATATATATATATATATATATATATGTGTATATTTTATGACAATTAAACTTATCTGAAATTTAATATCAACAGTGATACAAAGAAATAAAATAACGAAGCGAAAAATATTGCATTAAAGAACTAATTAAAACTGAAACCAAGGCAAAAATGGTGTGACAAAAGGAAAACTAAAACAATGTAATTAACTCATATTTGATGAGATGGGTGGAGTTGCTTTGTTTCAACAGGCTTTTGGGTTTTGGGAATTGTTTTGGTCACATGCGACTTTAATATCGTGCTGTACATCCAGTCTATTGTGACATTTTTATTCGATCGTAAGCAAAGTGGTAAGCGATGTCTTAGATTAATGCGTAGCCACAATTTTAATAATAACTTTTAAGGCTATCGTTTCTACATCTGGATAATAATGTGACATGTTAATTTAGGATTCACTACAACACATTTCCGTGAAAGTACGTTATACCCTGGCATCATTCAATGAATCTATTAACTGTTCTTGAATAAAAGTAGTGTCATAAGGAAGGTCGTGAATGGTAAGTGCAAATGAGTTATTGATAGATCTGTACAACTTTTCACATATTTCTAGGTATGAAAATACCATCTAATTTATTTACGAAGCATCACTAGGTTTTGTTTCAAAGCGTCTATATGTCTTAATAAATACTACAATTGTTTCATAAACAAATGTATTTAATTGTAGAAATTAAACAAAGTTTTTTCTGTCACAACTTTATTTTGAATACAGTGAGTTTTCCGCAGCCCTAAATGAATGTAATTTTCGAATTCAAACATATCGCCTGAAAACGACAAAAATTGTACATTGCGATACACTGAAAACTTTGCATAGATATTTTTAGCGTTTTCCAACGAATTGTTGAAATTAATATACATAATATTTTCAAACCTTCTTTTTCTCTTGGCGTAACGCGTGTGTAGCAAGATTGTCTCAAAATCAGACTCATTTTCTTTGCATAGCTCAGAAAATAAACTCAAGTAAAGTCCGCTTGATCTAATAATGTTCACTTCCTTGATCAAAACAGTTAACAAATGTTGACTTCTACAGATGTTGTTTTCATTATCAGAGCTTGTAGAGTAATAGTGCAGTGTGTCTCTATGCTATTTGTACATTTTACATTCACCAACGTTTGAAACCCCGAACATCATTTTTACATCTGTGACGCTTAATATGTACATACACAACATAATCACCCTATTTGATATTGTGTACGAAACACTTGTCTAATGTGTTTAACAACTACACCTTACATTTTTTGGTACTGAAAGTTTCACAAAGTCCAAAATGTATCTTCCAAGTAATTTTCATTAATGTACTTTACGTATACGCAAGGTAGAGCCAAATTTGCGATGGCTGTATTTTCATCAAGTTTGATTACATACACATTGAAAGTAGGATTTGGAATTATTTATATCCGTCAGAACAATATGAGAGCAGTGGTTTGCACACTAATGCTTCAAACTGTATTGGTTTATTAAAGTGTTTTTTTTTTTGTTTTGCATTCCGAAGGTCCTAACAAATTTGATATAATATTTAGGCGGAAAGGAAGTATTAGCTGTCCTCCAATTGTATGAGGTGTTTTAACAACATCTATTTTTTGGGAAATTTATATGAAGCTTTTATTCCTACAGTTACGTTTTGGTAAACACATTCCTATATTATCAAGCGTAGAATGTTACACTTCTAGGGCTTTTCGTTTGCAGAAATGAATATACTTGGTTAAAAAAGCCGAATTGATTTATTTCTAGATTTCTTTTTAACGTGGTTATAGAGAGATTATGCCAATACTTCCAAGCACATATCACAGTGTGCTATCTCGTATTTTCCTAGTTATTGTATCACAGTAACATTTAGTTTATGATAAGTATCATCATCTATTACGCGCCACCGTCAATCTGAAAATAATAAAAATACAATTTAAAAGGTTAGCTAATAATGTAACACTGTTCTATTAAAAATAATAAATAAAAAAAAGTGCGGTTCACAAAATAGAATACAAAACTGCATCTTAACAGTTGTTACTATTCTAACTGCAAAGTAAAGTTCTGAAACTTTGGCAGAAATTGAAAAATAGTGTGAAATAACTATTCATAAACTAATGAGATGCACACAAAATATCAATCGCTAAGATCTACTGTTGTAAATGTTTCATTATTCACCGCACCCAATTGGATGGATCTTTACATCGAAAAATATTCTGCAGGGGAATGATATACAAGCATATCCCCCCTCCCACACACACCGTCACAGGTACAAACAGAGCGTAAGTGTATTCGCATCTGTCCGACTTCATATGGATGCAGCTTTACACATTTCACGCCGCGGTAATATTTCGCTGCCATTTGAAAACCATTGGTCAAGAGTATATATGTTGTGATGAGATATAGAAAAAAAAGGAAGAGAAAAAACAAAGAAAAGAATGTGCTTTTGTCAATTATATTTATACATGAAGCAAATGTCAACATTATGACATA
>OY744535.1:81777140-81852140 GCA_963556195.1 Sepiola atlantica
AAGAATGATAACATAGATCGTAACGAGATGTAATGCATATGTGTGGTAAAAGCTCGCTTTTGGAATGCGACTGTATTTGCTTTCATAATTGAACGTTTGTAGACTAAAATTGAATTTTGACATTACTACTTTGTTTTTTTTCAGATATGCTGATTTGCAGAATGTATTTCAAACAATTGCAGAATTACATCACAAGTCGATAGAAAATCAGCGACAAACATATGCTCGGAGTAGGCAAACAGTTTGCATCCCAATCACCACCACCCCAGCTGAGGTGGGGTTGTTGACTGAATCAGGAAGGCAGGAGTGTCACATTATACTGCCAATATGTTGTAAACTACATGACAAACTTTTCTTGTTCTATAATTTCAGTTATCATGCCACAATGGCACAGAGAGTGCATGAGATGGAGAGGAAGGAATTGATATCAACAACAGCACCTGCTCACTCACAACATTTTCAGGAATTGCATTCCCTGTACCACAGTAATGTATTTACTCTGAAATAGAAAACACAATAAATTAGAATGCGATGCAAACATACATAAACACGTAACTGCAAACAAATATGTGTTAATTAAAATGGCAAGAGAGGCCCTTAAAAACGATAGTAAAACGTATAAGAATGTACATATATATGCGATACAAAATATAAGAAACAAGAGAAACGTTAAAAATCACATTCGGAAAAAATAATGGTATATAAGACTTGTTCCAGGAGAAATAAATTAATTAAAATAACCTCAACATTTCTGAAAGGAACCATGCTTATAACACGAAATAAATGCACGCTAAACTCTAGATGAATACAACACATGATCTTAAGCACGTATCAAAAAACGATAGGCGAAGAAAAAAAAATAACGGACACCTGATAAATTCTACAGTGCTCTCAACATACATCTGTATGATTTATTTAAAACAGACACAATGAAAAGAGTGCCTACTGTGAAGTAGGGTGAACACCCATCGTTAATGTGAAGTTGTGCAGTCCGATGTTTGTTCACATAGCATTTACATTTACAATTAGTATAATGTTGTTGCTTGTCGATATGCTCGGGGGCATTTAAGTCGAGGGGGAATTACTGCCGACAATTTGCTGGGAAACATTAAAAAGAAATACTAGTAAAACAAACCCAGGAATAATATATTACGGCGATAAGACATGTGTTAGGGTTCGGTAGACAGTGTGGGACCTATTATAATAAAGGTTTTGTTTTAGTAAACTGTCTTACAAAAACGCAAGTAGGCAATGCACAAGCACAGGGGTGACAACAATATTCTTTTCATGTGCGAATAGTGGATTTTTGAGATATAAGATACGGGAGTTTGTAAAATGTTTTTCTCGCACGGTATAAGGAGATCACTTGTTCAGCGCCCTGAGCAATGCATTGAATGAATTTGTTCCAATTTATGTTGCATGTGAATTTAAGGCTGGTTAGTTTAATCTATGGATGCTTCGGGTATGATTCGATTAGCTAAGTAAACTGGTGGTTTAAAACGTATCTTATAATTGTCAAAGGAAAGGGAGCTTCATCTTAGTTGCATTAAATGTTCCCAACCATATATTTATCCGTTCCACGACAGGCTGGATATATATATATATATATATTTTAATAGAGCAATTACCAGAATATTCTGTATGTTAGTGTTGACATATTTAGAACAGAGCATAGTGTCATCAGCTAATATATCTGTCTCAGATACACTTTCATGGGAGAGGTCGTATAAGAAAATCAGGAATATTGAAGATTAAAGAATAAACCTCTGGGGTGCACCCACATAAATATCATATTGTTTAGAGTACGCCCATTGATTGCAACGTCCATCTTTCTTTTGGCTTAGACGGATCCACTTCTATTCAATATTCGTCCTGTAATACGGTACGAATAAATTGTCATGAGAAAATCTTCATGACAATTTTTTTCAAAAGTGTTGGATATATTAAGCTCTACTTATCTATTTTCACCAGCCGTGATCAGTGTATGGTATATGTGTTTAGCTATGATCATTAGGATAGCAGAAGTAGAACGAACTAGTGTAACCCACTATTTAAGGTCAGAAAGAAGTTCAGCATTAACGGGGTTGTACGTCAGACTTGTTTCTTATAGCGATACCATATTATATATACATCACTACCTTTAATGATCTCATTTAAAATATATGTGATACGGGATAGCGTATTATTATATAAAACATATCAACATGCATGTTATTAGTTAGCCATCTACAATGCAATGTTTACCAAAAAAACAAAACATTAATTATTCAGAACATTAGTCTGTCGGGAGATTATATATTGTCATCGAACGATGTAAAGGTTCATCAAAGCAGTATCTTGCTTCTACTCTTACATATTGTATAACGTACGCTCGAAGTTATGCCATGGAAACGTTGATAACGCAAAAACTATTAATCGGATGAGGCTGAATTATTACATGGTTGTTACTGTCATCGAAGGGCATCAGACTCATACATAACATCTGGAATAATAGGAATTTTAAATCCTGACTTGACTATTGAACTATTAAAATAAAATTCGACCAAGGACATTATGCCCTTGGCGGAAATAAGAACATCATATACAATAGTAAATAAATAAACATACAAATTAAAATAAATTAAAAAAACTAAAACACTAAGTAAATAATAAATAAACAGGTAAAGTATATATAAAAAAATCACTAAGTAAATACAAGATTAAATACAAGTTCACTTGAAAGGCAACTGCAGGAATAAGTTGTGTAAATCACAAACACAAAATAACCACGAATAATAAATGCGTAGTAGTATACTTTCAAAGGAATTACACTTGTTCAAACCGCATTCAACACCATGCAATACATACCATAAATATGTAAAGTGCAAACTTCGACTCATATATTAGTTGTAAAGTAGGTGCTGACACAATACGTGGTTGTAGTTATTAACGTGAGCACGTGGTGACGTTCGTGACGCAATACGCCTGCCTTCTGTAGAAAGAACACTGTTGATGTGTGCCATTTACTTACTAGTGAATAGTGGCCCCAAAACATTAATTTAACTAGTAGCTTCTTCTCATGTAGTGATCACTGCGTTTCTCTCAATTCTAATATTATTTTGTTCTATACCTTGAACCTTATAACAATACAATACTACCAACTCGGATATACAATGACATATATATATATATATATATATATATATATATATATATATATATATATATATATATATAAGTAAACATAATCTATCCCAGTTATATTTGCTATTACAGCTTTAGATCCAAACAATTTATATTCTAATCTATTTCTTCCAGACTCTTAGGTCAATGTCTTATGTGCATTTTCCGGAAATATGCATCGTTTTGTTGTCTTTTACTTTTTTATCGTTTTCCTTTACTAATCGGCCCATTAAAATACATTAATTTGCAGAGGATTTTGCAGAGAATCCTCCTGTCCCGTAGACATCTACTAATACAGATGTCAATGTTACCAGGAACCACTCTTAATAGGTTACCTTTTTTTCTTACACACCGACATTGTCCGGGGGCATTTTATACTTTCCCTTAACTAAATTATACCAACCTAAATAATGGGGCTGCTTTTATTCTTCTATTGTATCTTTCCGGTGTTCCAAACTTCTTAATACTTTTCATTATATTTCTTAATGATAGAATAATGGCATGACGAATTGTTTGCCATCAAAATAAAACATTTCTTTTGAAATCCACACTAGGAAAGTATTATCTATACAGATATAGTTTAATTTCATTCCGATTATATCATATAAATATACGAAATAAACACATTATCTTGAAGCAGATATCGCCAGCGTGTTACTAACGTTTATCTGTCTCCTCTTGTTTATTTTTTTCGATTGATTATTTAGGACTTTACATTTCTCATAGAAAATAATGAGTCCAATTTAATTAAATCCAGTATTTATAAAATGAGAAACATTATTTACTATAAGAAATTTAACACCCAAAATCTTATAATAAAAAACAACTTCTCCACAACTCAAAAACCACTAGAAAGAACCAATGTTAGTAATAAGTTTAAATAGCCTTTAGAAGAATGTAACTAATAATAATAATAAAGATAATGACGACAATGGTTTTACAAGCACTACCCTATCATGCCGCCTCACCATGTATAATGTAAACTCTAGCTTAATTTACCAACATTTACACAAATTAACTGCTCTCACTCTGATGTAACACAAATCATAATGAATAACACTATAAGTATACATTCCTAAACACATTTTCAAAAATTACACATACTGTAAGGTATCTACATAAACACATAACAAGCTAAAATAAACAACATCACATAGAAAACCACTGGTAATATTTTAAAATGCCTAACGTAATGCGATTTTGTTCTGTGATGCCATCCAGCGTTGCTGAATTTAAATCGTCAACCACTTCCTAGAACAATGCGAAAAACGTTCTATCCGCCTTCCTCCACCGTTTTCTTTTAATTCTTTTCTTTTTCCAGCTTTTTTGTCGATTTGCTCTTTACACCTGATGATGATTTTACGAGGCAAGGAATCGAAAACGTTCGTGAAACCTGACACTAATTGAATTTTTTATGATTTTAACACACAAACCATCAGAAAAATTGAACAAAAAGTATAATTCAACAGACGAATTCCGTTATTTTAAACAAGGTTTGCATAAATGAGAAAAAAACACAATTCAAATATATATATATATATATATATATATATATATATATATATATATATATATATATATATATATATATATATACCGTTTTTAGCTAGATAATCTAAGGGAAAATAGGGTGTTTCCAGCGTTAAACTGAGCGAGTTGTAGCTTTTGCTAGAAAATTATAGTTGTATTTACTACAAGTCGGTGGTTCGGTATAGAAAGCAAATGTTATTGTAACTTTGACAAACATACATCTGTACTTGTTGTAAAACTTAAGGTTACAATTTAATTTGAAATGTGATGTATTTGACCGTGAACACATAATTGACAAAAAGGTCAGTATCAACACCAGAACTGAATTCGAACGAACATAATCAACTAACTTTTATTTCGCAAATGTATCATAATATATAGCTTACAATTGAACAGATGTTTAACGGTTCCTCAACAATATGAAAGTACACACATGTAATTGTATAATGTTTTCCGATATCAAAATTGTTACGAGTAATTTCATATAAATACACAAATTTAGCAATTATGTAGGAAGGCAATGGGAGACATATAGTACAACTTAAAGAATATTAACTAATTTCTACAATAATTAAGTGTGTCCGCCATATGTTTTATTTCATAATTTGTCTAAATCGATGTATTGTTATTATAATGAATTCACTAAATTGAGGAAAGTCCGTGTTCACGAAATACGTCCGTTTGATTTACACGTTTAGCGATGAATATCATGCGCATAATTTAACCTTGATTTTTCTGATCATTCAGACGAATGTTATCATATTCCACTATGTGTCGGCTGATGAAACTTCGAACTTTCTTCAGTCGCATCTTTTCGAACTCGGTAATCTGTATGCATATTCGTTCTATACACCATGTGTTTGTTTAAGTCTAAAGTATTTTTTAATTGTATTATTCGCTCTGCTGAATTCACACATGCAGTACTAAAACATCCCGTTATGCAAATTTTACTGAAATCGCAATTTAATATAGATCAACCTTTTTTCCTACAACCTTACTTTTTTTTGCTTCTCTTTTTAATTTTTATTTTAGACAATTAACAACCTTATGTTCAGTATAAATACCAGCACCGAAATTGAACATCTTCAGTACGTATCATGTCTGATAAGCAATCTAACGATGGGCCCGTTAGCCAATCCGGGGGGATAGTTGGATTATGTGGCAATGGTGTTAAACGCAAACTTAAAGTCCACACAATTGAAACATAGTTTCAGGCTCTAGCAGAAGTGGAAAAAAAGCGCAGAATCAAAGAGAGCGATAGCAAAGAAATTCGAAGTTCCTCTCAACACCCTGCCAACGTCGATTAGAAATGGAGATAAGATTAAAGATTCCTATGAACAGCGAGCTGTAGGCCTCCAACTGAAGAAAATGCGCACTGTCACCTACTAAGACAGAGAAAATGCAACTCTTCAGTGGTTCAAGGCAGCACGAGACACCACCCTTGCCCGTATCTGGCCCTCTGTTGCAAGCTAAGGCCAAGGAGTTCGCATCACAGCTAGGCAAAACATCATTCAAATGTTCAACTGGTTGGTTAGACAGATATAAAGACCGCTATGGCATAACTTTAAAAAAAAGTATGCGGCGAATCTAAATCTGTAAACCAACACAGTAAAGATATGACAGACTGGGCCGCTGAACTCAAAACGCTTCTTAGCGAGTACACTCCAAATGATATCTTCAATGCCGATGAGACAGGTTTATTTCTCCGTCTGCTACCCGACAACACTTTAGATTTTAGATGTGCGGATTTTCATGGGGGAGAGTGCAGCAAGAACAGACTTACTGTTCTTGTCTGCGCCAACATGAGTGCAAGTGAAAATATACCTGTTTATGTCATAGGCAAAGCAAAAACCCGCGTTGTTTCAAAAACGTAAAGACTCTACCCACTCAGTATGAAGCTAACAAGAAAGCTTGGATAACCGCTGACCTCTTCTCTAACTGGCTGCGGTCATTAGATAAAACATTTCAGCACCCAAAAAGGAAAGTCGCTATGATAGTGGACAATTGCCCTGCCCATCCCAAAGTCACAGGATGGAAGGCAATTAAGCTGATATGTTTGCCCCCAAATACCGCCAGCAAGACACAGCCGATGGATCAAGGTGTGATCCAGAACTTGAACCCTCTATTATCGGAAGCATGTTATACTGCAGCAACTGAAGTCCTACGATAACACGACAGAACCTGCCGTAATTAGTGGGCTGGATGTCTTACTCTGTAGTAAAGCCTGGATCAATGTCACCTAAAAAACTATAGCAAACTGCTTTCGACATGCCATCTTCATCAGAGAGCAGCCAGTTGAACCCTACAGTGAAGTAGACGATAACGAAGATGGTCATGAGGACGACACCCCCCTTGCAGCCCTGAGACTTCGAGTTCCCTTCGAAGAATATGCCAGCGTAAACCAGGAACTTACAACGTAAGAAGCTGTCAGTGAAAATGCCATAGTAAACTCCATCATTGAGACCTGGAAAAAAACAACGAAGAAAGTGACGGGGAAGACGAAGATGTTTAAGATCAGCCAGCTACTCGTAGACCATCAACAACAGAAATCAAACAGGTGATTGGAGTAATGCGTGCGTGGATAGAAACGACAGAAAACACCAGCGACCTAATCCCAGGACTGCAGAAGTTCAAGAGACGAGAGGAAACCAAGGATTAAGAAGGTTACATTCAAAGCAGCAAAGTGGTGTTACCTCCTACTTTACAACTGACTGCCCTCTTGAACGTGTTTAACATCTACAATATCTACATCTACTGCACAATATTGGTGACAATTTCAAACTTCGATTTCTCGAACTCTCGGATATCTCGAAGTTCATTTTCAGTCCCATCAAGTTTGAGATATAGAAGTTAAACTGTATGTGTTAAGTAAAATGTACGTTTTCTCTAAATGCATAATTTTTATAATCAATGTCTTTTTACAAACTTATATAATCATTGTTGCACACCGGTTATCACTAGATCACATAGGTTATGTGGGAGCTGGTTCATGCAGTTGTATTTACACACATACCAGTCTGATAAACTAACCTCTCAAGCCTTTGTTGAACATAGATTTGAGGAGATTGACAACTTCAATATAACACTTGTTTCTGTATTGATTGTAATTATGGATAATTTTAACCGCGTTAAAATCAGATTTCCAATTGAAAAATGCTCGCCATAAATCGGATATTACTTTGGCTAGTATAATGCAAGTGCACGCACAGACGGAACCCCTCCTGCAACACCGGGTTTCTCTCTGCGTAGTGGAATGCTCACTATGATGACGATGGCTAGTGTCTATAGAAAAAATAAAATGTAAGCAGAACAGATATAAGAACCGCTGACATTCTGATCGCTAATGAAACACGCGTGATGAATTGTACACACAATCTGTGAACGTTTAAGCAACATAGCTATGTTTGTTTACGTTGTCCTTTGCATGATGTTTCGTTTTGATTTACGTTGTTATTTTTCAAGGTTTTCGCCGTTAAAAAATGTTATATCTGAAAAACGATTGGGTTATCGAAACGACATAATTGATGATCAGAACTACTTCTATTCACATAATCTGCTGCGGTATGGGTTGTTCAATCCAATTTCTAATACATACTCGATTACCATTTTTACAGTGCTTAGTTTCAGGCTATAATATAGTGGTGTTCCATGCTAATAGGTCGAACGTCCTATACTTTGATTAGTCTCTGAGAAGGGGTTAATGAATTGCTAATTGGCTGCGGCGCATCTATTAGGAGATGCTGACGGTTCTACTGAGTTATTCTCTAAGCTGGAGGAGAATTCACCTTGTGGAAACCCTTTTCACCATATCAATTTACATTGTGTCTCACATATTCTTTACTTAGTAGGAGCGTGTCTTTATGCAGGTCTCTTCTGTGCGTATGCATTTATTTCCATTGTTGTAAAATCATCACATTGTATTAATATATTTTAGTGACGCATAATCTGACATGAGTGCGTGCACGTGTGCATAGAGTGGTGTAGGTGTATAGGCGGTCGTCTAAACGAATACATACCAACGCTATTTTATTAATCATTCCTATATTTGATTAACACATATTATTATGACTTAGTCAATGAAGCAACGTAGCATTTCGATAGATTCTAAATGTAGAAAAAAAGAATGATTCGCATATCTGATTGGGATATCTATTTTTAATACCATAATAAAATAGTGTTTAGTATTATTTACTTTTAATTTTATTGTCGTATTCTTTCTATATATGCAATAGTTTCGTCGTAAACATAATAAATGTAAAGTATTTTAAAACGGGATGCATTACACTAAACCATTCTGAAATCAAAATAACATCGCTCGGTAAACACAACGAGACGGGTGAGGCATAGTCCAGAAAAAGAAAAGTGAGGTATACGATGACCTACTAACGCACCGTTTGCTTAGCTTTGTAGCTCTGTCTGTCTGTCTGCCTGTCTGTTTCTATGTATGTATGTATGTATGTCTGTATGTATGTCTGTATGTATGTATGTATGTATGTGTATGTATGTATGTATGTGTGTGTGTCTCTCTCTATCTATCTATCTATCTATCTATCTATCTATCTATATATATATATACACACACACACACCCACACACACACATATATATATATATATATATATATATATATATATATATATATATATATATATATATATATCGCTATCCCTGTCCCTTATATGGTGTCTTCTCTTCTGTTAGCGACGCTGATTTGATTCCTATTTTACTTCAATTCACTCAAAAGCAGACTTTTACTGAAACATAAGGGGTTACGGTGAAGTAGGGACACGCTTTATAATACTATCATACGTTGGGAGTTTGCTGCAAAAAGCTTGTTCACATTCAATTTTATTCTGCATGTTGCTACATTTGGGGAAACAGGGAGCATGGAGGGAATTCAACAATATAAATGTTCAAGGAAATTAGATATTCGAGTATACGTCCTTCAAGCACGTGGATACCTCTTAAGTTAAGGGGGTATGCGTTGCTGATTGTCGGTTTGGTATTTACGTTTTATGGACCCACGTCCAGGAATTTCGTCGAATTACATTCCGTTGAAGTACTTGTAAACTAATCATAATATTGCAAACTTACGATAATGAGGCAGTGATTTTTCATAGATGTTGTGTGACCTATTAAGAAGGGACATATTTTGGGACCCTGTCCAAAATGGAGATAGTAGTTTTTGGTGCATCAGCCTATATTTGACAACAATACTCTATACCATGGCAAACGTTAGCTATGTAGCGATGTAGTAATTTTATTGTCAGAAGAAAAAACTGATTTTCTTTTTATCAGGAAAAATGTTTTGCATATGTGTCGAAATCTTCCTTTCGTGCCTAGTGGGGACTGACAGACTTTATGTTCAACACGTTGCCATCTGCTTCGAAATTACAAATTAAAAGAGAGCCACGACACACGTCAGCGAAGTTAAATCTACTTTCTTTTGAGTTCATTATGGTATTATTTCAAAATAAAATACATTAGTATCAAAATAACCAAAACGTCAATGTGTATCTATCCATATTAATACATGTAAAAGTGTTTATGTTTTCAAGGAATGTATGAATAAATTGTTTATTATAAAAAAAATGCTTTCAAGTATCTTAATCAGCGAACTTTGCCAAACAATAGTTTGCTCGCAAAATCAAATATTTGATCATATTTAAACGCTCTTATATACGAATATCTCTTATATATTTGTTTACGTTCATATCTTAACGTGTCGGCTTTATTTTCACGTAAGTATTTTTTTAAATATTTGGATTGTTTGTTTGCGCAGATATATGTACGCTTTGTAATCGATTATAATTATAATTATGATGAGCCACACATTTCAAGGGTGTTCATCTAGTATGTATAAAATAGCGGGAACTTTTTGCATGTATTTATGTATGCATGTACATCTATACGTAAGAGTGGGATTCTTTACCATGGAAACGGCAACCAATTATAGCGATAGTAAACTCTGTATGTAAATCTAGCTTGACAGTTACGAACGCCGTCCGTTTCAGGGATGGACACTATAAACAAATACTTGTGGGCATTTTATTATCCCCGAATTTGGATTTCATCCTCTTGTCTGTCAATACTGGTTTGTATCAAGGAGTCGGTTTGATGGAGTGTAGCATCTCATTCACTTAAATATTCTCCTGCATATATATGATTACATGCCACATGATTGGCTACACATCTAAATATAGTTGTGGTCAACTCGCATAGGAGTCAACATCTACATGTAATATCGTATATATATATATATATATATATATATATATATATACAGACACACACATATATATATATATTACTATTTACTGTATTCACATAACCTCTTATAAAGCGATATGATGTTTTATATATCAATTTTCAGTATTTACTTGAACAGTGCTCGATACGTAAGTAGAGTTACGGTAGTAAGCAATGACAATGTATTTATGGCAATCAAGCTACACATAGACTCCCGCGTTTCATCCCCGGAGGAATCTTCAGGCTTAAATGCATTTTAGCCTGAGAATGTCCCCCGGATGTTTAATGGGGGAGTCTCTGTAGCTTCATTGCCATGAATACATTTCCATAGCTTACTATATATATATACATATATATATATGATCATTTTATTTACACAGACATGTACAAAATCTGCGACACCGGCATGTCGATGTTATCGATCAACAGTTACTATAAACTGAGATCTCACCAGGCAGAGTTAGAATCCGATCTTAACCTCAGATCATATTTGGAGAGAATGAAGTGGAGGGGTAGAGACAGAGAAGAAGAAGGAAAGAAATTTAACATTTCAAAAATTAAAGCCGTTAAAAAATTAAAATTAAAAATTAAAAATTAAAAAATCTAAAAATCTAAGGTCTAGAATCTGAAACAGACAGGGCAAATAAATAAATAAATAAATAAATAAAAAATAAAAATATATGGTGGAAAGAGGAACACATTTTATCACCGCCCCAACCAATATAACAATCAGCCCAGTTTGCACGCACGCATACTACAGTTCACTTGGAAAAATACATTTATAAACTCGACGGTTTTTTGACACCTAATTCGTGCATGTCTACCACCCCCTCCTTCCCTCCCGATCTAAATCAACAGACGCCCTCTCTCTCTCTCCTTCTTTTTCTTTTTCTTTTTTCCTCTATGTGTCTCTCCCCTCATCATTATTTGTTCCTCTTTCCACCATATATTTTTATTTTTTATTTATTTATTTATTTATTTATTTGCCCTGTCTGTTTCAGATTCTAGACCTTAGATTTTTAGATTTTTTAATTTTTAATTTTTAATTTTAATTTTTTAACGGCTTTAATTTTTGAAATGTTAAATTTCTTTCCTTCTTCTTCTCTGTCTCTACCCCTCCACTTCATTCTCTCCAAATATGATCTGAGGTTAAGATCGGATTCTAACTCTGCCTGATGAGATCTCAGTTTATAGTAACTGTTGATCGATAACATCGACATGCCAGTGTCGCAGATTTTGTACATGTCTGTGTAAATAAAATTATCATATATAAAGCTCTATTTTGATATTGAGCACTTTTTATAAACCCGGTTAAAATTCTCTGGATTACCACCCTGTGGATATTTTTCACCTGGATTATTACCATTATTATATATATATATATATATATATATATATATATACATTTCCATAGCTTACTATATATATATATATATATATATATATATATATATATATATATATATATAAACTATGAGGTGAGGTAAATAAATACCATCGAAGCATGTAAAGGATGCGATATTAATTTTATTTTAAAATAAAATAAAATCGAAACCGATATATATATATTTTTTTATAAACTGTCATTTTAGTTTATAGTATACATATAATTTCGCAAAGTAATTTTGTCCTCATCAGTGTATTTATAGATCCGATCTTATTGGGTTGCCAGCCTATGTTGGTGTGAACTGGCGTATGGGATGTTGTATTCTTTTGTTTTTCTCGTATGAAATCACGCGTGCCCGCGAATTGGATATAGATTAAAAAGTTCATACTTTATTTTTAGAAGCATCCGAATGAAATTTAGTAATATAAATACCATCGAAGCATGTTAAGGATGCGATATTAATGTTATTTTAAAAGGCCCATTTTACTTGGCGAAATTATCTATATGCTGGCAATCTAATAAGATCGGATCTATAAACACACTGATGAGCCCAATTTTACTTGGCGAAATTATCTGTATACTATAAACTAAAATGAAAGTTCATTAAAAAAAATTGGTTTTGATTTTCTTTTCTCTTAAAATAAAAATAATATCACATCCTCAACATGCTTTGATGGTATTTATTTTCCTCACTCCATATTGCTAAATTTCATTCGAATGCTTCAAAATGAAAAAAGTATGAACTTTTTAATATATATATATATATATATATATATATATATATATATATATATATATATATATATATATAAATGTGATACTTAGATGGCAATACAATGCAGAGGGGTGATGGATAGACACAGATAATAATAATAATAATAATAATAATAATAATAATAATAATAATAATAATAACAATATAACAATAACAAGAAGAAGAAGAAGAAGAAAAAGAAGAAGAAGAAGAAGATGGCATAAAATACCGGAACAACCCGGAGAGAATACTACCCTATAACATTAATACCTATTTTATAAAGGGCAGTGGTTTGTATGTCTGTCTGTCTGTTTGTCTGTATGCCCAGCTACTCCTCAAAAACTACTCGGCAAACTGTCACCAAGTCGACATCTTTAGGACCGGACAACGCCTGGGATCATAATATCTCAAAATTACAATAAAAAAAAAATCGCTGGGGGTCAACGGGGCCAGTTTTCGGCGGCGGGTCTGTTTTCTTCAAGCTTTTTCAATGTTATTTACTAGTAATTTTGAAATCAGCCAATGTATTCATGTAACAGCTTGATAAAAATGCTGACTGACCGAACATCCCCATAATCCCTTCTTGCCCTAAATGTTGTCCGGTTGTATCAGGCCATCCTATGACTTGTGTTCGGACGTATCTATAACAGTGAAACAAAGGTTGCTACATCACATCCGCACCTAGCAACCTAAACTTATTTCTTTTAAAACAAAAATAATTCATTGGGGGAGGGGAGAGGGAGAATTATTTTGGGGCCGAAGGGGGGGGGACTTATCTTCATCCTTCAGTACAGACACCGTGGTGCTTATACAATATAGGACCCGGAGGCTTCTGAAGTATAAGGACAGGGAGGTGCGCTTCTACAGTATAGTTCCCAAGGACTTCTGCAGTATAGGGATCAAGGGTGCTTCTACATAATAGGGCCCAACCCCTGGTGTGCTTCTACAATATAGGATACGGATGCTTCTGCAGAATAGGGACAATGGGTACATCTACAGTATAAGACCCAGCACCGGGGGTGCTTTTACAATACAGGACCCGGATGCTTCTGCAGTATAGGCACCGAAGGTGCTTCTATAGTATAGGACCCAGAGAATTCTGCAGTATAGGGACCGGGGTGCTGGTGCTGCTTATACAGTATAGGACCCAGCCCCTGAGGTCCTTCTACAGTATAGGATCAGGAGGCTTCTGCAGTACAGGGACCGAGGGGTGCTTCTACACTATAGGGGCCAGGAGGGCTTCTACAGTATTGGACCCAGCACCGGGGGGCTTTTTCAATATAGGACCCAGAGGCCTCGGCGTTGTCCGGGAGAAAAGTGCTAAATGTCGTAGTATAATATGTTAACGGCATCTACGTTACTCTTCGGACTATTGCGCATATCAAAAGGAGGGGGTCGGTAAGAGTTATTTAAGTAGTGCTCTGGAGGTTTTCTTGATTTTCCAAATACTCGGCGTTGTCTCGAAGAAAAGTGCTCAATATCCTATTTTGCTTGCGGAGAGGAGTGGGGAGAGAGCCGGGCAACGCCGGGTGCCCCTGTTAGTTAATAATAAAAGTAAAAAAAGCAAATAAGTACATTTGTTATATGATACTAACAATATTTTAGCCTAACACTTAGAAATAACTTAATTTAAAAGCGACTTAAACACCATTAGACTGACCCACTGAACTGAAGTACCTCTCTTCCATTGTTTTAATTAACATTAGACGGATAAGGGCGATTAATGAACAGATAATATTCAATTGATTAATTAAATATACATATTTAAAAAATACAATGAAATAAATAAATAAACTAAATATTAATATACACAATAATTTAAAAGAACAAATGATGCAATGTTTAATGACAGTATTAACCGACATATTAATTTAAACGAATAGAGTTGGTGTAAATTTTGATTAGGATCTAAAATGAAACGAAAAAAACATAAGATTCTAAAAAGTAAAAACCAAAAAAATATATAAAAAAGTGTAATAAAGGTGAATACATGAATAAATGAATTAGATAAAAATAGATAAATAAAATATAAAAAAAAGAAAGTTAATTTTATTTTTTGAATCTGGTTTAAAATTCAAATTTAACCGATATTTTCTGCGAGACTGCATCCTACGACGAACTTAACATCCACGTTTGAACTTGAGTTGAGCACGGTACTGTAGAAGTAATATACATATATATATATATATATATATATATATATATATATATGCATATATATACATATATATATATCTATATATATATATGCATATATACATATATATATATATATATATTGATATATATAGATACATGCATATATATATATGCATACATATATACATATATATGCATATATATATATATATATATATATATATATATATATACATATATATATATATATATGCACTGGTACACAACACGTATATGGTGTATTATTATTTTTAAAAAATGGTTATTCTAATAGAATAAACAAATTTCATAACATATTTCCGCATTTCTCTTATAATTGTATTAGATGAGCCAAGAAAAAATGCAAGAGAGCAGTGTAGGTTTTTAATAGCTCCCACACAGCTAATGTAATCCCGTCAAGTAACATTACCTGGCAATCGAACGTACTCAGAATAAACGTGTTTACCTACTACAGTTTGGTAAAACAAATGCGGTTACCACCAGATATTCTGATTGTGTAAGGCAATTCGCCATTTATCCATCCTAACAAATGTGATTGTTGCTAAAAAAATCTTACATAAAGTGGGTATCTATATGAAGGAAAAAAGTCCAAGACGATTATGTGTTTCCGAAGAATGTTCGCAGTTGGTTCGCCATGAAACTGTGATAGCTTAGTTAATAATCTGGAGAGTGAAAGAAAACTACCAAATGTTTCAAATCGTTCAATCACTTACCGATAACAACTAGAAGCTTTTGCAATTCGGTAATATTTGTAATTTGACCTGGGGAATCATTTGACCTAGATGTCTCTCTTGACTTGTATTAGCATATAATAACATCATTGTGAAACTTGGTGGATCGTAACATGTCGGTACGTGTTTCACAAAGTTTCCCTAATGGGGGTTGGTTTTCTGTAGAATGTATGTGTTTCGGCTACAGTTTTCTGTTATAGTTATTCATATAAATATTGTGAAATAAATCGGTAAATTTTGTTAATGCTTCCGTATTCAGAAAAATATACTTTATATGATCACCTAGGGTATATATTTTAAACGTTTTGTTTTCGCTGTTTAACCATTCAATAAATGAGAAGTGAATTTGAGAGATATACATATTTCGAAATAGAATTGTTCGGACATATTAAGGGAGATCAGTACCATTGCACATTATCTTATATAATATATATATATAAATATAATGTGTATGTTTCAGAGTTAGGAGGTCATAATGTATGTATGAATTATTTCCATTATTCTCTCTCTCTCTCTCTCTCTCTCTCTATATATATATATATATATATATATATATATATATATATATATATATATATATATATATATATATACATATATATATATATTGTGTGTTTGTGTGTGGGGTGTGTGTATTCTACAAAAATTTACATTTTTGAAATAATTGAAAATTTTCCAAATTGCAAGGACAATGAATGTTCATTACCAGCTTCAGAGCATGTATTTACACACACACACACACATATATATATATATATATATATATATACATATATATATATATAATAGGTGCATCGCAATGCTCAAAGGAACGCTCAATCAATACATTTTATTTGTTCGTTAAATTTATTTGTTCGTTCATTTTTCATCAAACGAACACAAGCATATTTATTTTGTTCTTACCATCTTGATAGCATCATATATCAGCGAATACCACAAAAGTGTCCTTGTCTTTCAGGAAAACTGAAGTATCATTATATGTTCATACTGTGTTTTTATTTTTTGTAGCAGAATTTAGATGACAGAATGCACAGTGTGTCTATTAAGCTATGTAGCGCATACAAGGAAAAAGTTAATTCAGTTGCAATAGGGAACACTATACATATTAAATGTGTCGATGAACTACCCATTTTTACATTGGAATGCATATATATATATATATACTAATGATAATAGAATTAACGATAAGTGAAGTATGGTAAGGTGATCTATCGCGATGCAGTATATATATATATATATATATATATATATATATATATGTATATATAAATGAATAATTGCAGAATATTTTCTTATTTAACATTACTTTATTCAAACCAAAACAGCTTACTTTAATTTAAATAATTCATATTCTAATTTCTAATACTTTATTTATAGTCAAGCAAACTTGCAAATACAGTGGTTTGTTTACCTAATTAGCATGATTATATTTCTAAACAGTGTAAAACAAATATTTGCTTACTTGTTTTCAATCATAATTTGATTATCTTGCGTGCTTTTAGATATGGAATAGTTGTGTCGATATTACCAGTAATTTATTAAAATGACAATAACAAAAAGTGACAAAAAATCGAAATTATGTTCATTATTTTCTTAAAAATACGTGAACCCCCGTTCCTGCAAGGGGAATAATTTATTTTCCTCCGGAACGTTCAACCAGCAGAATATTTTTCCAACTTACCATATCATTTTCATACACCTCATTTTGAAAGCCTATTGTTTCGAAAATAGCAGAATTAAAAATATTTCTGTTATTATTCAAACATTTTATTATAGTAATTTTAAATTTTCTGTGAAAACACATACATAAACACTTACTTAATGTTGGATGTTTTGTTAATAAACCGCCGTTTCACTATTCTGTCTGAATTACAAACAAAAGAGTCACAATATAAGTGTAGATACACAACCTCAACGCAAAAAAATAGATTCCTCTTTTTTCGGGGATTACGTATCGACACTTTTAAAAACTGGGCAGAAATACAGAAAAAGAACGCGTTTTTCAGAATTTAATGTGGAGATTATTTTCGTATATCAATTTAAATCGAAAATGAGGGCATTAACGACATTCTTTTTTTAGCTATGGAAGCTCAATCCGTTGTGTTTTTACTTTTTTTTAGGGGGGGCTATTTTATGTGTGGTTCTGTCACCTTGGAAGTCGAACTCAGCGTTTCCACAGTGGAATCCTAAAATAAATATTACGCTAACATTATTGCGGACAATTTCAGGTAAATGACAAAAGTATTTCTTTGGATTATCTTCTTTTAACTCATGAATTTCTTAAAATAAAAACTTATATTTTTTATGGTACAATCTGAAAGTAAACGGACGTACTTTGATGATGTTTAATGCTATTTCGATCCACACTTAAAAAAATTTTACATGTGAATACTTGTTCCAGCTAAATAATTTAAAGGAAATGCATTATGTTTATGAATGCAGGCTACTTCTTATTAACATTGAAATAAATGAGTTTATAAATGCAAACAAACAAATTTCGATAATTTTCATGGTATCTGAAAAAAAGAAAATTATGATCGGCTGTAACCGATTTTCTAAGACTGTTTTATTCTTGGTTCCAAGCAGAAGTTTCATAGACAGAGCTTTTTCGCAAAGATGTCTCTCCTGTTTAACACATTTCCGCCGCGGGAGTGGTTCACTGCACTTAAATTCTATACATGTAAAAACGAAAACCATGACTAATAAGTTCGTACCATTGATCATTGCCAGTTCTTACATAATTTTATTTTCGTCATTTTTCAACTGATTATACTTTCAGTCACATAGACCCCTATAAGTGAGTTGTTCTCAACTTGTATATGTTGTGACTCAATAGTAAAACTATATACGTATATATAAAATAAGAAAAAGAATGCATACACAAAAATGAGATAATTTCATTTGTCTTAGATCATTTTAATATTATTCCTATTTTGCAAACCTAAGTTAAGATAAATATATGTGTTTAAAACATCACATATTACATCGCACGCCTATTACCAGCATATTCATATTAGACATCCTTTTCTTCATTTTGAGTGTATTATGTGTATGTAAAATGAAGGTTTCTCCAACGCAACCAATCATTTACAAAAGTCAACTATAAATAGTTTACCTTACATACCCTGAAACGATGTGTAATATAGGTAGTTTTCTGCTTATTCACACATGGTATTATCGTTCGAACCTATTTTTATAACTTTGATAGTAACTGTAAATTTGCTGATGTCGCTGCAGTAGATTGTTCTCACTTTCAGGATTAAAAATGTAATTATTCCCAAATCAATACTGCCTTCCCATTGACTTAACCTGTGTTTGAAACTAAAACTTTCAACACAATTCTCATATAATAGACATCAAAGACCTGTTTCATTTCTCTACTTTTACATAATGAAATTAACATATCGACATCCATTTTCTTTATTTTGAAGGAAAACAGAAATATATAGTTAAAAATTTTGATGAATTTTATAATAACTAATTTACCATTAGTTCCATTAATAATAAGAAAGAAGGTGATACTTATTTTTACGGGGCGAATAAAGAATGTCATTGTTTAAAATATATTTCAAGTATTATATCTTTGAAGACATACAAAAGAGATATAGGGTTATTTGAAAAATATGTGTAATTAAAATAACGATTATTTTGACGGAAGATAATAAAGATCACTTTTCTTAATATTTTGACAACTTTCATGCACCTTTTATTCCAAATAGTGTTTTCTTTGTGAATTATGAAGCTAGATAAGGTACGCAACTGTGGAATTTCCTCCAAGGGCAGAGGCGTTCAATGATAAAAAGAAACAAAAACATGTAAATCATATTCTCGCCTTGTCGCTAAATAACGAAAGAGTTTACACCTAATTGAAGAAGCGGGCCATGTCATTTAACCTATTCGGAATTGCTTGTTACATTATTCAAACGAAATGCAATTTCTACTTATGTTCCGATGGAAGGCAATCGTTCGCGGTGCCATAATTCTAGACTAGTCGAATGTTGCTGGTGTAAAGATGTTCCTGTATGTAAGAGGCTCATATACACTCTGTGTACGAATGTTAGCGTCCCGGGCGAAGAACCTGGGTCACTGTGAGCCTGATCTAATTACGGAACGAATATATATCGCCACAGGTAGCATCCCAAACGAATAGCTTACCACCTTTCAATAGGGAAATAGTAATTCCGTCCAGGCGCTTAGCATCACCTGGGTAAAAGGGATCCCGGCGTTGTGTGTTAAAAGTGCAGTACGTTCTAAATATATTTCCTTTACTGTTGTAAAAAGATTACACACCCACAACATACACACACATATATATATATATATATATATATATATATATATATATATATATATATATATATATATATAGTAAAGATCCGATTAAAATTTTATAAATCTTTTTAAAAACGGCGCATTAGCCGCTGTGCACGACGTTACCTGTTTGATTCCTGCGTTATAACGATTTCCTTTCTGTTCTATTATTTATCAAGCCATATAATAATGTTATATTTTTTATATTCTAATAAAGGGAATCGACCTTATTATTTTAATGCATTATTGTTCCTGAGTGTTTTCATGTCATCTTCTTAAGGCTTATATTGTACCTGGTTATTTGACGATATACTACCAAACAATACTTATGTCATAAACACGGTTGGCAAATGTCGTATTCAAAATGTTTCAAACGTGGTATATGTGAGATACCCACTCAGATATATATATATATATATATATATATATATATATATATATTTATATATATATATATATATTTATATATATATATATATATATATATATATATATATGATTATTTTTATTCACACCGACATGTACACAATTGGCGACAGTTGCATTTCGATGTTATCGATCAAGAGGTATTATAAACTGAGATCTCCTTAGGCAGAGTTACTCTCCGATATTAAACTTAGATCATATCATTCCAAATATGATCTTAAGTTTCAATCGATTTAAATTCTTCCTGATGGGATCTCAGTTTATAATACCTGTTGAGCAATAACATTGACATGCCAGTATTGCAGCTTTTATACATGTTGATCTAAACAAAAATAATCATATATGAAAGCGCTATTTACTATTGAACACTTTTTATGCACCAGGTTGAAATTCTTTTGATTACTATCCTGTGGATGTTTTACCTGTATTATATATATATATATATATATATATATATATATATATATATATATATATATATATATATATATATATATATATATATATATATATATAATCATTTTAAATGTAGTTACAGTGCCGAGTAGGACAACATTAAAATGGTCACTGCCTATACCATCTAAAAATCTTGAAGACGATCCACGTTCTTCTAAAACGTCCCTCCCTGTGTAAACAAAGGGAGTGTCTATTAGGACTAGATGTGATCAGTCTCTGATTCATACTCCATTGTACATATACCATAACGTTATTGTATTTGTTCTACTCTCTCTTTTAACTCACTTTTTTAAATCCCTCGTGTTTTAATCCCTCGATTCAGGCTCTATTAAGAGAGGGCGAAAGCGGTCGGCTGTTTTTTTATTTCTTGATTAACGTTTAATCATGAACGATAAAGCTCATGTTCCCTTCATGCTTCCTATAATATATATATATATATCTTTATATATATATATATATATATATAGAGAGAGAGAGAGAGAGAGTGAGAGATATACATATTCCATAATATTTCAACAGCATATTTCTAAATATATTTCAAAAGCTAAGTGACAAGTATCATGAAAATGCCCTGCTACGCATAATGTATGCTCTATATTAAAAATAGAGAGTTGTAATGGTTGAAAATAAGTCGAAAATCGATGTGTGTATATTAAAGACTCTTATGCCCATAATATAGACAGAGTTCATAAATACAAATAATTCATAATACTTAAAATGTATAATTGAGTATAATAAGCAATAGTTAATATAATTAATACAGAATATTATTTAAAAGAATAAGACTGAACATATCACAGATGTATCATGGAAGTTATAAGTATGTAGTAGTAGCTCAACATAACACATAATGATATAAATATCAGAATGCATAAATATGAAGAGACACCGGTTAAAATTACTTATGAATATGATAATGTGGAATATGAATAACGTCTAAGTGTTAAGAACGGTTAAAGTAGACCTATATAAGTTTATTTTTTCTGGTTATAAGGGTTCTGATTATATATTGTAACATAGTAATACATAGAGAAAACGTAAATAAAGAAAATTTGTAAAGAAGGGGATAGTATATGAAGTATACATTCATGAGATAGAGTTATCATAAAACACAGTCAGAATTAAATGGGAATAATTAAGAATTAAACGTTAAGAATAAAAAGTAAGATTTATATTCTGAATATAGGAGAGAAGAGTTATATTTATTCTTGATCTACCTTACCGTTATTAACTACATTTACATACGACAATAAACATTCTAGTTGCAGGCTATTTCATTATTACACAATTTGACACACTCTCATGTACAATTTGATATACGTCGATGAACAGTAATTTACTGGCTGGTTCATTTTTACCCAAATTTATGATTGCTTATAATGCCGAAGGAAAAATTGAATGTATGTTTTTTCATACTCTATAATTTAGGTGTGGATTTGTGTGCATTTTTAAACAATATTTCCATAATTGTTATCCTTTTAAAAAAATTGTTTTATTCACTTTCATCATTGAAAAATCATTTTGAAACACGTATTTCAAGCTGACATAATTCAAAATCATGTCTTGCTGAAGAAAAAACTAGTTCTTTTAAAAAAATATGGGATAGAAAACAGATACATAAATACACTTCCGTGTGTTGTACATGTCATGAAGAATGAAATAAATACGTAACTATACTTTATATATATATATATATATATATATATATATATATATATATATATATATATATATATATATATATATATATATATATAAGTAATATTGATTGTTTCTCTGTAAATTCACCTTCATACGACAATAACCTAAGTCTTTATAGGAACATAGTTTCAAATGAACACTAACATCACTGTGTGGAGCGCTATGTTACGAAAATAGTCTTACATTTTTGAATTATTATAAAAATTATTACATGTGTGCTTAGCCTCAAAACGTATTCGAAATAAAGTGTAGCAACTATATTCCCTCCTTATAAATTTACTATTAACACGTCAGTCTTTGACATCGGATCATTTGTGTATATAAGCGACAGAAAGTAACCGCTGCAGTAGATTCCATGGTTATGGGAATTTGTTTGTTTTCATTCTCTTTTGATTAACTGCATTAAGTTTAAACGAATGCATTCTACATCTGCCATGTTTCAACTCACAAACAAGTATATTTTAAATGTTGATATTTTGAATTTCTATTTTAGTTCTTATTTCCGGCGATACTTCTTATTTGTAGTAATTCTTTAAATAAGACACACGGTAAAAAATACTCAGTTATGCAATTATGAAATCTGAAAATTCATGATTTCGTAAAAAAATACACACTGGGATTTATTTGTATTCCGAAAACCATTATTTGGCGAAGTATTATGCATTTTTTCATTACCTCAATACAAAATAACACAATCATCTTCATAGATGAACAAATAAAAGTTCATGACTAAACAGAGATATTTACTTTTATAATTTATTAATCATTAAAATATTACATTTCCAAATATTAATCGACGTTTGCTGGTAGTTTATTTACTATATACCTTGTGGAAAATATCGTTATTAAAATAGAAATAAAAACATTGCCATGTTCAAGATGTATGAGTTTATGCGCGAATAAATGAACAAATTATTCGTGATCATTCCGTTCTTGGATATGTTTTATGAATGTTTTCATATTATTAATATTTCGTTTAAACAATTATTTTTCTTTAAACATTGCCATGAAAATAAATACACTACGTAATGCCTGTCAGCCATTAAAATACTTAATTAACGTTTCATTTGAAAGTCATTGTTTTCTATGAAGCGAAAAAATCCCACAAAACACAGATAGACATTTCTAAATCATGACAGAAACTTGTTCATTTCGTAGTTGTACGTCTACGATTACACTTTCTATGACTTTAACATTGAGATTAAATCCAACCATCATTTCAGCTTAACAACGCGAATACGTAAGATTATACTTAAAGTAGAACATCTAAGCAGCCGGAAAATATACCCACCAAAGTAGAATAAAAACATAGATATAGATAATTGTGATTTTAAAAACTGCAATAATATTTCTACATGAATTTAACGTAAGATGAGCACCCAGTTACTGTCTAGTAAGCGGTGAACCGAAACGTATAACTAAATGGTTACCACATTTTTGGACGTTTCATTTCTGTTTTAAATTATAGATCGGTGTATTTTACTTTTTTATTATATCCAATGTTTAGATGTTTTGAACACGAGAACCTTTTACTTAAGTAACGGCTGCAGATTTATAGAGACTTATTAATAGAAATCACAAACAATTTTTACCCCGACGATTCATACACATTAAAACGTTGTGGAAATCAGAAATAGATTTTCCCGAAACATTTAATATTGTTTCCGATTTAATTGTAGTAAAAAGATCTCCCACCCTACTAAAAAGTAATAAAATAGGAATAACACCTTAGTTTACATACCCATGCCTCAATTTCATAATCCGTAACATTTGGTAAAACCCCCACTTTAAAAGCTAAAGTATTTAATATTTTTGGAAATCTTTATATGCGAACAGTGTTTTGTAGCAAGACCATTTTTTAATATTTCCCCGGGATACGAGTTCAGGTAGTGTGTGCAATAGAGTACCGTCAATTTTACCTTGCAACCTCAGTCATAATAGGTAAATAACATAAATATTACTGTGATTTTCTTTTCCGCTTACACCAGAATAACTTCTTAAAGTGTGTTTAATAAAATACTATTACATATGTTATACTTATAATTATTATTACATATATTTCGTGATACCTGCTTCTCCAAAATACGTCTTTTAAAAAGAGGGTAGCAGGCATCTTTCTTTCCATACAGATTTTCTACTCCCACGTCACTTTTCTACACAGTGTATTTTGTTTATAGAAGCGACATTGCGTTAAAGCACCGCTACACTAAAGATTCTCGGGAAGTATATTCTCTAATTCCGGCTGCCTTGAAATTATACGTTTTAGGAAACCAAATTAAGATTTAACGAATAGGGCAAGGTTTCCGATCACAGGGAAGTAAAATGTTTACTTTTAACAAATTTAAATTGGTATTCCTTATTTCCGACGATTATTTTCTTATATACTAATACTTATAAATAAGACAAACAGCTAAATATTCATTGATTTCGAAACTAAATAAGACGAACAAAAAATGTGTGCTTTCGCAATAAACTAAACAGGGGATTTTTTTTGTAGACCGAATAATATTATTTTATCCGAAATACTCTTGTATTGGATCTGAAATAGGTAATGAACAAAACAGTATCATTCCGATAAATAAACAATTAATTATTATGACTAAACTGTAATTATTGTTTGCATTATTTGTCAGCGAATAAAATACTACATTTATGAATGCAAATATATGTTTGATTTCGTTTATTTACTATATTATTTGTTAAAAAACTCTATCAAAATGCATTTTATATTGCTTTGGTAAAGAAGGGTTCTCTTTACACGAATAAATATAAACTACCTTCGCAGTTATTCTTTCTTGTATACGTTTTATAAAATCATTGATATTTCTATTTGTTTTGACAATTTCTTTTGGATATATTTTTCATGAAAAGAACAACACAATGCCTACCAGCGATGAAAACATGTAATTAATGTAAGATTCCTTATTTTTAACAGATTTTATTGAAAAATTATAAAAATAAAAAATAAAAAATGCCTGCCAGCAATTAAAACACTTTATCACCGTTCAATATCCCCGTCATTATCAAATAAGTTCGTTTGTTTTGTTTTTGTTAAACGAACACCCCCGGTCCCGATTTATTAAGGGGGAGGGATTTCTGTGTAGCTGACTTGCGATATTTTAAAATTAAGTGCAGAGGAAAGTCCATCACTCGACAATCTTACAGGATAAAAGTACACGAGGTGATCCGGTTCGACATGACGAGGGACTGCGTGCTCAATGCCCAGGCAGGGAACCTGCATATATTGATCTTAACAAAAAAGGCTAATAAGCATTAAAAAATACAAATAGCGCAGATGGGTTGCTTGATACTCCAATGCTTACTTTTAAAATTTGTAATCATTATTTCAATTACCCCGCAAATTTGAGACACGGGTTTTGCTAGTCGCTCGGAATTGGAGTTAAAGTAAATTTTCCCGCAAATTTGGGGCACCAGTCTTACTAGTCGCTAACAATTGGAGTTTAATGTGACTCCTGTTACGAGGTTTTAAATCGCACGACTCATTTTAATGGTTATCTCTATATTGATGATCCAGCAAGGATAAAATATATAAGATGATATCAAATAGTTATTATCAAATAATTATTTACATCCCTTTCTCAAAGTGTCAATTTAGTGGGCAATAAAGGAAGACGCCAATACGTAAGCTATTAATGCAGTTTTCTTTTCTGTTGAACATTGTTAACGGTTGATTATAGCTATATTTGTGTTTGACACTCATAAATAGTTTATTTCTTATCTCGTCCTTTACTATTAATAGTAGCATAACTATTTAGAGTAGTCGCAATCGGAGTTAAATGTGACACTTGTTCGGTGTTCGAATCGTGCGACAATTTTAATTAGTGATCTTTACACTGATAAGTCAGCACGGATACCACATATTTAAATGTTGAATTAAATTAAAGATAATTCAATTATAGTCTAATAATAATCTATCGTGATAATATAAAGCTCAATATACTCTCTAGAGCAATCAATTCCAGAGATGAAAGAAAACATTGTAAAGATACAATATTCATTACAACACCTAAAGTTCAGAGGATATGAAGCTCCTTGCTCTGAATTGTTGATGTTCTAATAAGTATTGTATCTTTACAATTTAATGTATCGAAATTCCGAATAAAGTAGCTTTTTTAAGTTTATAAAATCATAATTCGGAAAATTAAATGTGAACTAGAAATGATCCAAACGATGTTGACTACCTTGCGTTACTGATTGTCTTATGGTTTACGGAAACCTTGAAGACCGCAGTCACCAGTCACCGATAACCGGTGATTCATGCAATAGTTGCATTGAATAAACTAATTTGTGACACGTTTCCATCGTGTTGGAATGTATTGTTGAATTCTGTATATCTGACGGCATCGTTAATGGTAATTTTAAATGTAACATATGTTACAAATAAAAAAATTTACTAATAAAACTAATTTTAATTCATTTTCTAACATGCAAAAAATGCAAGAATAATACATGAAAAATGTAAGCTACTTCTAATAGACACTATTAAATTAAAGACATACCAGTAGCTTGATGTGCACGTTTGCAAAAGGAATACTATGAATCTACTGATGAGAGTTTTAGTTTATTTTGTCTAATAAAAGTTTTGGTTACTCAATATTTCTATTTATTCAACTACATCTGTGCGCCCGTATCACAGCACCTCATTGTAACTATCCACGTCAATGCTTACAGCTGCAATGGTAATATGGTATTGTCTTCACAGTCTAAGTTGTCATCACTTAACAAGAAAAGGTTATTTATATACATACATAGTTCCACTTAGCTATTACTTTCCCAAATAGTTCTGCATTTTCGCTATTTCTGGTTAACGATTTACTTACTACTTTTCTAAGTATACGTAAAAGTAGAAGGCATACATGTAGAAATCCGCAGATACAGGGTTTGCCAAAATCATAGTACTCAGTGTGTTTAAAAGAGCAAGTGTTTCAAGTTGAGATTGAAACCCGATCATTTTGTCGACGGTTTGATCTATTATATTCACAATTCTAATTGTGTTAAAAATAAATTCGCCAGACTTTCATATCTTACTTTTCAGTACGTACGGTTAATCCTTCTTACCGGCTCGGAAATCTAATGACCGGTATGTTGCCGAGAGCTACAGAGTAAGTCGCCATTCTTGTACAGAGATTGTTCCATATCCATTTTAAGATAAGAGAACAAATGACGCAAAATGTTCAACTCGTGACCTCACAGTACGTGGCATTGTCCAAGAGCTAAATGATACTTCATTCAAGACGGATGATGATATCAAAACTGAACGAGATGGGGGTCACATTCCAGATACACTTCACGTATCAGTTATTTCTATTCAGAGATAATGTATGACTGTCAGCAGCATTGTAGGGATATGTTATTTACACTAATTATAGTGCAGTATATATTTGAGTGTAGCAAGAACATGCGGAATCTTATGTTATCATGCAGCTTTAAACTGGTTGGAAAATATATATATATATATATATATATATATATATATATATATATATATATATATAATGTACATATATATATATATATGTATATATATATACTTATATATGTTTGTGGGTGTGTATTACTTTTTACGTAGATAAAATAATCCATGGGCATGTGCCGTCATCAGCAGGGCTACCTTGGACAATGATAAAACCTACGATTACATTGTCTTAAGTATAGAGTTTTACCATAGGAGTACGGCACATTGTATGAAAATACATCCGTTTTCATCGCCTAAATAATTAAGTTACGTGTTTGTTAATTATTTTATATCAATTTTATTGGCGATACTAATATTATTTGTATTTTTCTTTTTTCGTAAGCTTTCAAGAGTTATGCAGACGATTCCATTTAAGTCGCCCTTAACTTAATAATACGTTGGTTTATGTATATATATATATATATATATATATATATATATATATATATATATATATGTATGTATATATGTATGTATATACATATGTATGTATATATATACATATGTATGTATATATATGTATATATATGTATATATATGTATATGTATATATATGTATATATATATATATATATGTATATATACATGTATATATATACATATGTTTATATATGTATAAATGTATGTATATATATATGTATATATACATGTATATATATATACATATGATATATATGCATGTATATATATGTATATATATATATATATATATATATATATATATATATATATATATATATATATATGTATATATATTGTACAGAAAAAATAGTACAACATTTTACCGTCAGTTTAAAGCGTAGAACGACTTAACCACCCGGCTCTCTTCAGCTGATGTTGTCACGTGTTTCAGAAGTGTTAATTCACGTATAACACTCGTTTGGATGCGTTATTTGCTTTGGAGTGTTATGTATATATATTTGTTTTAAATAAGTGTTAGGGAGGTGTAATAAAGTCTGAAAAATAAGGGTTGGTAAATGTAACAAGTGAGATATAAAATTGGAAACCAAATTAAAAATATAAAAATATAAATAAAAATATATTTATACAAGTCCCGTTAGTTTATAAGGAGTGTATATTTGGCTGTTACTCTTTAGGGGGTAATTGTGTGTGTTCTAGAAAATGTTCAGGAGATAAAATAGATTTAAGGAGTATGCTTAGGAAAAATTTAAAAAAGTTAAAACCCCAGGCATTAAATCTTAATTAAATGTCTGGAAAAAAGGACTTTGAATCAATCCAACGATGAATTTAAAGTAAGATTTAACCCGGGTCCGATATTGGCAGCTTCTCAATCGGTCTATTAAAAGTAACTCTACAGGGGTGTTTAATTCTTCTGTATTCGAGATTATACATTATTTACTATGATATTAATATTAATTATAGTTATAGTGTATGGGAGTAATACTATTGTTATATTTATTAAGACTGGTTTAGAGATAAGAGCAAGAATTAGGTCGGCAATATTTAATCTTTTTAGGAGATACAGGATGTTTAACATTTTTAACTGAGATATAGTGGATATTTATGTAAGTAATAATCATGTGAAATGAAAGTATTACCATCTTAATAACTTGACAATTATTATTGCAAAAGTTGTTATTTCATATTTACCTGGTGTAACTAATTACTTTTAAGTAGGTGTGTGGATATGGGTCGATTCAAATATGTATTCCTTATTTTGTTTATTTATATTTATGAGGAGTTATAGTTGGGAGGATTTTCCAGAGTAGAAGTCGGTATTTAGTGCAGTAATTATGAGGTTATGTATTGCGCAGAAGGGGTTGTTGTACCAACAACCCCTTCTGCGCAATACATAACCTTCATGTGTATCGGTAAGTCAAATTTATAAGTAGGTTTATCTCCTGTGATGCACCTTTTAAATATTTCATCTCTAATATTCAAACATATTGTATTTGTGCTTATAATGCCTCTTAATGTATTGTATTGTTCTGCATCACACATAAAACCTATATTTATTACTGGTGAAAAGGATGGGCTTCTTTCTATTGCTTACAATTTGATAGAGAAAGGGTGTCTTTTAACATTTATGTTGCCAAATCCGGGTCGAAAGTGCCGTATTTGGCTTGTGTTTGTATTTGAAGGGGATTCCTTTGTGTACAATTCTGATTCTCAATTAATCAAGAAATGTGTAGGTATGTTCTTACTATATTACAAAAAAATTGTATATATATATATATATATATAAACAATACATGTATGATGAGTAAGCTACACGAGAAACATGCATATTTAATTCCCGAATGAAATACTCATACGGTTTTAGATTTCTTGTATCAAAACAATCGCAAACCATACCTTTACTCATTCAGCCTAATGAATTCGTCTAGAATTAAATAATGAACGTTCATTCATAGCCATAAATATATATTCTAGTCAAATATCAAGTTGTACATATTGATCACTCTTGAGTAAAATACTGAATATATATATGCGTAATAAAATACTTGTTATATATATATATATATATATATATATATATATATTTAAGTTATATTATTATAACACGGTATATGCTTATGTGATGTATGTATATACTTTTTATTTTCTAATTATGAGGATTTTTCAAATTAAATTCTACTCTGTCTTGCTTCCATTTTATAATAAAATAAACGCTTTATTTGTTGATGTATTTATTGATTCTGTATGGATGTGTTCCTAGGAATTTATATATATTTAGTTATGTTTTAGTATACACTATTACATTTTAGTATGTTATGATATCGTATCTTCTATAATTTAATCGTTAGCGGAATGTTAAATACCTATTAAGTTGCGAGTGGTTGACTGAAAGTATTGTGTATAAGTGTAATGTCGTCGAAATTAATACATCGCTAGCATATATAGGTTTGAGAGATAGACATGTTTAATATAAGATAATAACAGCTATATGGAAGCTATCAGAACTTCCTGTGAGTGTGAGTTGATGAATCTACTACTTTAGCAGCATATATAATGAACTAAAAAATACGGTCATCATGCAATGGCCAATTATTGCACAATCAGTACTGATTTATCGAATAAACGCAGAATATTTAATTGTATTTCTCTTATCGAATTACATTAGGGCACATATTAACGACTAAATAAACAATAAATAATTTCGACGCCGAGGTTGTGATTTGAACTCACAACCTTAACGTTGAAGAGTAATTTTGATTTAACTACTTAAAGAAATGGTTTGTTTTCACTTTATTACGTTAGCAATGAATAATCGTATCAACACTGGTTCTTTGATATAGTGTGGGTGCTGCGTTACCGTTATATGTTTTCACCCCCCAATGTTTATTTTGCGGGACCCCCCCCCCCCCGAAAAAGAAAGTTTTTCCTTGTAAACAAACATTATTCGGAGACAAATTTTAAAAATAAAAATGTTTTAACTAAAAATTGTTCAGCACCCAAGAACGCGGCGCTTAGCAAAAATTTACGACCGTTAGGGAGTCTATTCTCGCTAGTCAACTTATAATATAACGAAGAGGTTCTCCGTCTGTCAGGGAGTATTTTGTTAAACGTGAGAGTGGGTGGGGGGTTGTTAATTATTATTTAATTAATTTTCAAGTCAGAAACATAACAAACACATTAGGGAACATATTAAGAACTAAATAAACAATAAATAACTTCGACACCGAGGTCGTGATTAGAACTCGTAACGTCAACGAATTTGTCCGATACTCTACTATCTGAGCAAATTAGACAAGTCTTCTTAGGCATGAATGATTGTATCAACACTGGTTATTCGATATAGTTTGGGTAGACGTTCGCGCTCGGGCGGTGATGTAGGCGGGAATTCCCCATCCCCACCTCACCCCCATTTTTGTGCGGCGGGAAAATCCCCCCCCCCCAAAAAAAAACAAAAAGAATTTTATTTTTCCTTTTTAAATAAAAAAATATTGGGAGATCATTTTTTTTTAAATTAAAAATATATTTGGTCCGAATGTCTCACCACCCAAGAACACGACAGCCTAGCAAAAATAGACGACCGAATAACAGCATTATTCTCTTTCCGTGTTTGCGATTCCTGGATGAGGCTTCCAGAAAAGGTCATAATGATGTCACATTTAAAAACATTGCATTTACTCGGGGTCAAACAAATATACTAACTTTGATCTTAGCCTCTGATAGCTTTGGAAATATGAGACGAATTTATTGAAAAGCTGCCCCCCCCAAAAAAAAAACTAAGGTATTTACAAACTGTTTTACCAATCCTAGTTTAATATGAAGTGGGGGTAATAAGACTTTGTTGGCATCTACTAGCGGCTGTCTGAGAACATTTTTTTTTATTCCTGGCTGCAGTTACACTCGTGGGGGCCAATAAACTTTCTCGCCATGATCTTCATCAGTTCTGCTGTCCCATAATCAAAAGAAACATGAGTAATGTGTGTGTTGCAAACCAAGCAAGAAGACACGCATGTTTAAATGATCACCATCATCCCACTGTAATCCAACATAATTTATTTTGCCAAGAAGTTGTTTGGCATTAACATAGTTTTTTGTTCTTCTATAAGGAGTGTGTAAGAGGCAAATATGGATACGCATTTCTATTGTGGGGTAATACTGCTTTGAGACTTCGTGTTGAGCTATCTATGAACAGTCGCCATTCCGTGTTAGTGTGAGTCCAATAGCAGTAAAAAAAACAGTTACATAATTACAATAACACAGACAATCACTAATGATATAGTAAATTTCAAATTCGTCATGTCGTTTTCGGTACATATATGTCCTGCAGCATTCCCCTAGAAAGTTCGATTTTTTAGCTTTGATGTTAGAAGTTCAGCCCCTGACTTAATGAGACCTAAATGCCTGATAAAATCATCTATCTCACTCTGATTTAGAAAGTGAGACTCAAAAGTCGTTCTTGGCGCAAAAGCTTCATCCATTTCTTGGCCGCTGTAACTTACTGACCCTTCACATAAAATATCCATTGCATAGTTCATCTGCAAAAAAAAATAACTACAAATAGCAACTTAAACAAAGACTTGAATAACATTAACATTTCATAATTCTGTAGGAAAATGAATTCATTGTAAATAGATTATATTCAACCTAATTAAAGGTATAACTTACTATATATACAGGGTGTTTCAAAAGTCTTGGGAACATTACAAATGCGTATATCTCATGAACTATTCCAGGTAGAAAAATGAAACTGGTGCCATTTTAAAGCTTGCTTAATCAAGTTTTTGGTCATACTAATGATTTTCGTGTTATCTTTCCAGGTGCAGTAATTGCGTTCTCTAAACAAGACAAGGCATTTTGCGTCCTCCAATTTGCAAAGACTGAATCGTGGACATGTGTTCGGCGTGCATTTCGCAGGAAATTTAAAAAAGAAGCCCCTGAAAGGAAATCCATTGTCAGATGGCATGCTAAATTTGTGAAAGATGGGTGTTTGTGCCCAAGTAAGCGAACAGGTCGCCCTTCAACTTCAGAAGATGCAGTTGAGCAAGTTCGGACAGCCTTTCAGCGGAACCCCCGTAAATCAGTGAGAACAGCACGCAGGGAACTTCAGCTTGCTCCAGCAACTGTCTGGCGTGTCTTAAGGAAACGACTGCAAATGGTACCTTACAAGCTCAAGTTGGTCCAAAAGTTGAAGGACACTGATAAGCCACTTCGCCGTGACTTTTGCATTGCAATGCAAGAGAAGTTGGAAGATAACGGCTTTGATGACCGGCTTGTTTTTAGCGATGAGGCGACCTTCCATCTGAATGGCAAAGTTAACAAGCATAACACTCGCATATGGGGTACTGAGAATCCTCATGAACTTCTTGAGCACGAGCGAGATTCACCAAAAGTGAACGTGTTTTGTGCAATTTCCAAGAAAGGTGTCTATGGACCGTTCTTCTTTGAAGAGGCAACTATCACTGGTGAATCCTATCTCAACATGCTGGAAGACTGGTTAATGGCTCAGTTGGAACAAGCAGAATCTGATGACTTCATTTTTCAACAAGATGGTGCACCACCACACTGGAGTCTTAGAGTAAGGCAGTTTCTTAACACAAGGCTGCCTGGTAGATGGATTGGGAGATCTGGGCGAGGTGATGACGTTCTCATGCCCTGGCCTCCTAGGTCTCCAGATCTTACCCCGTGTGACTTTTTCCTTTGGGGCTTTGTCAAGCAACAAGTCTATGTGCCGCCCCGTCCAAGAGATATTGACGAACTAAAGGCTCGAGTAACGGCAGTTGTGGGAACCATTGACGTCAAGATGCTGGAACGCGTTTGGCAGGAAATGGACTATCGACTAGATATCTGCCGTGTGACGAATGGTGCTCATATTGAGCAACTTTGAAGATTCCCCACAAAACTTGAGACTGTAACCTTTCCAACGGTACCAATTTCATTTTTCAACTCCTAATAGTTTTTGAGTTATTAAAAATCGTTATGTTCCTAAGACTTTTGAAACACCCTGTATATATATATATATATATATATATATATATATATATATATATATATATATATATATATATATATATATATATATATGTATCGATATATTTAGGGATTTATGCTCTCAGAATTTGTGTTATTTAAGTAAATGCGAGTGATTAGCAATAATGCGGTTGATTTTCTTGGAGGGATGGTCGTTAATACTTGGCGAAACATAGTAAAAATGTTTTATCATAAAACAAACTTATAGGCATAAATATTCCAGTCTGACTCAGGGTTAGTGCGAAGGTAAGTTAAGTTCTTAAACTATTTTTTAAAGAAATGAAACATTACCACCAACATACTTTAAATTATTTAGTGTCTCAGAAAGACGGGATATCAACGATATTGGGTATTGAAATGACGTGATAACTTGTTGTTTCTGCTCTATCGTTATTTTCTGGAACTTTCTAAGCCCTATGTAAAATAATCAAAACAGAAAACTCGTCTAGTTAAAACCACTGTTTATAATTCCCGTTTTTACCCCATTTTTTCTAAAATTTAACTGAAGTTCCATGAACAGAATATGTCGACTAGCAGTAGTGTATGTGGAACACAACCCGCAGGGTTGCTTCCTAGCTTACTATCACAAAGTCGTGTTCAAGTCCAATGTGAATTAATACTTATTGCGCTGTCCTCTTAAATAACCAAATCCAACTCAATTTCAACCATCATTATTAAGCATCACAGTGTTGCCTCAATTTCTGCCTGACAAAATAATGAATTATTATCTTCCACTAGTATTTCTAACCATTAAGTAAATAAATTAATAAATGCATCTTTAGATGACTTCCAGACGTTTAAAACAATGTAGTTTGGTATAAAAAATGTTTGCGTTTAGAGTAAGTTATGTGTATATTTTGTTATTAATTTGTCTTAAATCATCATATGTTTACCATACGATGTGTTAAAGAAAGTAGCACCTCTTATGCGGAAGTTATTTCAGGTGCAATATTAGTCAGCTAAGCTGTTCGAACACAGACCTCAACCATGCCGACGGAGGAAGTAATCCGTCGGAAAGCGCATCTGCTAGGACGAGCCGAACCAAATCTCATTCTTACAAACAAGTTTTTGATTGTTCTTCAGCCACTAGCTTGCAAACATGTTCGTAAAACGAACCAAGACTTCTATGTCAACCTATGAATATCAATGTGTCTATGGGTCTACACTTTATTGACCAAATGTAGATACTCTTTACCACCAGCTCTTAGTGTAACTCGATTTTCTTCATGGACATATTTTCTTGTTCGTGATTAAAACATCTACTTACCATAACACATGGATAACTTTTAGTTTTAATAATTACAAGGAACAGATGTTTTCTATAGCGCATGCGTCATTCATTTTCAGCGTTATTTATAATGGAACAATATTGACTGAATACATACACTATTCAGGATGAGCTAACGGTAGCTGTTTGCACTCTGAAATCATTATAAACCCATCATTGACTGCTTCCAAATCTATCTTTCAAAAACGAACACATCTATAGAAAATAGGATTCATATACACGTAACATATACTATTTGTTAATACATGATACTTAGAATGTATGTATTATATCAACAAGCAGAACATTTAATGATAGAAAAATTAAACATTTGTTTTCTTTCGGAACTGCCTTTACCTCAACCTAAATAGGGGTTACATCATCAACGAGGACTTCAACCGTAACCACAATATAAGGATATACTTTATAGATTAAATGTATTATAAACACGTTTTTTCTTTAAAATAAGGTAAGGATATATGTAAAGAGGTAAGCGTAATTAAGTCAGTGAATTTTAAAGACTATCTCAGGTGCCTAACGTTGGGCACATGAAATGCCTTACACACATTTAGGTGGATATGCTTCTAAACTCTCCCCAGATCCAAGCGACAACGGTTGAATAAATAAAGCTTTTGAAGAATAAGCATGAGCGAAAAAAAATGTACTCATACAAAGTCTTCGTTTCTTAATTGTTCTTAAATATGTATACAGCAAAGAAACAAACAAGTCATCTGAAAATCTTACCTATAAAAATATAACAGGATTTGCTCTGCGATCAAAAGTCATACAGCAAAATATGCAAACATATTAAAGCTGGCAAATAAGTGTACATATAAAATGCGGACTTACTACACAATAATTTTGATCGGCTGAAATAAAGCTAGTTCTTATAAGATGTCGGTGTTCTTCAACTTGAATGTGGTGGGACGTAAAGGTGAAGCACTTCGCTCAAGTATCAGATTAGCTTAGGGTACTGAGCAAATATTATGCAAATGACACGAAATCAGCGATGAGAGCAACCTATCACTGACGAGTTCACTTGAAGCGTCCAGAAAATGTATTTTTAACTTTAAGTAAAATACTTTTCCCTGTTTCAAAGAAGCGTCGTTTACGTCGAGAGTGTGTACATATACTTAATGTATCAAAAAGAAAAACATCTCAAATTCAATACATTGATGCACCGGAAACGCAATCATTCTACTTATTGTACCATTTTTTATATTTCATAAACTACGAATCGTTAATGTTTATAATCGAGCAGTTTTAATTGATGTTTTTACCATTGTAAATAATCTCAGACTCAAGACTTCGTTGTACTGCACAAACTCTATTTCTAAGGCCTAATTCTCATAGAAGCAAGACAGCTTTTTTAGACAATATTTTCTCATTCTTCATTTGTAAGTGATTCTTTACGTCTCTGTGAATTTTGTTTTATAAAAGGGTTTAATTTCGCATAATGTTGACTTTTACGATTCGTAAAAAATAAAATATTTGAGGAAAAGGAATAATTTGATATTTATTATCGATAAACGGCGGAAGTTTGCCCGTTAATAGAAACGTTAATCTTTCAACGCATTGAAAAGCAAACATTTTTGCCATTACTTAAATCCAATTAGTTTCTATTCAATGAGGTTTTCAGTGGAATTAACTCGAATGAAGCTGACATTTTAGTCGAACTTAAAGACAATAAAATGCAGATTGTAAAATTAGAAAATTAGAGTAATCTTTATCGTTTATTTATTAATACAAAACTAAAATGTTACTTTCAGAGAGCAGCGTGTATTCATTCAACCTTCCTTGGAAATGAATAATATTTATTTTTTAAATTTAATTTAAATGACTAAGCACGGATAGCGGATAACTCATGCACTCCTTAACTATTTCGGTCTAGAATCACGTTAATGTGTCTCCTATTTTTAACGATGATAACGTTTCAATAATCTAATTACTCATGAAAATATATGTCTCTTTAGGAAATATCATAGTATTGCATGTGTTATTCAGAATCGTACAACTTGTCTGATTCATTCACTGTTTCCTTTTCCCAAGTTCTTTTTTCTCGTTGGTCTAGTGGTCTTCATCAAGTCGCTGTTTTGGTTTCTCGTAATGATACATTTTCTTGTTCAAAACATCTATTTCTAAGAACTGCATGCTGAATGAATTTCTCACACATATAGCCTTGGACTTGTCAATACTAAGGTCAATGGGAGTGTTTCCTGGTTTAAAGCATAGAGCGAATGTAAACCTTTTTTTCGGTTGTTTTGGTGTTGTTTCCTTTTTTTCTTGTTGTTGGTTGCTATAGTCGCGGATAATATGCTCTGGTTTAAGAGTATTTCTACAGAATACCTTCCATATCTCTAGTCAAATCCTTAAATCACCAGTGTTAAAACATACAACTTTTTTTCTTTATTGTATTTCGGAATTATTTAACTGCAGATTGATCTCTGTTCGTCGTTAGATCATGCAGACTACTATGAATATATTGGTTGTTATTACCACAACGTTTTAACCATTGTAAACATCGCTGATATTCAGGGCATATTTTATGTTAATTCGAAGCAGATGCAACTTATCATGAAGCCATCTTTTAAGAGAGAGATAGCTTTCACACATATCTTAGCATCTAGTTGTCCCTAAACTTATTCATCATGAGATGAAAGATTCGATTGTAATAACTCATTATAACTATTCAATGATAAACAACTTTAACAGCTGAAAAATTGAAACATGTTTCTGGGTCATGCAGCGTTCATGAAAGGCGATAATCCAACATCCGCATTTAAACAGAAATATCGGCCACAGCCAGCCGGTCAAAAGCATATGCATGAATATTTTTCCTATGCAGAAATGGCGCGTTTCACAATCAAGTTGATACACCCACTCCGATTATTCTTGTCTGCTGAAAATACATGAGCATCTTGAGACACCACAGGAAAATCACCAGAGGAAACAAAGAGGGTGCCCTCAAACGCAGCCACATCTATACCGTTATCCAATAAGTATTTCATGACGCGGACATATCTTCTTTAAGAGCTCATTGCCATCCCATTTTTACTTGGAAGATACCAGGCCAGAATCACTGACTTTATTCACACGAGTCTAACTTTCTATGCGACGAAAACGGAAGAAGATTGAGCGTTGCTGCAACTCGGCAGTTCGGGTGTAAGCCACCCGGTGCGTGCAACACTGTCGACGCTCTGTGACAATGTTTGCTTTAAGGCCCTATAGAACGATGAGTAAAATTGAACGGGGCCTCTTCATTCACATTTGGCGCTCAGTTGCTTTGGAGAAGTACGTTACTAGTCCTCTGCGGCTTCTACAATGTCCCAACTGCTTTACTGAACACATTTAATGGTTATTCAATCCTTTTAAAACGTTCAAGGTTTGATGTTTTTTAATCTCGGATGTTTTTTACAACCGCAGAAATTTGAAGCTGTTCATTTGACGCGCTGTTAGATAAGTGAAAACATGTTATGAGGTATACAGTCAAAATATTTTCCGAATTCGTGGAAGAAATGCCGACTTACGATTTTTTCTCGTCCGACGTCATTCTTTTGTTCTCGTTCAATAACTTGGTGAGGTGATTAAATAGAAAATGTTTGATAATGATCGGCCAAAGAGACAGTTGGAGATTGAGGCTCCACAAGAATGTTAACATATATGTCCATTTTATTCACCATAAATTTTTATTTTCTCGGAGGCGCCTGTGACTTTATTTTGAACCTTATTTGCAGCAGAATATTTTTAAAGAACCCTCTTTAGGCACAAGTCGCCATATTTGTCTACTGCTGACAATGCACATAGGGGGAAGGGCAACTGCATTCCACGGTGACTGACAAGGTCCATCAGTAAAACCTGAGTAGGGTTTTATGTTTCTGAAGCTTTTGCGCAGTACAATCCTATATTGAGCTTGACATGTCTACGTAAACAAAGTAAATGGTATTGTGACATAGTTTTAATGTGCATCCGTGTTAGGTCGTTCTTTGCGGTCTCTTGCCATTTTTCTATGTAGGGAGCAGAACTTCAGACTTTTCGAAGCTTCGCTGGCAGATGTATGTATTTAGCAGTTTTGGATCTCACATTAGCCCCCGCATTGACTATTAAGATGCTTTAGTAAATATTCTGGCTTGAGTGTCAGATGTAACAAGATACACAATGCATTTCTAGAGGTCGTATACTTCTATGGTGACCGGTTTGATAACATTTATATATGTGTAATTAGCGTAGGTTGTCTAGAAGAGACATGTTGATGGCTTTCGCAACAACTTAGAGTAGATTACCAAACTAGCTCTATTTTTCTGTATCGGTCCCTGCTTCCGATCATGTCGGCAGAAAACGCATCAATTACAGGCACAAGGCTTGCTTATTTAGTTGCTAGGATCGATTCTTTTAGGTTGCTACTTTGTGGAATTTGTTAAAATTGAGACCCATGCTTTGGGTTGATAGTAGTTACTCAGGCTCCCTGTTTTTTTTTACTGGCAACCACAGCAACGTTTTAAGTAGATGACAGAGTAGTCGCTGTTTATTCGTTGGACGAGACAGCATGTCCAAGCTTACAGGTTTGTTTATTCATGTTCTGAAAAGCTGCTCATCGGAAAAAATTGCAAATATTCGCTGCTATTCAGCAAAGTCTTTCCCCGCTGAAGAAAAACATAATTCTTTTTCCAGCCCTATCAGTTTGACATTCGTTGTTCTACCTCTTTCCAGATGCAACAAATTGTTATGGTTCGGCTGCAATAGATAGACAATTTTGGAAGAAGGAATACTGTTTTGGTAGCCTCGCGATATAGCCATTGAAGATCAATAAGCTCTATACACAGACCGATCGCTAACTTAGGTACCCTGCTTCGGCTCACTTCTTCATGTGACGTTGATGTGTACCCTCCCTACCACTCCGAATGTCTAGTGAGGTGCTCTACATGGCCATACATCCTAAAATGCTGCTGGGTCCGACATTCCCCTACCTGGGTCGTATGCAAAATGAGGTGACCTGCGTAACTACAACTGTGTCGGTTTCGTACAGTGCGATAACTTTTTCAAACTGATATGTCTATGCGTTTCCACACAACCTTAAGTTTCGCCAGTTGCAACATGTCTTCTATCTGACCGAACGCCAACTAAAGTTCCCTGCGTTTCATAATTTACTAGCACGGTAAAGGGACCCTTTTTATTTTGCAGCAACCTTTGCAATGTCCTCAATGTATGTGTTCCAATTAATGTTACCTGCGAATGATAGGCCGACGAGTTTGAATGTTACACTTTCAGGTAGCGTATTTTTGCCATGGCAACAGGAGATTGAAGAGGTTATTTGCAGTTATTGAAAGAAAATAGCGTTGTATTTGCAGCATTAACAGTTCCCATTTATTTCGGTTATCATTCCAGTACAGTTTGGAAGTCATGTTCTAAGGATTCAACTATTTCCCGGATTTGTGCGCATCTGTATTTCCCACATGACGAGAGTAGAACGTGGGGTCGTCAGCAAATATACCTATCGAAGACTCAATGTAATCATTGATGCAGTTTACAAAGAATCAGAAACAATAAAGACCCTAAGATGTATTATTGGAGTATATCAGCATGTAGGTCATGTTGCTTAGATTAGCGTCCATCGAGCGCAATCTGGATCTTTATGCTGGTTAGCAAGGGTCTAATTATAGTAAATAGTTGTCCAGTAAATCATACAAGTGATTTTTAAATGAAGTCTTTTGCCCCAGATCTTGTCAAAGGCTTAGTATATACCAAGCGCTACCGCCCTATCTGCACCTGCCTGGTATAGTATATACGTTAAGAGATGACCGTTAGGATATCTGCAGTAGATCGTGCGTGTCTAAATCCGTACTAATGGTCAGAAAGAAGTTTCTCATTAACTAGGTGCTAGACTATCGCTAGATTGATTAAGGGTTTAAATATTTTTTGATTAGAAGATAGTTATGACGCCCACTTTTATCAGCAGAATTCGTGATGACTGATATCACAGAGACAATTTCCCAACTAGCAAAGAAGCAAGATTCAGCAAAGCATTTATTGTAGAGTTTCAAAACGACAGACACAACTTCAGCAGACCATTTCTTTATTAGTATTACTGGTGTAAGATCAGGCCGAACAGCGTTGGAGATGTGAAGGTTTTTTATCATGTACCTGACCTTAGATGGTGTGATTACAAGGTTTTTAGAAAAATTTAGAAAAGCGGTCGTTTGCAGAGTCTAAAGTAGAGTTTGAGATGAAGCGCTGGGCAAGAAGTTTAGCGTTATCAGTTGCCGTGCAAACTACATCATTGTGGTTTGATAGCGGGGGAATTGTCAATTGCCCACAATTGACCACAATATTGTTGATTTTCCAGAAATCTCGAGCATCAAGTTTCTGTGACTGAATGTGTTTTTTGAGTAGATCTGTCTATCTTCTCTTTGCTTCATCTATCACTTCTTTACAATTATTTATTGGTTTCTCTCTATTCGCAGTTAACTAATGACGGCTGAATTTACGGAATAATTGCCCCCTCTGTGCAATGGAATCTGCACATTCCGAAGAAAACCATTGAGAATTGTGGGGTTTGCTGAATAATTTTCGAACATGGGACATAGGTAACAATTACTACTTTGACACATTCGGTTGACCTGTTTTCACATTCATCATCAGGGAGTGAGAATGGTTTCACTGTATAAGGAGTCGCTAATGTGATATCGGATGGACTTTAAATCAGCCTGCTCGTAATGTCTTGTTTTTTCAATAAACAGTTCATCACGTTTTAAACAAGGTTTTAGGGTCATATCAATCATTACCACAATCTGATAATTTCCAGAACGGGCTATATGGTTTAGTCACACAAAGCTTAAGCAGATAGTTCAAGAACAGGTCGAGAAGTCAGGCTTGCTTGTCTACTCAATCAGGAAGGCGGGTCGGGAAAGCGACAGCCTGTGAGAGGGAGTAAGCTAAAGAGAAATCAATTTGGAGTTACCAGCTGCGGCAGGAAAGCAAGAGAATATCAGTGTGTAAAGGTAGTGTGCATATAACACTTGAAATACATGTATTTGGACAATTGTGTCAATTGAGAGAGTTTTATCTGTGATTTCAGAGACATAGTTGAGAATGGTTCAGTGCTGGATCGGAGGTGAACGGTGTAAGACATATAAGTGACTAAGCTGTGATGTAAGGTCAATCTAAAGAACATATGGGCTTGCCCATCAAATTCTGATGAGCACTAGTCAAAGGTAGGATGTTTCGAAAATAAACTCTTAGCTACTGCAAATGTTTGGAAAAGTCTTTACAGTAGAGTAGGAGGAAGTTAGTCTTGTCAAAGTTGTGAAAGGAGGTTGAGGATGAAAGTTTCATTTCACTTAGTGCCAATATATTCTTGGAGTTAATCAGAGGAAAAGTTTCTACGTCGTTGATGTTGGTTTTTAGTTCTCGGATAGTCATAATTGCGAGCTTCAAGGGCGGAGGTGAAGACGTTTTTTTTGTTGGGTTTCTGTTTTAGGTATGATTTATTTATATTTCGCAATGACATGCTAATGTTCAGATAGATTGGAGTGGGCAAAGTGGGTGCTTGTAAGATGCCAATAAGTTCACACATCAAGTCGTGACTTGGTCAATGAGGAGTGTGCCCCCGGGAAAGCTTACCGGGTATAACTGTAGGTGCTATTGCCATGCTCGACATGGCACCTACAGCTACACACGGTAGTATACAACTGATGATAGATCAGCCGTTCTTAGAGCGCTTGTACTGTCAGTCGGAAACAGCAGCCAGATAAGCTGTCTAACCTCTACTCCAACCTGTCAGAACAAGAGCGTCCCATACTAGTGATGTAAGACTTAGTTACAGAAAAACACTTTCCCCTAGTTGTCCAGGTAGAGATAAAGAGAGACGACGTTCATTGCCGTAGTCAGGAACACGGTCAGGTATTGGGTGCTTTTAGAGTCGCCACAACCCAACTATAGTTCACTGTATTTTATTACAACACACCCGGTAGTGATCTAACCGACAGTCAGAAAATCGGCAGAGACACGAACGGATTTCTCGTTTGATAAAGAAATATATTTTTCAAATAATTTGACCACTTCTCTCAATTTACGTGGCCAGTCATATCTCTGCTCAATGATCTGCTATGGTTTGTCTGCCTTTATGTTAAGATATTCGATATAGTACTGGACAAAAACTCTGGTTCTTTGATGGGAGGAAACATATAACTTAGTTAATTTGTATAGTGAAAGAGTTTATCTATTGAAGAAATGGCGGAGTAACACACTTTCAAACTAAGGTTTGAACTTCACCTGCCTGCTTTCAGTGTAATTGTACAGTCAGGTAAGGTTATTTCCTCCCTCTAGCTGTCGATAAAATTAAAGGTCGAGTAGACTCAAGCATTCGTTCCACAATTATTCTATGAGAAGGAGAATTTCAAAATTTGTCTCGCCTTGTACAAGTACCTTTTACTGCCAGTGGACTCAAGTTGTCTAGAAGTGTGGTGTGTTGACAACGTTACTTAAGACTACAATTGCAACATGTCTTAGTTGGATTTTCATTGTTTTATTCAGACTCAACAAAGTTACAAATTGCGTAAAAAACAACAAAAAGAAAGCAATTAACGTAAATTACCTTCCCAAGAGTTTAAACACATGGTCAGGTGAGGATTTAAAAAAAAAACAACGGACTAGAAGTAGTTCAGTATGGATTACAAAATATGCCTGGGCAGCTGCAGCGATGGCTCCCGGTCATGCCGCTATAGCCGATTACCAATAGAATAACTCATTCTAAAAAATAGAAGATACACTCTAGAAGTGGGAGCAACTTATAACTGCACACACTCACAGCTCAGACTGACAGAAGCAGGCATACTTAACTTCAAAAAAAGCCCAAACATTTTCTATAGGACGTATCCTCGACTGGTATTAACAGCCTAGAATCTGTGAAAAGCTAGCGATTAAAGTAAGGTTAATATAAGACCCAGATATAGAATAATTGTCGACAAGACGTTTCACAATCTTATGACTGGGTGAGTAAATATCGTAGATCTGATGTGTTTTGAACACGGATGGCTGATAATAACGGCAGTATCGCAATTCATTATGCCACACGTCACCTTCTGATAATGAAAGCGTCTCCAACATTAACACGTCCCGCAGAGAGCTGTAAACATCTTTGATCTACTAGATTTGTTTTAAATTGCTGGCAACACTCTTAAGACTAATTGTCTCGCTCTTTAAATGAAGATTAAGATCTACTGAGGGGTGAATAGCCCAATTTAAGGACAGTTTATTTTCGTCATTTATCTCGTCTTTGTAACTTTGTTACTGTTTGTAAAGGTTTTGCGCTTAGAATAACTATGTGAAAAATGTTGTGTTTGTTATAATAGAGAGGGACGTGTGCACTTCAAATTAATCACTAAATGGAACTATATAGAATAATTGGGAAGGAAACCACATATATAACATTTGTATGTAATAATAAGGCACGTCGCGAAGCTCTCTCCCCTTAAATAGAGTTTGGAATACTCTCAGAATATCATTACTTGGTGTTCTAAATAAAAGTAAATACAAGTCGTATTTCTTTTCTAGCTCTGTATTGATGGTCAAATTTAAATACAGAGCATTACAACACAAGTCCTGAACACTTACACGCCGTAACGAGAACCCTATTAAGAATATTACAAGACAATAATATATATATATATAAGTATGTATATAAACAAATAATGTGAAAAAAAGTTTATATTGTGTTATAACTTTTTATTATTTTTTATTTTTTATTTATTTATTTTGTGACGTGTAGGAATATAAATTGTTCTGTAAAGAAAAATAGTTTTTTCTTGTTGATGGTATGGAAAACAAAATTTTCGACTGATCCTTCAGTCTTTATCGGTGTGTGGGGTTTGCGTGTGTACGGTGGGAGGTTTTCCCAGGCAATGAGGAGGAAAGAGTAGAAAAATCATAAATTAAATAAATGTATAAATGAGCACACGCACATACGCGTCCACACACACGTAATGGGACGTGTACTTGTACATTGATATATACACACACACACACACACATACACCGACACGTGCTTATGCGCGTAAGCATACATACATATATACATACACCCATTCACAAATACCTTTTTTCTTTCTCCTTTTTTTTCTCTCTTACTGCTCGATACACACACACACACACATACAAACAAAACCACACACACACCATGCGATCAATCATACACATCTCTTAGCGTTGTAGTCGACTTAATTGTTTAAAATTACTACTACTGCGTTCAATTTAACCGCTTAATGAATAGTTTTTTTCTTTCGCTCTTTCTTCCTTTCTCTCTTCGTCTGGGATTGCGTGCCTTTTTTCTTTCTCTCTTTCTTTGTCTCTTACTGCTCGATACACACACACACACACACACATACACACACACACTCATACAAACACACACACACACTCGTCCGTGCCTATGCAGGCCAGCATACACCTCTTTTAGCGTTGTAGTCGACTTAATTGTTTAAAATTACTGTTACTGCGTTCAATTTAACTGTTAATTGAATTAATTGCTCGCGCTTTTCTTTCGCTCTTTCTTTCGTTCTTCGTATCAGCGGTCATTTATTTTTAAAATTTACTTCTCTAAAAAAAAAAGTTTTTTTAACTTTCTATTTATTAAAATGTGCGTCTAATAATAATTTAAAAATATATATATATATATAAAATAAATATATATGAAAATTCAAATAAATAAATATAATACTAATGAAAATAATAAATTAAATAATTTAAATAATATAATATAAATAAATAAGTCAGTAGATAAATGATAAATACTTAAATATATAAATAAATAAATAAATAAATAAATAAATAAATAAATAAATGAATATAATAAATAATAGATAATAAAACCTACATACATACAACGAAATAAATAGATGTAATAAAAACTGTTAAAAGTTAAGAGTTAAGATCCCACCGTGACACACGCAAGACTTCGCCCGTTGGAAAATGACATAGGTTAGTTACCCTGTTTGTGGAAAGTGTAGTTGTTGAGTAGTCCCAGGTCCAAATTAAGTCCAGCGTTGTGTGTGTTGAGTTTAAGGATGAGTTTAGTTTCATATTTTCGTCTGTGTTGTTGTGATCTAAATTTGGAGGCTATGAGGATGCATTTCATGTCATCTGTGGAATGGCTTGGTAGGTTGAAGTGCTCGGCCACTGGGAATCGTGTGGATTTGTCTCTAATAGTTTGTTTGTGATTGTTGAAGCGTTTGCGGAACTCTAGGCTTGTTTCCCCGACATAGTTACCTTTCGTGCATCTGGTACAGTATAATAAGTAAACTACGTCGGGGCTGTCGCAGATAAGAGGGGGGGATTAAGTTGGATGTTGGTGCCTGGAGGTGTGAATGTGTGGTTGGTGTTAATGCATTGACATATTTGGCATCCGGGTTTGTTACATGTTTTGTTTCCCTGTGGTGCGGGAATGTTGCGTGTTTTGGTCGATGTCAGCAAAAATTGTAGGTTTGGAAGCTGTCGTCTGGCGCAGATGGGTGGTTTGTTGTATATAGTGCTGATGTTGGGGTCGTGTTGTAATTGTTTAAATATGTTTTTGAGAGGGTCTTGTAGTTTGTTGGTGTTAGGGTTAAAGTCAAATACTATTGGTATTTGTGAGGATAGAGTTTTGTTTTTGTTGTTTGTCAGAAGATTTAGTTTGCTTGTTGTTGATGCTTTCTTTATTGATTGTTTAATTATTTTGAAGGGATAGTGTCTGTGGAGGAAGTGGTTGGATGTGATGCCTACCTGTGTGTTATATTCAGTGGAATCCGAGTCAATTCAGTTTATGCGTAGGCATTGACTGTAAATAATTGATTTTTTTGTGGTGATCGGGTGCCAGCTCTCAAAGTTGAGGTAATCGTGTCCGTCGGTGGGTTTAGTGTAGAGTGATGTGGTGATCTGTCGGTGATGTTGACGAGAACGTCTAGAAATGGGATGTGTGTGGTTGAATGCTCTGTAGTGAATTTTATGCTGTTGTGGCAGTTATTAAGGTGTCTGTAGAAGTCCATTAGTGACTCTTCTCCATGTTGCCAGATCAGGAAAATGTCGTCTATGTATCTGTGGTAGTGTAGTGGGTTGAGGTGGTAGTTGTGTATGTGTTTCTGTTCAAATATATGCATGAAGATGTTGGCGTAGCTGGGGGCCATTTTAGTACCCATGGCTGTGCCTTTGACTTGTAGGAAGCGCTGGTTGTTGAATGTAAAGTTGTTGTTTGTCAAAATTAATTGTATGATGTTGCATATGTCGTTGATGTGGGTATTTTGTAGGTGCTGGGTGTGTAGGAAACTCCTGCATGCGGATATTCCCTCTTCGTGTGGAATGTTGGTGTAGAGAGCGGATACGTCCATTGTGACGAGAATTGTGTTACTGGGTAAATTATTTATCCTGTTTAGAATCTGCATGAAGTGTGTGGTGTCCTTGATGTAGCTGGGGATGTTTGTCAACAGGGGGTTGAGGATACTGTCTATGTGTCCCGAGATGTGTTCAGTGAGGGTTCCGATGCCCGAAACAATAGGTCGTCCGGGTGGTGTTGATTTTAGAGCCTTAGCGATATGATATAATCTTGAAGGATCATTAATGGATATTTCGGTATTTGTGGTATTATCGGGTGGGAGGTGTTTTAGTATGTTGTTAACTATTTTGGGGAGTTTATGGAGTTTGGGGATGGTGTAGAATGTGGCCGGATTGGGGTGTTCTGGTATTAATTTAGTTATAGTTGTTCTAGTATCATGGTCTAGAGTGCTAATGAGGTTGTTCAGTTTGGATTTGAATGTGTGAGTAGGGTCAGTGGGGAGTGTTTGGTAAAATTCCTCTTGAGCTAGTTGTGTGTCTATTTATGTTATGTAGTCGTCGGTGTTCATTATTGTAATTCTCCTCCCTTGTCTGCTGGTTTAATGGTGATGTGTGTGTTGTTTCGTAAGGATTGTATGGCTTGTTGTTCGTCTTTTGTGATGTTGTAATGGGTGTTTCTGTGAAGATTGTCTTTGATGAACTTGTCAAGGTGCTTTTTGGCTGTGTTGTCGTGTGCATCTATGGTCGTGTTTCGTCCATTGGGGGGTGTCCAACGTGTAGTCTTAGAAATCCCTGTCTCTTTGGTTGTTATGTGGTTGGAGGTTACTATTTGGTTCTTATTGTAGAAGTATTCTTTGAGTTTGATTCGTCTGATGTAGTCTTCCATGTCGTAGCATATATACAGGGTTGGCAAAAATAAGGGTCCTATTTTTAAAAATTCATAACTTTTTTATTTATTGATTTTTTCTTTTAGAATAAGTAAAGGACCCCTTCCGAAGCAAGCATGAGCCGTATTAGCCCCAAGGAACGTACCCTCATTTAGAAAACATTATTTTTGCTTAAAAAACTCGAAACAGTGTAAAAAACAATACTTTAGTTTTTGTAAGTTTTAAGAAGTGTTTTTCGGCTAAAATTTGTTTTGTTTATTTCAAAAAATCTCGGAAGGGTCAGTCTACACACACATAAAGTTTGGTGAGTTTAACTTTTATTTTGTGGAAGTTATTCAAATTCAAGTTATTCAAATTTAAAGATAGGACCCTTATTTTGGCCCACCCTGTATATATATATATATATATATATATATATATATATATATATATATATATATATATATATGCAAACATTGTTCAAAATAACAACATTCGTCTGTTTAGTTATACTTTTTTATTCCTATTTTTTCTGATAATATTTTTTGTTTTTAATAAAATAATAAATGTATAATAGGCATCGAACATCTTATCGATTCGTTGTCGAATCATCGCCAGGTGTCAAAAGCAAAGGAACAACAAAGCTGGAAAAAGAAGAACCCTTTTTAAAAGACGAAAGAAACACAGTCAGAGAACGTTTTCGCATTGTTTCAGGAATTACGTTGATAATTTGAACTCAGCGACGACGTAGTGGCAACGCATACTTTTCATCTCCCAGCTTGCGTTTTCATTTGCTTTAGACACATTGCGATAATTCGACGAATGATCGAAAACGTTCGTTATATTATTCAGAAATGTCTTATCATTTTTGTTATTTTGATAGAAAAAAAAAAACACCCGAGAAAATTTTTTTTTTTTAATTAAACAGCTGAATTCTGTTAGTTTTTACAATGTTTTAAAAATTTAGAGAATGCTGCCTAAATACACGCAATTTATATATATATATATATATATATATATATATATAAATATATATATATATATATTGTGTATATATAGATATATATATATATATATATATATATATATATATATATATTTATATATGTATGTATGTATGTATGTATGTGTGCGTGTGTGCACATTCATATGCCCATCTGTCACTATGCGTTTATATTCCCGTATGCCCTTTGTTGTCTGTCTGTGTTTACCTGTGATCGTATTCTAATGTATGTATATGTGTAATCTCTTTTTTTATGTTTCCGTTTTTGCTGGGGATGGAGAATCCTACCGGATGCCAGACATTTACCGGCTATTTCAGAAACTCCAGCCTAGAGATCTTTTTTTTCAAATTTTAACTGTTCCTTTTAAGTACAATTGATTGTATTTCTCTTGTACTCGGTTCACCGGGTATACCCGCCAGATACCTTTTTGAATTCTTTTTCATTAGTCCTGTTGCTCCTGTAATTACTGGGATGATGAATATTTTCCTAAGATTCCAGTTCCTTTTCATGTCGTACATGGGTCCCCATGTGTATAGTAAGTTAAGTTTCATAAATATCCAAGTGTATAATCATCGATATATTATGACCACATGTCTGTATATGTATGTGCGCCAAAGTGGGTATATATTTATGCGTTTATGCTGGTTTATATATATATATATATATATATATATATATATATATATATATATATATACATATACATAAAGATAGATGAATGAAGAGTGATAAACATGTACGAATGCCCAGATTTATTTCAACTTCGATTGTTCAATGCAAGGTATACTCGGTAATAGAATCATGTTTATTATTCTTTCCTTAAGCCAAGGCTTTTCAAATATCAACATCTTATCATTAGGGTAATTACATAGATAAGTTGGCAGTTACATCCGAAAGGTGGTAGGCCGAATCACACCCGCTGGTTATATAACACGCAGAGGCGGTAAATTGCATGTGCATTTGACCAGTGAAGACGGATCTGGAGCTGGTGGCGGGCATCCGCGTTTCAAATGTTCGTCGCTGAAACTAAGAATGGCTACATGATTCCGAGGACTCAGCCGCCATTTATTTTACAGTTACAATGTTCATGATGCTATACTCATCAATTGTAATTATGGATATGGGATCAATTGTAAGTGCCCACTTAAATATAGGGCCACAGCGTTAAGAGACCTTTTCCAGAGCTGGTGATATATGCCACCCCTTAGCCCCTAAATCTAAAGTTCTTACAGATCTAAAAAGCAATAAAAAGGCAACTCATCTTTCATTTGCTTCACAAATATGCATTCAACAAAAGTACTCGAACATCTATCTGAGTGTTATCATGTTGTCAGATTTTTCGTATGTGCGCCTGTTTACGTAAGAGATGAAAGCATAACTGCGTAGAAAAGCAAGAACTAATAAAATAGCGATGATATTTAATGTCCAAATGAATAATGTAAAACATATTTTATTCGTTAAAATTTTCTTTTGAAAATTGAGAAAGAGAATCTTCAAAGAGAAACTTCTTAGGTTCTATTTTATTATGAATACAATAAAATAGCAACATGAAACTGCACATGTACACACATTAATACGCATCAACTGGTAAAGTGTCTCGTTGAAGGTGGTCTCATGTTATGAAAACACTTAAACACCATTTAAATGCATGTCTACTATCATGATCAGTTATGCTATATAATAAATCAGACAAGGTGAACATACTGTCATATTCAGTTCTGCGATAAAGAAAAGATGACGTCGTATCTACCTCTCTCTCTCTCTCTCTCTCTCTTATATATATATATATATATATATATATATATATTTATATTTCATGATGTTTTAGGAGTACACTTTTTTATTCTCGCAAGCATGAAGGGAAGACGAATTCTATCGTTCATAATAGAAAGTTAATCAAGAAAAACAACAACAAAATGGCAGCCGACCGGTTTCGCCCTTACTTATAAAAGGCTGTATCGAGAGATTTAAAAAAACGAGGGATTGAAAAAAAACGGGGTTAAATGAGATTGTACAGAAAATAAAATAGCGTTATATGTACACTAGAGGATGAATCCTAGAGACTGATCACATCTAGTCCCAATATAATTCCCTTTGCTTACAAATGTATATATATATATATATATATATATATATATATATACATATATATATATATATATATATATATGTATATATATATATATATATATATATATATATATATATATATATATATATATGTATATACCTTGTTCAGCAACACATTATTTATATATAAACTATGTGTTATATATTTCAGAGACATAACATTGTTTCATTGACATGGATATCCCTTTTCTGTTAAAAAAAAGTCACAAGCTATCTCAAATATTCGGCGAACCCTCTCTGAATATAAATACGTTATAGAAATTGACAAACATGCATCATCCGTAATCGACACATAAATTATTAAAAACAACATTTAGTAACGATTAAAAACCTATACAGCCATAGCCACTTTAACGAATTCAACGGAATATGAACCGGTTATCGTCGAATTCTATTTTACGAACTGTCTTCATTTTGTGAGTAGCCGCTATTAAATATAGGTTGTAAGTGCATTTTCTAAAAAGTAAAGCTATCGATGTCAATGAAACAATAGTGCGTATCTGAAGTATGTAATGTACCCTATTGAAATAAATTATACTGAGAAAAACATGACTTTCGTATCGGGGTCGGAACTGCGTGATGGGCAGGGGGTGTCTCATTATTTACTCTTAATTGCGGGTTTGCCATGAAAGGCATGTGTGTATGTTTTTTGCTTTTGAAAAAGATAATTATTTAAAAATAATTATTCAGAGCTTACGTACGATAGACGATTTTAAGTGAAGTTTACAACAAGATGTCATTTCGCGCCTATTGAGTTTTCTCCCAACTGCTTGTTAGATATCCACTTTGTTTGATATTTAGATATTTATTTGCTCCCATTTCTAGATATGCGCATTGCAGAGCTGGCATGTAACACATGTGTATATAGGTTTATTTTGAAATAAATATTTCTTTAAAAATAATTATTCAAAGCTATCGCAAGATATACCACTTTAAGTTTAGTTGACAATAAGACCCCATTTTGCGAAATAAATACATTTTGGCCACGACTATTTAGTTCTCTCACGACTGCTCGCTGGCTAACAATCGTGTTTGCTATTTAGATAAAAACCCACTTCCCTTTTCTAGCTAATGCGCGTTGGAGCACTGGTATGCTCCTCGGCTACTCAGTCAAACATGACTCTCGTATCGGGATTTCAAACCGAGTGACTGGCAGAGATGGTCTACTTTTATATAGACGATTGAAGATTTGGCATGAACCACATCAGTACATGTGTTTATTTTTAAAGTGATATTTATTTTCAAATAATTATTAAACGATCTCGCGGATAGTACAATTTCAGTTAAGTTGGCAACAAAACGCCATTCTGCGTAATGCATAAGTCTAAGGCCACACTTCTTAGTTCTGCATGCTTTAAAGCCGCCATGTTTGATATTATGATAAACATGTACTTCTCATTTTAAGACAATACGCGTTGGAGCATTGGTACGCGCCTCGGCTACATATTATGACCTGACTTTCGTGGCGGGATTCGAAACATGTAACATGCAACATGCAAGGATTGTATTCATCCATACTGACGATTGCCGGTTTGGTAATAAACACGTGTATATGCAATTATCAATAATTGTGTGTATATATATATATGTATATATATATATATATATATATATATATATATATATATGTGTGTGTGTGTGTGTGTGTGTGTGTGTGTGTGTGTGTGTGATAGTTATACACGTACTAGGACAATTATAAACAATGCATATTGCATTAGTTTTCTTATTTAGTGTGTATTCTTTCTTTTTGTGGCTATGGAACGATTTCGTATGCACGCTACAAAAGGGTAAAGTTAACAAAAATTAAATAATGCTCCCATTTTTCCCAGCCTTTTACTTGAAACAAATATTCCATAATTTATGTTAGTAAATTCATGATATTAAGATTAAACCAAGTAAATACCTATTATTGAGGCGTGTGTGCGCACTGATCGTTTCAAAATGTATTACGTAATATAATTTAAAATTATTTTTCTACTTATTTGATGTTATTTTTCCTATCTAACGTACTTGAAAAGATTGTGGGTGGTATGTGCGAGTCTGGGTAGCCGCATTTTTTTAATGGGACATTTTACCAAGAAATAATGTGCCCATATCTCTCACTTGGTTACTCATTTTGAAATTCATAATTATCGGCTCATTAAAAAGCATATATGCTCCCTATAAATGTTTACATTTACTAAAGGTAAGTTGCCCATGTAGCTCACCTTGTAGCCTAGCATATATATTATAAAATTAAAAATTATTGTTTAATGGGATTACCTTACTCGTTTATATCTATCTATCTATCTATCTATATATATATATATATATATATATATATATATATATATATATATATATATATATATGATTATTTCATGTACCCACATACAATGTGATAAGGAGATATAATATCTATGATTGACTTTCCTCTAGTTCCTGTCTTGTGCCAAGTGCTAAACGCTGCAAGCAGGGATTTTAAAAGTTTAATAATTAGACTTCAACGTGCGCTCGTATCAAATTCAACGCATGTTGTTACTTTTTATTTTCTCATTCAGTTCAACATACATAAGGATCTTTAGCATTCGCTTGTCACGCATTCTTACAGCGTGACTACCCTATTCCTGCTGGAACTTGATAAGGAACCTCTCTATATCTCCAATCTGACATTTCACGAAAAGATCATCATTTCCACTTCATATGTAAGTGTGTATCCACATATTAAGCGAATACAGCGTTTGTGGAAGACATTGAGTTTATTAATCTGCGATCGATAACGAGTCCACGTCTCAGACCCACACACAAAAGCAGTAAGAATGACAGCTTTGTAGACCTGGATCTTGGTTTCACGTTCACATCCCTTTAGTCTAAAACGCGATGAGAGAGCTTACCAAAAGGATAAGTGTTGGTAAGCGGTTGACAATTTCATCATAAAGCGATGCATGCAACTCCACTGCATTTCCAAAGTATGTGAAATATGTCACACACTTCAGGTTTTTGACATCTACTGTTATTGGGATATTTGGGAATTGGTAGAACTAGCATTTTCTGATCCGCTTTGGAGTAGGGGGAGGTTGATACACAACCTCAGTCTTCCTTGTCCAGATGGTGCGTCCAAAAGCAAGCATATGAGAATCGATCGGCAATTTCCCGAGCCTCTCCAAGAGATGTTGTTACCAGGCACTGTCCGCTATCAGGAGATCACGTATGACACAGGGAGCTAACACGATGTTTCACTCTGAAACGATGATGGTTAAAGAGGCCAACACTTGTACGAAATTGCAACTGACCACAACAAGTCGAATCAGAATAATTATATTGGGGTATCACCGGGAAAAACAGTGCAAATATAACCGGAGTCATGCAACAACACTGCTCCGAACCATTAGACATATCAAACGGTTCATACACCTCCCCGTCATATACAACAGCATCCCTCATACCCTGGTTATTTGACACGATGTCACAGAACATGTTGTCATGAATACGGAGTTTTTTAAGCACTTTCCACAATGCTACTCTGTTCACGGTGTCAACGGCTTTACAAGCACCATGTACACATCTTAATTGTACTCTAACACTTTCTCGATAACCTGACAGCGGGGGAAGATCATATCAGAAACACCGCAAAGAAGCTCGAAAGCCACATTGCGAGTCCAGTTAAATATCCACAAGATGCTGAATTATTATGTTAAGAATAAGTCGAGCTAAAGTGTTCCCTGCGACTTACAGCAGATAGGTCCTCCGGGAGTTATAACATACGTTCTGACTACGTTTATTTTTGAACATATTTTAATGAGGGAATCTATTGTAGTACACACCTATACTTCGAGTGAACAATACAGGGATCACATAGCGTTTTTATCAGTTTTGTGCCGCAATACTTATACATCTCGGGTTGTATTCCGTCACTTCCTTGGGCCTCTCCTTACTAGATCTGATTGATTACATATTTGATTTCTTAAACTGTCGGAAGGTAAGATGGCTAAGGTATTCCTGGCCGCTTAAGAATTGATGTTAGCACGTCTTCATCTACTTTGGAGTTGGAATCAACAACTGATTTAAAATGTTCCCTTAAACGAAATACGTCATCGACTTTGCCCGTTTGGAGTGTTCCGTCATCAGCAGAGAGGTCTGCTTGTAAGAGGTCGGCGGCTATAGATAACAACACAGACTCTTTTATATTGCGGAGAGCAGCTTACCCTCATGTTTGCACTTCTTGTACGCTTGATGGTTGACAAACGAGGTATTATCGTTGATCGATGTATTATGCTTATGATGCACTGGACTGATTAAGTGTGCACCTTTTCATTGTTTTCAAACCAATCCTGATGTATACGAAAAGGAAGCCAAAGAATTTAAAATGAGGAAGAATAACTTATATCTATAAGACACTTTAACGACATTTCAATGTCATCAGTTATCTCGATTGCGTCGTGTGTTTTCTCCAGATAATCACACAGTTCCTCTCTTTTCTTACTGTTCTTCAATGGCAACACATGTATGCGTTCCGGTATTTCTGGCTGCCAAAGCCTATCCAGTGCCAAAAGGAAAGGTGCTCTACTATGGCAGGTGCCTGATAAGACAACAAGCAGATGCCTTAAAAAGAGCGAGTGATGGGACTGCCCTTCACGTCTCGCCTCCGAGTAATCATGTAGACTACTATGTGCCAATATTCAGATCAAGGGTGCAGACAAGAGGTCTTACAGCGATTATTCTGCAGAAACAGAGTTTTAGTCATGGTAAAGCAGACTTCACTGCAGATAGAGTCAAAACGAATGCCGTTACAATTCCTTCGCCCTGAAGTGTGGTGTCGCCTTCAAGCCGACGAGTCAGCGATAACTGGAGGAGTTAAGTCTACCATAAGGGCACTATTGTCCATATGCTTGACTCTATAACTGACATCGCGAAGAAAATCGTAAACAATTATCCTTTTCCTTGCTCTGAGATTGCCATTGTCAGGCCATAGCAGCTTACCAAAGTAGGCTGGATGTTTCCCTCAAGATTAACTGTCACGGTCATTATGCGATCCGAGATACCTTTAAAAAATAGACAAGGATCCTGTAAGATACAATTTGATGGCAAAGCTAACATCTGATTCGCATCGTTCTTCTTCGCCTTTGCCGAAACAGAATAAAGTATAACTCCTCCCCCCAAACTGAACATCCCGCAAGATGAGGTTATTTCAAAGCAGTAATCAATGCATTGTGCATTTTAAGAATAAGAGTGCCGACTGCTGTATTTCTATCTTCAAGTGTGCGGACATTCCAAGCGCTAATATTGAATTTTTCTTTATTTTCTTTTTTTGGACTGACGCGGGCAGCGAGGAATGTTTTATGAGCAGTGAGTGTTTTGCGCTTGTTTTCCCGCCCCTCTTCTATGGGTTGAGGAACGCAGTGCTGTATCTAAAAACACATGCGTTGTCAGCACAGACAACGCAATTGCTCATTGTTGTGAATCAACCGCCATCACCTATTTGTAACCACTGCCCGCGTCACTTGTTTCAAATATAGTTGAGATTAATCGAACTGAGTATTACTGTTAGACTGCCACACAAAACTATGGTTGCAGTGATGACTACTTGTGTAGAACATGAAAATCATATCTCAGGTTTTACATCAGCGTGTTCTTTCTCCTAGATAACTGATTGTGCATCTACCCCAGTGGGTAAACTGCGCCCCCATACACTAATCTTGGTGTTGTTGACGTACAGGCATATATATATATATATATATATATATATATATATATATATATATATATATATAAATTTATGAAAACATTGTGAAAAATAAAATAATTCGTCTGTGTAATTATACTGCTTTATTTTTTCAATGTTTGTTGATAGTCTTTTTGTATTAAAATCAAACAAAATTAATAAATGCCCCATACGTTTCACGAACGTTTTCGATTCCTAATCGAATTATACTCAGATGTCAAAATCAAATGAACAAGAAAGTTGGAGTAAGAATATATTTCTTTTAAAAGACGGCGGTAGAAAAGAGCAGATGACGGTTGTTGCATTGTTTTAAGAAGTATTTTACGATATAAAATTAGAAATGCAATAACGGCATATATATATATATATATATATATATATATATATATATATATATATATATATATATATATATATATATATAAATACACACATATATATATACATTTCGTCCACCACGGCATTTGATTATCATGAATTATTGTGTACCCACCCTCATATATATATATATATATGTGTGTGTGTGTATTTGTGGGTGTGTGGGTGTGTGTGTGTGTGATTTTTTGTGAAGCTTACCAAAGCATTCCGTTCAGGAGCCCAATCAACACCACAAAAGAGTTGTTCATTCAAAAATGATTTATTTTTTACTTAACATATATATATATATATATATATATATATATATATATATATATATATATATACTGAAATATACATATATACACACATACACATATATACTGAAATATATATATATATATATATATATATATATATATATATACTGAAGTATACATATATACATATATATACTGAAATATATATATATATATATATATGTATATATATACACATACTGAAATATACATATATATATATATATATATACATATATACATATATATATATACATATATATATATATATATATATATAGATAGATATATATATATGCAGCCTTTTCAATAGATCACGAGAACGAAAACACGCATTTAACGTTGATCTGAGAGCTTATATGATTTATTCTTACGGTGCTGTTCGAAAGTGGGCTATAAGTATTTATTAATGATATATACTTATTTAAATTTAAATCCACATAGGTGCCATGCTAATTGAACCATCATTGTTTGAGATAACTGTTACACTAATCGTACAATTCTAACTCCAAGAAGGTATAAGTAACTTTGATTAAGCGCCGTAGTCAATTGATCAACTCAAACAGATATGTAAAAAACAGATACATCCCCCATATATATGTCTTATAAAGGGTAAACAATATATATATATATATATATATAGATTTAGATTTTTCACTTATAAAATAGATCATTCAGTGAAGACCGGGGTTGTTCCAATAAAAAACAAGCTCGATGATACTCGATTACAGAGTACAGAGCATTTATAAAATCAAATATATATATATATATATATATATATATATATATATATATATATATATATATATATATAATTGTTTTATTGTATTTATGTTTGTAGCCTCGCTCTTTAAAAATATACACTTTTACTCGTGGGACCCGCATTACACTCTACTACATATATATATATATATATATATATATATATATATATATATATATATATATATATATATATATATATATATATATATATCTTACTATCACGAACCACTTCCACCAACAAGTTTACACTTCTTGGGAGACCTACTCGAGTTCCAGAAAATCCTAAATACTGATAAGCAACTTCTTACGGAAGCTAAATACGAAAGTTGGCACGCTGATACATGTTATATCTAGCCAAACAAACAAGTAAGAAAATAGCATATTATGGAGAATTATGAAACTATTCAAACACCGACATGAATTTTAAGAACACTACAGGACATTATATATCCAAGATGAATCGTTAAAAACGAAAAAAATTCTATAAACATGGTAAACCATCGTAAAGCAAAAGAAAAACGGATTTCTACAAAACAATCAGAAGCAGTCACCCCGCATTCATATATAAAACATGTCTAGAGATAAAGGAACAATTCATCCAAAACAAATTATGTGAAAAAATAACCCGTTAGGACGAGGAAAACAAAAAAAATGAAAAAAAATCTAAATGTATTTAAAATACGAGCACAAATTGACATGCAAGCATACAACACAATACACCTCATAATATTGTCCACGGAAATTGATGAAAAAATCATAACTAAAATCAAATCATGATAATCGTCGGAGACACACCAAAGACCGCTGGGAATCCAAATGCAAAAGAGAGTAAGAAACATCCAGGAATATTGTAAAAAAAATTACTTGGCTGAGGAGTTATTTGATTACGAAAAGACAAAAGTGACGTCAAACGTGGATCAAAATAACAACCTAGAAAAAAATTCAACTGAAAACACCAACATACACCATCAACACACCCAGAGGAGACAAACACACAGAGGTAAGAAGCAACACACACCACACACATAAAGATGCACACACAACAACCCCAACTACATACAAAAGAAACGACTAAAATATACCCCACTACACATCCACTGTTATAAACAATTAAATCCAAATGGTCGTTCATTTACCCCCGCAACCGCAAACGTACGCATACGCAAAACAAATACAACATACCCACACCAAATAACATTTAAATCAGACATGCCATTCAATCATACACCAAACTTTACGAATACAGGCTAACACAACCGTACAAATCAAAGTACTTCCATCCATACTAAGTAATTCAATCAAAATTTCCTCTCGTACACCATAAGTTTATTTGTTTATTTTATTATTTATTTTGATAAATGATTTTAAAAAAAAATAAACAATCAAATAAACAAATAAACTTATACAGGCAGAAGAATAATTTATGTTGCCTTTGGTTGTTAAAATAAATAATAAAATAAACAAATAAACTTATACAGCTAGGTAGAATAATAATTTATGTTGCCTTTAGTAACATTTATTTGTTACTTATTTTTTTCTTTATATATAACTTATATATAACTTAAAGAACATTTCAATTACTTACATCGAGAGCAGACTTAGTAATGTTGGGAAAATTTATCAACATTAATTATATTATGAAAAGTAAGCAGCTATTTCTTTAACCGACACAATAGGGCAGGTCGATTTTTTTTTAATTTCTGTAACCGACACAACTGATGATGAAAACAAATTGTTTTTAAATATTTGCCCTTATTTATTTAATTACCTTTTCTTTCGCAAGGCCATAACAATTAGGTTTTAAAAAATAATGAACCGGCATTATAACGATCCCTTTACATTAGTAAATAATTATTGTGCCGGGCGTCACTGTATGTTTAACAATTTACTTGTCAAAAGTGTGCTTTACCAAGGAAAGATTTTAATGTAAAATTCTGATTTTCTTTATGAAGAAAAACTTCGATAATGTTAAAATATACAGAAAATCACTAGATTAAAACAGTTTCTATTTTAAAATGTTCTTTCAATGAAATCATAAAATAAGTCGTAATTTTGAAGAGTTCACTCCTAATCGAATCAACCGAGAGTAAATATTAATTTTATCGTTATTTTAAAATATATTGTCGCTTCATAAAGTTTTAAATACTACAAAAAATCAATCAGGCAAGGATTAATTAAAAACAAACAAAAAAAATCAATCAGGCAAAGTTTTAAATAAAAAAACAAAAAAAACAATCAGGCAAAGTTTTAAATTATTAATAAAATTTCGTGTTATAAAGTTTTAAATAATACAAAAAAAAATTTAAATAATAAAAAAAAAGTAATTTATAGTTAAATAAACACGAGCCGGCAAAATAACGTAATACTCATTATTGTGCCGGGCGTCACTGTATGTTTAACAATTTAGTTAAATATACATGAACCGGCGAAATAACGCAGGAATCGTTATATATGATATGATATGATATGATTTTATATGCATACGTATAATGTCATGCGGTCATACAATTTATTATAAAATGCATTCCGAACCGGAAACGGGTTTCATATCTACCAATCAACGAATGAGTTTAGCCATAACATAAATGATATTCTAAAGTGTTTACCTGGTGTTGTCGCTAAATTATTCAATTCAATATAATGTAAGTTAGACTCTATACTATAGTTTGGGCAAATCTTAAATCGTAACTTTTCATTTATAGTCTTTATTACTACAACTGACATTCTTTAAAACAATATACATTACGTTTGATTTTGGAAATTATTAATCTATTTCTTTAACTTACATAATTCAAAAACATGATACTTAAGATATTGTTTGTTTCGAATTATGGGAAATGTAATAACTGTCATCATCATCATCATCATCATCATCATCATCATCATCATCATCATCATCATCATCGTCATCATCATCATCATCGTCATCATCATCATCATCATCATCATCATCATCATCATCATCATCATCATCACCATCATCATCAACAAATGTTGTTTTAAAAATAAAGCATATTATAAAAATATGTAAATGTTTATCAAAAAGATAACACTATGGTGTCCGCTGTCAAAAATAGGATTCTATATAGTTAATTATTAATATTTTAATGCATATCATAACATTACATATATCTGCGTTTATTTGCTAGGAATTCAGACAAATGATAAACATTTTTCCATTTATTGGTTACAAAAAGCTTATGAATATTTTAAAAGTATGAATTTATATATATATTTAAAAAGAAAATGGCCGTGCATTATATATTTTTTCTTTCTCATGAGAAATGTGATGTGTACCATCATCATCATCATCATCATCATCATCATCATCATCATCATCATCATCATCATCATCATCATCATCATCATCATCATCATCATCATCATCACTAACAAAATACATTGACTTTAAAAATTATTAAACTAAATATTCATTAGTCCAATGCCGATTTTATATTTTTGAAATAATTAATTCCAAAATAGTCAAAGTGTGTGTGTGTAAATGTAATCGTGCCTTAATAGTAGTTGGAAGTAATGAGTTTACGTTTTAGACATTTTTCATTCGACCGCTGTAATTAATAGAACTACTGCTGATGAAAATGATATAAATATACTAAAATATATCATGCATATATCAACAAAAAGAGCCTAAAGGTTACATCCATCGCACAGAATATTAATTGTTTTCCCAACTGTTTATAAACTTATCATGCAAATGAACCATCTCGATAGGTGTGTTTTGGTGTTAGGTGTGTTTATATAAATACAGTGTGGGTTAATGGAACACCAGTATCGCAAATATTAATAAGGATACATACATATATATATATATATATATATATATATATATATATATATATATATATATATGTATATGGAAGCACATAAAAATAATTAGTAATTGAAAATTAAGAATATTCCTGTATTTACTAATAAGTATCTCCATATTTTTCCATTAGTACGTTTGTATATAATTGACTAATAGTTCCAAGTATGAATTTCTAAAATCCATTCGATAATTGTTATACATTACAAACACGAAAGTTGTTATCGTATATGAGGTAAACCACACAATTTGGTATTATCTCTATGAAATGAGTCTGTCCGATCTCTTCATTTATGATATTTGCTTTTATTAATCATTTCAGTCTTATTCTGTGCAATCAGACTGAATTCCTCGGCCATATTTATTTTTATACTCGTAATATTGATAAGTTATTTACCAGTGGAAGACTAAAAAGATGGGCGTGAATAGCAGAAAACAGGAACCGTTGTCTGCCACATGTGAAATGACTCGCCTAGTTTTTGCAAATATATTAATTTGAGTTTACACGCAAATCTCAGTTATATTTTTGTTCATATCGAAAAATTAACCGTTATTTTAAGATACTACCTGTTATCTATGAACCCTTACTCTGTTATAAAATGAGTATATATTTATAATAATACGCTACATAAATGGCATTCACATTATCACTTCCTGTCTACTTTTAAAAGACGGGATCGCTTAAGATGCAATGCCATAACATATACTTTTTAATTTTACTATTTGATTTAAATAAGACACTCGAACTAAAATATGCATTCTTCGGATTCCAGCTAGGATCAGAATTCAGTATAGGTTGTGTCCTAATATGGTAACACATAGTGTGGGGTCTGCATTGCTCTATTCCTTAATTACATTGATATATATCGACAAACTCATACAAGGGCATAACCATATATATTCTGAAACTGCATTAATACTTAGATAAGTGGTTTTCAGACTGAAAACATGTGGTAATCTAAACTGTGTCCATCGCTTTATTGCAGATTACAAAATAATCAATATTTCAGTAAATATAAGTTATAAAAAGCTGAACATTACACCATCCAAGGATTGTATTAAGGTGAGATAAATCCTAACATTTCATCAAAATTCATGTCATATTTAAAAAGTTATGTTATTTTTTTAATATTCAAGGAATTTTCACCGTCCATTGCTTTATTGCAGGTCTCATAAAATGCCAAAAAAGGACGTTTAACAGCTACCGAGAAGCAGAGGATAATTGCAGGACTAGCAGAAGGACTCTCGATCATAAATTTAGCCACAGAACTAAAAAGGGATCCCCGAACTTTAGCTACATTCGTCAAGAACCCCAACATCAAGTCCAGGAAAGATAAGGGCACAAGGAGGAACCTTTCTGATCGGGATCTTCGAAAAATTCGTAGAGAGATTGTGCGCAACCCAAACAGCACCAGTGCAACAATTTTTGCGAGGGCTGGAGTCATACCAAGGTCCAGACAAGCCCGATGCAATGTACTGAATGAAATGGCAAGGAACATCAAACCTATTCCAAGGCCTCCATTGAGCCAAACCCACAAAGAAAAACGATTGGCTTGGGCACAAAAATATATGAAAATGGATTGCCAAAATGTTCTGTTTACAGATGAGGCTCGTGCTACCCTTGATGGACCGGACGGATGGGCCAAAGTTTGGAATCCAAATGGAACTCCAACGCCTTATAGATTTCGTCGCCAACAGGGAGGTGGAGGCATAATATTTTGGGCGGGAATTATTGGGGATAAGCTATGTGGACCATTCCGAGTGCCAGAAGGTGTCACGCTCACCAGCAATGCCTACACTGCCTTTCTAAATGAGAATTTGTTACCATGGCTAGATGATCTTCCCTTGTCACGTCGTTTTAAGATTATCTTTATGCATGACAATGCCCCATCTCATGCTGCTAGGGCAACTACATCCTTCCTTGGATCTCAGGGCTTTGTTGGAGAAACCCTCATGTCCTGGCCACCGTGTTCTCCGGACCTTAACCCCATCGAACACCTATGGTCAATATTGAAACGAGGAGTTTATGAGGGAGGAGAGCAGTTTTCTTCGAAGGATGCCCTTTGGAACAAAATAGTCGACGTTGCCAGAACCATTACTCCATCTCAGATCAAACAATTGACCTCCTCGGTGGGCAAAAGGTTGTTTAATGTAATTTCAAAACATGGGGGATATGTGGACAAATAATTCGTTTGTTTGACACTTAGCCCTCGGGATGTGCCTTTGTTTTTGTTAATTTTCCCCAGAAAATGTGTTCAATATGAATTTATGATGCTTTGGTATTGTTTTATTGAGCAAAAACATTATCTTAGAAGACTTGCAATAAAGCGATGGACGGTGAAAATTCCTTGAATATTAAAAAAATAACATAACTTTTTAAATATGACATGAATTTTGATGAAATTTTAGGATTTATCTCACCTTAATACAGTCCTTGGATTGTGTAATTTTCAGCTTTTTATAACTTATATTTACTGAAATATTGATTATTTTGTAATCTGCAATAAAGCGATGGACACAGTTTAATAATATAGTTCGTGTGCGTCAGCCATTCGTAGAATAGAAATATTTGACAGCAATGCAGCACATTTGAAAGATGCATTGTTTTATTTTCAACGGATCGTGATTAGTATTCATTATAGTGTCAAAGTTAGTTATTCAACGTTTGTTTTCATATGGCGTGTTCTTCTTATTCATTTGACTCACACAAAAATACATGCTAAACTATACATTAGTGTTGGTATAACATTATGTTTGAAAGAAGAAATACTTAAATTATCAGTAATTTTATTGCTCAAACTAAACGTAATTTGCAATTTACTCATCCAGTGAATAATCTATTACTATTTTCCATCTATCAAATTATCCATTTTTCATTGTATATTGCAGTATCGTTTGCTTTTAATTCTATTGCACTGTGTTTCTTTTTTCCTATCTATTTTTCTATGTCACTTTTTCTTTCCTCTCCCTTACTCTCTTTACCTCACTCTCTGTTTATCTTTTTCTCAGTGTGTCTCTATCTGTTTCTCTCACTGTTTTCCCGTTTTTCATTTTTGTTATTCCTGTCTTTTAACCCCTTCAAAAAGAAACACATACACAAATGAAATAGTCTATTAAAGTGAACTACAAAACATCAGTAAAGGTAAGAATTATGTAAGAATTTAGGTTTTAGAATGAAACTCATTTTGATTTTTTTAACTAGCTTTGTACACTCACGTTTTCTTGACCAAACAATTTAACCCCAGCTACATGGAAGAGCGAATAGATCAGACTTTTGTCATGCCACAATTGTATTTCGAACATAACTTAGCGGGCGAAAGGACCGAAGATAGAACCCGACATAACTTGTTTTATACATCAGTACACATCGCATTTAATAAAAACTTCCGAATGCCGGTAATTCATACGCAGGACAGTCTGAATATACATCTTTTTAAACATTAATCGTTTCCGAGCGAAGATAATGTTTTTCAATGTTAGCCGTGACAGAACTTCTCATAGATTGACAAAAATGCTGAAAGAAATGCTCCGCCTTTGTTCGCACTAATACTGATACTAAAACACGTCCGATTGGGTAAAGAAAAAAAAAACAATACGACAGAAGGCTCTCTACCCGATGAGTAAAAAAAAATAATGTCACAAGAATATCAGTGCGATCACTCGCGAAGGATATATATATATATATATATATATATATATATATATATATATATATATATATATATATATGGGTGTGTGTATGTGTATATATATATACACATATACAACAACACGAGGTATGATCTAAGTCAACCGTAATTAAAAAAACCTGATTGCTAGTATATATCGCCGTTCCACAAGGTTGAAATAAGAAAAACATACATGACGATGGTCAGGGAGTTTATGGGAATATGAAACATGGAAATAATACTAGAATACTACTAATTGTAGGATGCATTATGGACAATTCTTAAATGTGTGTAAAACATTCAAGGAAGAAATAGAATTCAAGACCATTGTTTTAGACAATCCAAATCACTGAAAAAAGCAATTATATTATAAATATACACTCCTTACATATGCATAAATTGAAAACGAAGCTGTCAAATCTGAAACATTTATATGAGACAAACGGGAAAGTGTAGCCAACTTAGTAGACTTCAGTTCTCCTACAATAAAAGTAAATAAATAGTCGGGTATTAAGCACAACATGAACAACAACTGGATTCTTAGGAAGGTCTCAATCATTCAAGTGAATGTAAGAGCTACTGGATTAATAAAAAAAAACCCTACCTGTCAAATATATCGGGGTGAAGTAAGCGCAAGAGAGATCAAATCAATTACAATTGAAGGGGTGGTTTGAATAAAACACATATGCTAGTGTAAAGTCTTTGAAATCACGGGTTTGAGTCTGGAATATTCTAAGATGCTCTATCTAGAGAAAGAGCAAAACAATTAAAAAAATAACTAAAATATTAAAATAAATCAGTGGGTGCGGCTGCCATCACTCATAAGATGATGACGCTGAACAACCGCAAGTCATTTTAAATATGATGATGTTTTTATCAACCCACGTAATTCTTTAGAAAAAAAAAACATTACTGTGATCAGAAGTAACTATAATTGAAACGGTAGATATGTAGTAAAAATAACATGATTTGACACGTCTCTCTTTGCTATGTTTAAGACACAGTCACACCAACATCTCTTAGTATCACATAACATCGTCGTAAAGAAAAATCGAAAAACACGAGAAGGTAGATATTCAGTAAACTCCAGTTTGAAGGGTACGTAAAATATCAACTTCGCAATCTAGTAAGGGATGACATGTTCTATACTGTACAGGCTCTATTCTAGCAAAAAAAGTCGCTGTTAGTGCTTTCCTTCTGTATCGTTATTTAAATTAAAAGCGCTTGACTGATCTTCAATTTCTCTTTTCTTGTATTACTTTCACAGCGGAACTAGTGTTATTACCCCCATTATAGAAACGGCCCTCCTTTGCGTTGTGCGTATGTGTGCTAAGTGGAATTTACATGAATAGAGTCACTTTTCAAAGAATTACAAATATGTGGAACTCGTTGCGACAAAATTGATGTACTAAGGCCAACATCAAGGTCATCATTGAATATAATCGCAACTTGGCAAAAACCGTCCTCAAAAGACAATGACACTTATTCTCGAGTGGTGTTTAGCTTAAATAATGATTAGCTTACACATAACAAATCCAGAGAAAACGTTAGGCGTAATTAACAAGAATAAGATAGTAAACAACCGCACATACAATTTAATCATCATACACCGATGCTCCAGTTCTTATTGGACTTTTTCAGTGTAACTTAAAGTGTTTGAGTTTAGTTAATGGTCAGATATAGTTAGACGAGTTTTCTATGTTTCTTTTTAATACTTACACACAGAGAAAGTTTGGTATGTATATGGTGCGTATTGACATCAACACTAGATATACACCTACCTACCACCAATTTTCGAGCAACTAGTGTTAAGGCTCGTGTTACATAGACATCCTTGTTCCTGAAACAGCGTTATATAAATGTAAATATATTCTTTACTACAGGGGAACGCTTATGGTAATTAATGCATCGACTGTGGGTCATTTTAGTCGAAAATACCACATCAGTTTTGATTTATTAATAAAAAAAAACAATAGTAATCTAACAGGCTTGCTTCAGTGTCGTATTTTATTTTACTGCTTTGTATAAATATACATATTTCCGAAGCTTAAAAGGCTGAAGTTCTTAAAATTGTCCTAACAATTGCTACTCTATCCCTATATGTCTATATGTATATGAAGTTGTTTTTGTATATATTGATGTACTTTTATGTACAAGATTCACCCCATAAAATATTTATCAATGATTATGCATTTTCATACACATATGCTAGACGTAAGCGTGCGTAATGTGGGCAATATGTAATTTAATGTGGTTGCATGAAAAGGGGCTACTAAGGAATAGAGAACCTTCCTGAAAATGCAAATAGTTCCGATATGTTATGAACATTTCAAAATATACATTAGAATTAAAGATCAATTAAATAAATATTCCGAAAATGCTATTTTTTTAAATTTATTTTAAGGGCTTTAAGAGACACCCCGTCTAGGTTTTTAATTCTAATATTCAAACATTGCATATAATTGTTATTAATAGTATCACATTTGACACGAACTCCGCAAGATTCCCTGAATGTCAATACAATCAAAACACGATTTTGGTAAAGCTTTCATTTGTGATATTCTTAGACTCTAAATTGTTTAATAGATGTTTATCAGTACTGAGCTTCGGATTGTACTCTAAGCGTTTAGCAATAGTTTTGTTATTAGATATATAATTATGGTGTAACACAGCTCTATCTACCTAATTAATTTTACCTATCTTTGGCCAGGTGTTCTTCTAGTATGCATATCATGTTTATCAAAAGGACACCAACATATTGAGAAAAGAAGTCTCGTCGATGTTTAAACGCTTCTCATATGCTTTTTCTAAAAACTAATGTGTCAAACTTCTTGCAAGATACTTAATTTTGTATTAAGCTAGTCGCTGTTTCATGGCTGTAAATAAACATCTAATCAACAAATAAGTATACAAATTGGAGCCGGTACGCGAAATGGTATTGATACACGTACTACATATATTAAAACGGAGCGGCACGACATCGACATTATAGGTTTATATGAGGATAACCTACACAATAGAGATCTAACGTTGTAATCTTCGATAACATTACCAGACTTCGGTCACATAGAAATATCTGATATACCACACAAGATAAAAATCAACCTATCACATTAAACAGATAAAAAATAAACCTAAGATGTATTACTTGTCTTGAATTGAAATGCGGCAAAATGGACGGTCGTTATGAAGACAAAGCGCATCATTGGAAAAGGAGATAATTATTCTGTGCAAATCTAGAAAACAACGAGTTAATTAAACATTTTAAATATGCTAATTTATTCATTAAAACAGCAGAGTATTTAAAACACGTTTTAATTAGACAAGTTTCTCCGGAGAAAATAATCCTCTTGGCATTACTATTGTATTACTTTCTTGTACGATTCTGTCTGCAAAGATTGATTTATTTTAATACATTACTTGATATGTATTTTCATTTTGTGTCGCTTGATACGTGATGGAAGATTTTGTTTGGTTTGAAATTTATTTAAACGAATAAACACTTCATAGATGTTAATTAATGAGACGAGGAATGCGTTTGATTTCAAAGTAAACTATTAGGAAACCTATGAAAGAAAATGGGAAGCGCTTACTTTCTCATGTAATTATTTGTTTCAAACATGAAATATAGGAATACGAAATAATTTGACAATTCTTATTAAACTTGAAAAGAAATTAATACATTATTATCTGATAAATGATGTTCTATGGAATTCGTTTGAGTTGCTTCCTTTAGTTGAGAAGCCATAAACATTCAAAATATATTAAAGTATGTATTCTGTTTATATTTGTATTAGACAAGCATAGACAAAATTATCTATGAGAATCCTACAATCAGGCATTCGTGTTAATTTCACTACTACTTACATACCGCATTATCAATCTTCTTTCTGTAAATAACATGTCAGCTACATGTATTTGTGGTGTTCCATTTTTATCTCTCTATATACTGTGACGATTTACATTATTTAAAAACAATCTATTTCTAAAAAACTCAAAACTAATTATTTGCTGCATATGGTTTAATGAATAACACGTAATTCACTTTTTAAAATTAGTTATTCAAAACTGTTACAATTAGATGTATTCAAATAAAAACCATGCAGATGTTAAAGTATTAATTCGAGAGAGGATCAAAGTGTTATTATTACTTTTTTTCTCGATTTCAGTATAATTAATTGTTTAATGAGTATCTTAATTTATTTTGGCAATTATCGATACAACCAATTTCCCAGTTTCTGTATTGCATTTCATATTTCGTGATAGAATTAGATAACTGTTTCAACTAAGCGTGAACGATGACAACTTAGTACGGTCAAGACATGCGTTAGAATATTATTATTAGCTCAATAGTTCGAACACGATAAATCATACTTGTTAACATTTAGATATTTAAAAATAAAAGGACTATTATATGAACTCAAAATATCGATAAAAGTTCACCTACAAAATACATGCTTAAGTCGTCGTGAGTTTTGTTATTGAGTTATATTCGAAGTAATTCTATTTTAATCATTCAAATTAGCCGTAATTTACAATTAACTAATCAAATATTCCATCTCATGCAAACTGTATGTATATCCGGTTCACCCTATATCAGTGCATAGTTCTTATTATATACGGCATCTACTGTTAGATTGACACTTTTTAAAACTGACCTTTATACGTATGCTATAGTTATATATAAATCGCGTTGCTCAATTACATATCTGCAACGTTTCCCAAAATATAGAAAACTACAAACGTTACTAAAATGTAAACACAATATGTTCTCTTCTTTCCAACTCATACGCGTTTTCGCGTATTTTACCCTAACGTATTAGTGTGTTGTGTTTTTCTTCTTTTTCTTGCTTTTCTCTCTCTATTTTCTCATATAGATGCTCGTTACAATTTTAAGCGAAATATAGCTACTTATTTATCTGTCACTTTCCGTCGTTTTCTCTTGTCTTCTTTATCGCTGTCCTGATTCGCCTTCTTCATTAGACTCGTGCGTTTATATCTGTTATTCCTCTTTTTACATGTTGCCTTCATATCGTCATATATTGATTTGTTCTCTTTTTTTCTTACTCTGCCAGTCATATCAATGTGTCTACATGACAAATCTTTATATTTAACGAACAATAGGAATCTAAAAGGTTGGATTTCCTCTTGATAACACACGCAAAGAAGATAGACTATATTATCTTAAACTTTAGGTTACCTATTAACTTGCTAAAGTGGATAACAATTATAGACTAGACAGAGAAAGGAAAGTCGACTTTCCGTAAAAAAAACTGATACTTTACTTGAATCAAGTTGCACAGCCCATATTTCCACAGCTGGTCTGCATAACTCCATAGTCAAACCTCTCTCGAAACTTTTTTCACACGAAACCAACAGGTTACGTCATCGTGCCACTAGCCGAACTGTCGGCCATTATCCGGACCTTTATTTACGCCAATACTGTGTTTCCTTGATCTTGGGTTCACGTATCTGTTACTCACTCATGGAAAAAAAGATTCGTTCCCCAAAGTGTGTGCTATCCCGGCATGCACCTTGCTAAACAATTTCGACCGAAGTCCTAATCCATACTAGCTGAAATACACGTGAATTATAAAAGGGGTCGGCATAACAATATATACTCTCACATCTACCACGAAAACAAGAAAAACATAATCGTATGTTTTCACTTTGTTGTTCCTTCACACCCCGGAACCGGGTAGCACCACTACTACTACTACTGGGCCTAAACTGGGTTGATCATCTCTATAACCATTCACTCAGATTTGTAACGTGGGGGCATGCCTAATCGGCCACACATTACACATTTTCCTGAGTGTAAAATCGTCTTCTTACGATCGAAATCGCCATAACTGGATATCCTTTCTCATTATTTGACTGCAGGACTCTCTTCGCTCTAGCCCCCATGCGTAAATGTTCGAATAACAATATAGTACGCATCAAGATTACCTTTTGTTTTCTCACGTCCTGACCGTCTTGCCCGGATAATCTATATGTAAGTTCTAGACATTCACTACACACCTATATCATCAATCTAGTTCATCAATATATGACCGATTCGCAATTACTCACACTGTGCCTATTACCGCGATACAAGTTGAACAAAAAAAAAACAGGAACCTGTAATCTTAAATTTCTATGCAGTCAGCCGCGATTTCTTCATAAGGTACCGTTTCTATACATCATCAGTACCTCTAGATTATGCGTCTGTGGCACTTTAGCCCTATCGCCGCGAATGGCCGAGAACGATCACATGTCGTTCTAACTCCCAACACCTTTTTTTTTCAAACTACCCAGCATGGTAACAATGTGAAAGTTCATTCCTAACAGACACCCCTGGGCACAATAATATCACAAACCAAGCCAACGTCATTCTCTCACGCTATACAAGGTTACTTAAATACGGTACATGCCTCTAATATTAACCCATCCATGGCCATCACTGCTTTATGATTTAAGGCCTGACATACCTCTCACCCAAACCTAACTTCTAACACATTTTATATGGGGGTTCTCATCTCCGTCTAATTGTACTCTGATCAGCGTTCTCACAATGCGATAGGCGTGGGGAGTCCTCCCTAGCGCACATGTCAATCAGCATCCAAACTCCGAAGATCGGGAACACATTTACTTCAAATTTTAAAATAATTCATACCAGATCGATCAATATAACTGCGAACTTACTTGGGTCACCACAGTAAAAACTATACCTCTGGCATTCACGTCATGTTTGCATTTTAACGTATGGTAAAAAAAATTGCGTTTCTTGCGCTAGGTCAACACCCGTGACTGTACCTGAGGATACCATAAGGCGTACCTCGAATACACCTTTTTAGATTCGCTTAATCTGTCCATACGATCCACACTGGGATGTTCTCGGAAAATATACCACTGCATCGGGGTTTTCATGAATTCAACACCTTACCCTAACCAATTTGTTGATAAAAAGCATAACGTCACGCATAGACATATCTTGAAGCACAACTTTAAATATGTGGCCATTTAATTACTAAATGCCCTACTATGTTTGCCTATTGACTAACCGTAGTAAACTGTTTATCTTAAATAAAAAATTAGATAAAACATCAAAATAAATTATCATGAAGCTTCGATTGTAAAAGAAACATTAAAAACAGTCTCTCTCTATTTACAATACAATTTACAACAATTATAATTACTAGAAACATCAAAAGAGAAAAAACACTCTTCTTTCAATCAAACAAAAAATTACATTTTCAATGTCACACAAAAACTGGAAAAAATATGACACTGAAAAAAAAATCAGACTTCAAGTTAAATAGACACCACGCAATTGAGGGCACGTGGTTTATACCGCAACAAACATTTTATTTATGTTTTAATCAAATGCAAAAAATCGTTACAAACATGAATTGTCTACTTTTAAAAGTTACAAATGAATTGTTTTTTTTTTCAATTTTACTACAGTGCATATCCCCTTAGATTAGTACATGTGTCATTTTCACTATTTATTCAAATAGTTATTAGCGTATTTGTGCTTTAACATATTTTTCGCATACCTACTGTTTATTTCAATGCTTTCAACATGCAAGTTTCAAACTATGCAAATCTGATCCATTTTTGCACAGTTTTAGTAAATCGTGTTGTCTCTTATTATTTGAGTTTATTTGATTACATTCAGCCAACGTTCTATTTTTATCTGAGACACATTAACCTTTTGTAACAGTTTCAATGTGTGCGTTTCAAATCCGCCTTATTAGACTCTCTGTTCTGTAACATATTTTTCGAGAAATGACATGATTTTGTTTTGCTTCACTATCCCTTTATTACAATTAAATTTATTGCCCTAACATTTTTAATTTTTTCATTTCAATCAATTTACTTCAGTCAATGTCCTATATTTTTGTTTATTTTTTCTTTTTCATTTCACTTTATTTCATTTTTTTTGTTTTTACTTTTTAGGTTACAATATGTATTTAAAAATATGAAGAAAACTCACACTTTTTGTTGTATTTTTCTTGTTTTTATATGTCTGC
>OY744535.1:81857140-81877140 GCA_963556195.1 Sepiola atlantica
TGTTCGACTTCACTGATATAACATTATATTTTGTTGAAATGTTAATAATGGGTACACTTACTAGATATTCTCAAATGTCAGTTACTTTTGCTTTTGTATGAATATATGTATTTATATTCAATTTCTGTAGAAAAATAAATACATATATTTAAAAACAGCGATTTTTCCAAATGTATTTAACTAAAAAAATCCGTATGGTAAATAGCGGTGTGCGTGTGGGTATGTATATGTGTGTGTGTGTGTGTGTGTGTGTGTGTGTGAAAAAGGGGGAATGACTATAAGTAACTTTCAAGAAAACACTGAGTTGTTCAGTTTTAGTGTTTAATCCGAAACCATTATATATATATATATATATATATATATATATATATATATATATATATATATTTATATATATATATTTATATATACACATGTGTGTATACCCATGTATATATATATATATATATACATACGTATATATATATACATCTATATATACCCATATATATATGTATATATATATATATATATATATACATGTATATATATACCCATATATATAAATATATATATATATATATATACATACTAATACATGCGAATGTGTTCCCATCTATCTAAACTTAATCACCACTTACACTGCTTATGCTTATTCACATTTATAGTACAGCAGAAGATTTTAAAACGCCGTATATAATGCACTCTGCAACAAAACTGCACAAACTAACTTAGATTTTTTTAATTTGCATATTTATTTTATTCGTGGCATCTACTTTTTCTCATCAACCCATCATGTCAACTCACTATTTACACGTACTTTCATGACATTTTTCTTAAAATTATCATCCTGAGAAAGTATTACATATAAGGACGAAATGTTGATGAATATATAAAAAACACCCTTTCTGGTTTTTCCTTTTCATTAAAACATCTACATACACACATATACGTATTATATATATATATATATATATATATATATATATATATATATATATATATATATATATATATATATATATATATATATATATACATATATTTATATATATATATATATAAACATCTACATTTACACATATATATACATATATATATATAAGTGAAGGAGATAAAAATCGTACGTAATCTCTTCATATAAATATGTTCGCTTGTGACAATCGATGTCGATCAATAGAAATTCTGTGTATCGTTGCCAATCAACAGGCAGAAATATTGTCACAAAGAAATACATGGTTTTTCCGCCATTAATGACCGTCTTTCTATTTTAAAAATAATCCCTTAATCACATCTAAATTGAAGAAAGCATGATTACAAGCAAGAAAAGTGAGAACTACTCACTTGTTGAAATTACAGGGCCGAAAAGATGAAAGCCACACTTTTTAATTTATATTCGAAATTCTTCTTCAAAGCAATGTTCGACTTATTTTTAAATTCTTCCACAAGATTTCGGCTAATTTGTTCAATAACTTCGATGGATGTAATTGATAGATACTATGTTGTAATTTTGTGATCACTAATGCTAACGTTCATAGATGTTTATATTTAGCAGCAGCTATTGTCTATGCGTACCAGTATACTCTTAATTACGATATTCATCGGTAATGGGTGTCTTTTTTATTTTTATTTATGAAATTAGAAAAATGATGTACGTTTCGTGTTTTGTATAGAAAATTAGTTCGATTTTAAATTAAAAATCTCATGAAGCGTTCTATTTCAAGTCAGGTTTCGTCAATCCAGTGTATTTTTAAAACTTAAATAGCGAGTTCTTGTCAATCTGCCCATTTGATTTTAATAAATAACAATAATTTTACTCAACTTGTAATTTACAAAATTGGAGAAAATAATTTAAGTTTTGTTCCGTTTCGAAAGTTGATTAGATTGTAATGTAAAAAAGTTATATCATGTGCCAAGTTCCATTCCTCATTGCATCGTTGTTGTGCTCCATCCCTGAGCCTCTTCTACAAATAATATCACGGAATGTTATTCGTTGAACATATTGCACTAACCACCCCAGATTCACCCAACTAGCAACGAAATCTGATACATTTACGGTAGAGCTCCCCAAATAGCTTATTTTTTCGAAGCGCTCGCTTTCAGAATTCTCTCACTGCCCATCCGTGTTCTCGAATGTACCAACATTAAGATATGTAAATTGATTATAACTATTGTATGTATATATTGTCACTAATTCAGAGAAGCTCCGCACTTCTTAGTGGGAGTATTTATTATTAGGGTTAATAAAAATACAACAATTCAGATAGTTTTAAATATATGGCGCACGTTGAATGTTACTTGCAAATGACAGCTAATTTAACCAATTGAAGTAGAAGTTTCTCAAACATAACAAAATCCGTAAACTAAATCATATTTAGCATGCTTTCTGTGGTCTTAAGATGTATAGAACCATATTTGTTGATAAATGCACTGTCATAAAGCTAGGTGTACTATAATAATACAATGTAATCGCTTAAAGCGTGAATATAATTGATCTATATAAAGAACATATGTTCTGATGTGCCATTTCCCACATATCTGAATCTAAAAAGGGTGGATGTGAGTGGACGAACTAAGTAAATAACATATTTTAAATAAAATCAGAAATACGTAATTATTATCAGTTTTTTTCCTATATTTTTACTGTATTCCCTAGCACCTTATCCTTATAATAAAGTAAAGTAATATTCAATAAATGTTGTAACCAAACCAGAACATTTATTAGCAAACTTCTTCCGACGCCACTGAGGCCGATTCCTAATGCGTTTTGTATTCATAAAATATGATTTGGTGTTCGTTCTTTTTCTAATTCTAGAACGTATTACCCGGCTCAGCAGCCACCATATCAGTCATTCACACATGAGATCGGAGGTCAGTTCACACCAACGCTAAAATATATTCCCATAGCGCCAAGGTGTATATCTTTAAAAACGATAGATTCATAATAAACTTATTAAATTATCTAATGATTCAAGGTTGTAATATATTATTAAAAGAACCGTTTATAATATTTACCTGCGGTAATTCGACATTAGCTCGTGTCATGTATTAACATAATTTCGTGTGGATATATTTCGTTATTTAAGGCATGCAATTTAATTCAATTAAACACATTAGGGAAACACGAAAAATGAACGAAAACATAAACACTATGATGTAACTGTGTATACAATAACGTTAACTATTATTTAAATCAATAACACCATATGTGTAATCTTTTTTCATCTTTATTACAAAACATTTTATTTCTTCTTACTGTAAAATACTTATCGCTAGATACATATCGATTTACATAATTATAGATAAATACTATTTAATAGAATAACGTATGAATATAGATAAATCTGATTTAAAATAGAAAACAATCTATACAACTTTTACATCATTTAAAAGTGTAAAATTGCATATATATTATAGCGGTAGAATTAAAATAACAAGGTTTTAAAACTGGCTTAGAAAATAAAATAAGTTAAATTAATGAATATCTTGTTTTCTTAAAAATAGCAATATAAGCATTGCATATTCTTCAAATTATTTTTTATTTATATTTTACTTAATGTTTCGTATTTAAATTCCATTATTTTATATTTATCTATGTATCCAGTGTTTTTCTGCGTCATCCTGTATTGTGAATATTTTAAATATATACTTTGTTATTTGATGTGCTGTTTATTTGATGTTTGACACGATAATACTTTTTTAGCTGGGTGATAAAAAAAATATGTGGTAAAATGTTCATATTGAGTGTCTGCAGTAGTGGCTGATTATATGTTTTTTTATGATAGTAATGGAACATGATGTGTTATGTGATTGTATGAAAAGCGCTAGCAAAGGGACGAGTTAGATTCTTCAGAACATGCACACAAAATAAATATTTTTTTAGAAATTGTCTTGGAAACAGAACGTACGCCATATAATTCATTGATTGTCAAAGTTCAAACTATATTTATCACAGCATACCTTATAATAGATCTAGTTTATCTAAAAATCGAATATCTTCAGTATTGGGAGTTTTATTAAAGGCTTGTATTTTTAATGTACCTACATTCGATTACCGTTAGTGTTCGATTGCGTATAATAGTACCAGTATAATCTACAACCAATTGGCGTGATGAATCTATTCATATATATATATATATTTGTTTGCGTTTTGAATTCGGATATTTTAATCTGAATTTTTTGTTATTTGAGTAAACGAATTTATTAATATTGTATTATTGATCTTTCATTCGTATAAAATTGCATTCTTCTCGTGAATGTGTTCAATATTTCTTAATGATACATTATTAACGGAAATGCTGAGTATTTTTTGTTAAATGCTTGAAATACCTGAAAGGAAACGGATTATCCGAATCGTAAAAAGCAGATGAATTAACAAGCAATATCGGACAAAACTTTTGTGAACATTCTAATTTGTAATTCAATAATAAATATTCAATTTTGTTCAGATGTCATCTTTGACGATCAGCTGATATTATTTATTTTGAATAGTGATGAAATTTTCGGGAATATACGTATCATTTTACTGGTTTTTATATGTAACTAAGATGGCTATATCCTCAATAGTTTACATGTTCTATTGATAAACGTATGCTCTCTGCTTCGGTGGTTTTACGGGCAGAACGTGTGTATGAAGATCGATAGCCTGATAAAAACTGAAAGTAAATATAAATACTCGCCTTAGACTACCAGGCTCGATGAAAACGACAATTCTTAACAAGTTAATTTAGCCCACTTATTCGACAAAGTTCAGAAAAAAGTTTATATTTGTATCCGCTATGTTGTAAGATTGTAGAAAGTTCAAAAATGGATTTTACGACTTATGATATGCCCTGTACACTCATTTTATAACGCACTGGATGTGATATTACACATTTATCATTCATTTCTTTGATCTGATTTTTATGCGAGCATGGTTGTTATACTGAGCAGAGCGTAACGTAGTGAAGAATACTAAACGTAAAGGTCAAACATTATGGATGTGACTCCAGAAATAGACACATTAATTTGCAAACAAAGCGAACGTAATTTAGAAACGGTGATCGGACATCGCTGAAAATGGGAAAGCTTTTACAGAAACACGAAGTAACAGACCAACACTATCATCCTGCCTTCTCTAATCTGAACCATGCGTCACTTCCCGTTACAAATAAAGATCAATACAAACAAATCCTAAATATTTTACAATATGATACTATATTACATACGCCGTATTGACCTTTTGCTGACGAATGCTTCTAATTTTGTAACATATTTGATAAATAAACAAGTTATTTTAGACTAGCAATAATTGGATAATTTTCTTGTCCGCCTACTTCATATGTATAATAATACGCTAACCCATTTGATGTTCGTTAGTGGGTTATCACTTTTCACACATAAAATATGGTGTGACCGTCCGATTAAAAAGGAGCATGATCAGTGTTTTATCGTATTTCCGAGGTCAATTCACCCATTTGAAAATGAATTGTCCTGTCTCGTCGACTAAACAAGTGCCTAATTTATGATATATACATTTAAAAAGTTATATATTAGTTTTAGTGATTTCAAAAATATTAAGCAGACATGTATTTTTACGGTAAGACGGGAATATTAAATTTTTTTTTTAAATTAATGTATACAATTTTTAAAAAAAGCAAGAAAAAATAGCCATAGCATTTATATTTATTTAACAAATATTAATTTATAAATGACAATTATTTTTACAGAGATAAAATAGTTATTTTTTTCTGATAGGAATATATGTTATCATAAACATGAAAATATACATATTCATATAGAAAACAACGTGTGTTTAATAGTGAACGGTAAACACACGTATATATAAATTGATCGTTATTCGGTGTCAACTTGCTGGTACAGAGGTTATGATCACTAGACTGTGGACATGAATAGAAATAGAGATGACATCAGATGGATCAAAGATAGAGTGAAAGAGAAAGTGTTAGTTCATTTAAAGCGTGCAACGTGTCAACACGGAACACTACGATGCGCTGACAAAAATAGTAAACAGTGATTATCGATCTTTATCTATTTCCCATGCTCACTTGCCATCTTTTTGGAACAAGGATTAAGTCGAATAAACCTCATCTATGTTTCATAAAGTTCATCGTTTTAATGCATGTATTAGAATAGATTAAAATCCAACATGTAAAACTTCCTCGTGGTCGCGCTAGTATTAATGTATTCGCATATTAATCTCACTGTTTACATTTTTAATATTCAATTTAAGCGTCAGGCCGATGGGTGTAACCACCATTAATTGGATGAGAGTTGATGTAAGGGGTGCACTAGCTCCAACAATGAGACTCTAATGTTGTGTAGACCAGGATAAATAAAAATATGGGTTTGTTATCGAATGCAAATTCACATACAGACAGTAAAATAACAAAATACCTTGGGCATTAAACCCTTAAGCACAGGGAAAACGTCATCGAAGACGATCTCTTTTAGTCTCCTTGTTATTACCTGTGGCTCTAGAGTCTAAGTTAGAGCAACAAAGTGAAGAAAAGAACAAGATCCTTAGTTTGGAGGAAATGCATTTCTATTAGGCTATTAGTGTTATATTTCATCTTGCTAGTTGCGGGGAGAAGATATATCAGGGCTACAAAGTTATTAGTCATGACCCTTCGTTTATAATCGATTCATATAATTGATTTCTTATCACTTCTCATCGCTTCAAGTATGCAACGTTGATACCTCGCTCTTCGCGCCCACACTGTTTCGTGTTAGGTCATTTTCTCCGAGCCCTTATTCTCACAAGAAACAATTACTCTTAAATGTAAGTAATATAGCCTAATTAAGTGCCATTAATTGACATACATTTAAGTAAATTTAAGTTCTATAAAAACCTCAAGGAAAACAAGATCTGGTATTTAGTAAAGTTCTAGATGTTTAGACACCTGAATACAAATACTGACCTGATTTAAAAATACTTACGTCAGCGACATTTCTGTCATAGAATATATTTTGCCCATAAACGATTTACTTGGGGCCATTTTCATGTCATATCATTTTTTATTGATGGTACTTTCATATTTTAACATTTATCCCTCTCAAAATCATGTGTTAAATTTATGTCATATAAAATTAGTATGTTTTAAACTTGTTTTTCTTTTTTAGTTTTGTTTACTGTTAATGGATGTTAATTATTACGCCCTGCTCTTTATTTAATTTGTATTCTTTTTGGAAACAATTTTAAGTGAACTCATTATTCATATTCAATTGTTAATTGCTATTTTCTAGAAAATAATCCATAACTAAATCATACACAAAACTATCCTTAAATACCGGAATATATTTTCATTTAATGAATGGAGATTTGTGTATTTAGATATTTACTTATTCTTAATTCTTTTAAATTAATTTTATCTGATGATGGATGCTTTTATGACACGTTTCATACAATTATAAAATTTAAAAAAAACGACAGAACTATTCGACAAAATCAATACACCATGACACATAATCTTTAAAGTATTAACGTCTTGATAGCATAGTATTCATTTATTAATAATCTAAACACAATATTTTTTCAAGGAAAATAATTGATCATTTGTTACGAATAGAAATCAGATATTTATGCAGAAAAAATAATAATACGCACATTGATATAATTGAAAATGTTAACGAAAAAAGGAAAAAAGTTTGGTAATTCTATTGTATATGTTTACTTAACAGTTAAACGTCAGCAAATTGCCGTAAAAAGAAAGACACAATATACCCGGTAAGAAAAATGGTCACATCCATGTATCCTACACCACCATACACAGACAATTCGAACGTGCATTCAGTATTGTTGGTATATATAGGCTGCTGTGCCAATCACTAGCCTAATTCTCTAAGATAGGGTAAAAACATGGATTTTCTGTATGCGAAGATCCAGCCCGTGTCGTATTGTCGCAATGTTGCATCCCAGGTTTTGTTGGAATGTGCTTTACGTAAATAACTCCAACTTACCGGACAAGTAGATCAATCCCAAACAGTCCCTTGATGTCGGGCGTTTTTTCTACTGAAATACCTTCTTTCCTCGAACTGTGTGCGTTTTGAATTCGCACCTGCTCCATGTGACCGCGACCGTACTTACAGGGGTAAATTAGGATCTAGAGTTGCTGAACATATTGTTGATTCACTGTGGACATATGTTCTCCCTATAAATGTGGCACATATCACAGTATCCCCTTACGATTAAGTGCAAATGCATGTGTGTTGGCTAACAAAACTAAAAAAAAGAACGTGTTTCAAGATAACACATTTAAATATATTTTGTTATAGTGATGTGAACAAAAAGAATTCATGAAACACGGAAATGTATTTTCATACTTTGGTAAGTGGCAAAATTCGGTTTTCAAGTATATTGGACAAATTCTGAAGAATGCAAATAAGTCAACTAATGCAAGACAAGTAGGTGGAGATTAGCAGTTATAAATCGGAGGTGAGAAAACTAATGATTGATGATTAAATTATATTAATCACCTCCGGACATTCATCAAAGTCAGCTGGTCAAAGATTGTCTCCAACTAGTAGATGTACATTCGACCGAAGCAAACCCATTGAGTGTATTATAGCATACTGGCATGCTTTTAGTGTTTAAATAGTCCTGTCATAAAAACAATTCACGTCAATAATTTCAAATCGATCATACATATTACGAAAAGATTATTCGGACGACCAAATATTACATTTGTCAACCGACTGACGATTGACTTGAGATCCCAATTAGACTTCAACTTTGAGGACACTATTCAATAGAGCATTAACATACTCGGAATAAGGTGTCTCCATAGAAATAAGTGAAGATCTACTGTTAATGATTATCTAAACTAATCATGTGTGTTATTTGGATTATTCAGACAATATTTCTGACATTAGTTCTTATATTCATGTGGTTTTGATTATTTATTTTACTGAGAAAGTTGTTTAAGCAGCCAGCATCGAATAAAAACGTGTATACATATTAATGTTAGTTTATTATCGAATTATTAAAGATTGAAAAGTCAACTCTTCGTAAACTGTTGTTTAGGAATTATTTTTAAGTAATGTGATAAAATGACTCAATTTATAGACTTCAGGTTTACAATTTAGGCGTCTTAAACCAAATAGTGTAAAGATAGACTGTTCACGGTAAACCTGGATTGTCGTACTCAATTACATTTTGAGTGTTAAGCATATGCCATATTCAGTTTTATTTCAAACATAGCTTTGTCAGAGAGATGTATACTACCTTTTAGAGAGAGTATTACACGCTTATAAATATATACCTGTGCGCATTCACTAGCAATGACACTCCCAAGAGAAACGTGGGAGAGCAAGTATATTATCATAAAACTACTTGACAATTGAATTTAAAATGAAGTGATTGAGTAGCGCAGCTTACCTGAAAAATAATTAGTCGTTAATCAAACTTTTAATTGTATGTGGTCGCTTATTTTTTGTTCGCATAGGGGCGTGGTAGGATAAAGAACAAACATATCGTCAATTGTTTTCCAAAATAAGGGGTATCCACGAGAAGAGGATATCATGACTAACAACCAGTCCTCTACCACATTTTATTAAACGAGCAACTTATGCAAAATAACTGCTACTACACAATTCTCTTGTGAAAAAATGTGTTAATGCATGAGAACATGGTTTCATTACAACAGAGACGATACTAAACAACCCACTACCTAGATTAAGCATAACATTATAGGTCATTAGTCGAATGAAATTTTATAGTAATCTTAATTTTGCATTAATATGAAATAGAATAGAATAATATAAATAATGTTATATTTTCGGCCTCCGACAAAACAACTATCAAACTAATTACTAATTAGATCACACTCCCGACTTTAATCAACCTTTTTTTATAAATCAACTTTCGAGGATGCCTTACTTGTTCGCCAGGTTTAAACCATAAATGTCTAACAACATTTTTTTAAACATTAATTTCAATAGTTTTCCTTGGAATTCGATTGGGATGACAGTTGTTTTATTATTTAAAAAAAAACCAACAGAAAAAGGGAAAACAAAACAAATAAATTTGTCTTGAAAGTGCGGTCATTTAACTTTTTTTGTCTGTGCCGCTTTGAGCAGTATTCATTTCGCTAGATTTTTCGATTATTGATTCAAGTCGTTTTATTTATCTTCTAAAACAAATATAACAGAAAAAGGAAAAAAAACATACAAATTAATTCGTCCTAAAATTGCTGTCATCCAACAGTTCTAATGGGTGACCAGTATTTATTTCGTTAAATTTTCGATTGCGGATGCAAGTCATTTTATTTATCTTCAAAAACAAACACAACAAACGAAGTAAAAATAGTTCTAATAACCTCGGATGAATACATTCCAAACGGCCGCGTCGAGGATTTCACTCAAAAGCAAAAGCTAAGTAATATATTAGTTTTGGACGCGGGGACACAATTTCGGACGGTACAAAGTTTTTAACAATTGAAATATTTATAAAATTAAACATACAATACATGAATAGTATCGTCACAACCCTGAAAATAACTAGTTAATATAATGTTTCTATTTTATATTAATTTTAAAATATTTGAATTATAAAAAAACTGTACCGTCCGAAATTACGTACACGCGTCTGAAATTGAGTACAAATACTTTAAGACTCTAATTTAATTTGTTCTCTCAATTTCAGCTTCCCTAGTTATTTAACGGGTTTTATGGGTAAATCATATAGCTCTATATTTTAAATTCAAATATAACAGGTGTTCATTTTATTTAATCCATAATCGTAATATGCCAATTAAGAACAATTCCCTGAATTTCATTTTTTGTCAAACCCCAATGAGCTTATGTCCTTATTTCAGACATGTTTATAAAATCAATAGAATATAACAGAGGTTTATCAACGTTGTAATACTGATTAGGGGGTATTGCATTATACTTTGGTTTTAATGTACATAACGTGAAATAAAATTGCTGCAAAATTATTCTGATCAGGCAAATAAATGAACCTGTCCTAGGACGAGTATGAGTTTACTGCATTATACACAAATGTTAAATAAATATCACACACCCATATATATATATATATATATATATATATATATATATATATATATATATATATACATATATATATATATATATATATATATATATATATATATGTATATATATATATATATACATTATAAGAAAAATGAGTACCATTTATTCTATACATTACTTTCTTCAAATGTCTTGCTTTTACATAGCGATTAGATAAGTATGTTTGTTTCGTTTACATAGTAATACTCCAATATACATATTTAAATACACCAATAACATGTCAGAAAATTAGAATAGAAATATTAATATAATATGTGGCACAATTTACAATACACATTTATAGTTATCTGTTTGTCTCTGCTACAAATCAACTGAGTTACACACGCAAAATTCAACTTTATTTATATAAACACGTTCCGTTGTCTGACCTTTCTCATTGGAAGAATGACAGAACGGAATTAAACACGCGATCCTATCCTTTTTCCAATAAAAATTTAAATGGGACAAACGTCTACCAATTTCTATAAAAGCTTTTTCCATCAATTTAACTCTCTCCTATCGAAGACACACACAACCACAGCATCTGGCGTGATACTATTTCAATTTTCCTGCCAGAATATAATGCACTCAAATTGAATTCCTCTACTGTCTCTCTATCTTGCTAGAGGAATTCAATTGCCGAAAATGTGACCGATACTTTTTTTTAAAGCAACTTTAAATAAATAGTAATAACTAAATTTAAAAGTAAGTAAAATTTACGTGTAAAGAAAATAAACTAGTAAGGAGTAATTATTTATGATAGTGTCTAATACCTAAATAATTATCAATACTAAAAAAAACTAAATAATTATCAACACTAAACAAACTACATACTCATCAATACCAAAAAAAAACTAAATACTCATCAATACTAAAAAAAACAAAATAATTATCAATACTAAAAAAAGTAAATAATTATCAATACTAAAAAAACTAAATAATTATCAATACTAAAAAAAAAATACTTATCAATACTAAAAAAAGTAAATAAGTATCAATACTAAAAAAGTAAATAATTATCAATACTAAAAAAGTAAATAATTATCAATACTAAAAAAAGTAAATAATTATCAATACTAAAAAAAGTAAATAATTATCAATACTAAAAAAAGTAAATAATTATCAATACTAAAAAAAACTAAATAATTATCAATACTAAAAAAACTAAATAATTATCAATAGTAAAAAAAAGTAAATAATTATCAATACTAAACAAACTAAATAATTATCAATAATAAAAAAACTCCAGGATAACTCGAGGGTAAGTGAAATGGGTATATCACTTGCTTAATTATAAAGAATATTATAAAATCCCTGAAAATGATTAATCGAATGAACAACACGTTTTTACTTATGACCATTTGTTGGCATTGTATTAAATATTACATTTGTGTAACTCGCAGACCATCGATCTTGTGTGATCGTTTTCTACCGATGGAAAATTCTTGGAAAGAAACTGTCTTCGCACATTACAGGAAAACAGTGAGACAAACTATCATAGTTATGGTAAAAAGAAGACTTCTCATTGTTTATGTCTGATAAGGAAACACCGATATTATCTGTCCTATGCACACTACCTTTTACCTGTTGCCTTATATAAAATGTCATTTATGTCGCAGCTGCATCCACTATGCAGTTGTTAAGACGATGTTTAGCAGATAGTAAAAGTAAAGTAAAGTAAATCTGTATGAATCACCATTGTGTAACTTTGTAGACCAGCTTGGTTCGGAGTTTGGCATTCTTGCAGAAGTGATCACGTTATGGTTGCCAACCCCTATAAGTAAAAGTGGTGATATGGACCCGGCTGGATTCGATTAGATATATACCTCTCACAATATATATTATCCCTCCTCTCAAAAGCAAATAATTAGTAAGCATGCATCTATAAGCTTACGGTACCTACTCAAGCCCTACGCGTTGCCAATTGATAGGCTATAAATTTAGGGGTTACTAAACCGATAGTTGTCTTTCGAAATTATGGAATACACGTAAATACTAACTGTTTTTCTTTCACTTCTGAATGTGATTTTATTCTATTATATGTTGGTGATATGATACATTGAAAACTCTTAAAACCTCTCCCCATCTAATCATTTTGCATCATTAATCCTTTCTAGATATCTCCGTTGTATTTGTTTATATGTATACATGCTTTAGTATCTATACAAGGAACCCACTAAATAAGCACCACTGCGGCAAACTAATGTATCACGTACGGTGCAAATAATTGTAACTGTTACTTATGTATATAAATAAGTAAACACTATGATAACATATTAGAAACCCATCTAGTATATGGTAAAGTGTAGTGATTTTGAATATCCCAGAATACTTATATACAAAAATGTGAAGACAAACATCAAAATAAAAATAAAGTTAAATAACGTAAACGTTTGAGAACTTTCGTTGATCCGAACGAAAGCAGTAAAATGTATCGTTTCTTTCAGGCTTTTTTCCTGTATTTAACATTTCTTTTTTCCGTTTGTCTTTTTTACCACATGCACACACCCACCCACACACACACACACACACACATATCTATATATATATATATATATGTATACATATATGTATATATATATATATATATATATATATATATATATATATATATATATATTTGGGAAGAGAAGGATGAAAGTAATCCGACGTGATGGGAAAATGAAAAAGGAAAACCAAAAAATGGATGTTTTTTATGTGTACATCAACGTTTCGTCTTTATTTATAAGACTTCATCAGGATGATAAAATAGAGAAAGAATGTCATGCAAGCACAGATACATGTAGGGTAGACATATTGGGAAAAATAGAATGAAATAGTGGCCAACTACTGGGTTGACGTCCGTATTTGTTGGAGAAATAGAAATGAATGTAGAAAACAATGAGTGGGGGGAAAAAATGGAAGGATGGGGTGAGCCAGGACTACTGTAGCTGGTGGTAAGAGAAAGAGGTGGGGGATGAGCAGGGGTAAAGTGGATGGCAGAGAGGGAGGTGAGGAAGAGGGGGGGAGGGGGTGTTTGACCAGATGGCTGCGGTTCAAGATTGAAGGGGAAAAGGTAGGTTGGAATGTTTGTGTATGGGGGGTGTATGCAGGGAAAGGAGGATGGGTAGAGAGGAAGGGGGGGCTGTGATTTTGGTGGATGGGCGAAAGTAATGGTCTTAGAGAACGTTTTTTTTTCCCCCACTCATTCTTTTCTACATTCATTTCTATTTCTCCAACAAATACGGACGTCAACCCAGTAGTTGGCCACTATTTCATTCTATTTTTCCCAATATGTCTACCCTACATGTATCTGTTCTTGCATGACATTCTTTCTCTATTTTATCATCCTGATGAAGTCTTATAAATAAAGAAGAAACGTTGATGTACACATAAAAAACATCCATTTTTTGGTTTTCCTTTTTCATTTTCCCATATATATATTTATATATAAATGTGTGCGTGTGTATGTGTTTTTTATGTATATACCGATAACTGCTTTTATATTTTTATATATAGATGAGGGTATGTAGATATACATGTATGTATGTATGTATATATATATATATATATATATATATATATATATATATATATATCGTACATGTATTGTATTAGTTTCTGTAAATATAAATCCGTAGAAACTCAAGTGTTTATAAAAAGTGCTCAATACCACATAGAGCTGTTTATAAGTATACATTTTTATAGATACAAACATTTTCCTGAAAAATTCTTGGTCTGATGAGGTTGACTTTCTTGGAAAAGTGCAACCGAAACATGTATGCACATATGTAACCAATAATGTTTGTATAAATAAAAATGTATAATAAGCTTGACGGTTGATATATAAACAAATCTCACCCAATAAATCATGTCAAATAGGTATTCCTACACTCTTATTAAAAATCTTCTTTTTAGTCAGAAGAAGTTTAATCTATGTGTTAGTACAACGTAAATATGTATGTACCTATGTAACCAATAATGTGAGGACATATACTACAAACATCTACACTTGTTCTTGAGCACTTTTTAATAAACACTGGGGGTTTAATGGATTAACATCTATAGAATTAATTTAATACATGTACTATATATATATATATATATATATATATATATATATATATATATATATATATATTCCACCCTCCCACATCTAATGCAATTCCAGTTTGAGTTTTTGATGTGAATGCGGAATTGGTATAGGAGCACAATTGGAAATAGATAATGTGTATTTCCTGTAAACCTGATTCTCTCTTCCTTACCCACACGTGAAAATAATATAACACTTTTTCCCCTTCCTCATATCTCATATATATATATTCATACACTTATATGTCTAGTTCTATTGGTATAGTCACAACTAAACTCCTTCATTAATTACACCCCCTATTTCCTGATTATTCATGTCTCTTCACTCCCTAATTCTTTTTATAATGCGTTTTTCTCCCCTCAAAATTATCTTTGGCCATATATACCCATATACTCTTTCCCCTACCCTCTTACCCTACAAATTCTCTTAAAAGATGTTTTCCGAAAAGAGAATCTGTAAAAACACTTTGGATACTATTCAACCTGTATTTTGTAATTTAATTGTATTTCTATGTTTATTTTAATGGTGTTTTCAATTTTTATTTTTATTTTAATTTCAATTATTTCATTTCTTTTTTATTAGTTTGTAGTTTTAATTTTTAATTTCATTTTTTATTTGGATTTTTATTTTGTATTTTATTTTATATTTTTTTCAATATCTTTTTATTTTTATTTTTTTTAATATTTGATGTTATTTTAATTTTTTTAATTTTTTATTATTTTGTTATTTTATAGTTTTTATCTTATTTATTTAAATATTTTATTTATATTATTAGTTCTATTCTATTGTTGTCACTTCCCCTCTGACAAAAGAATTGTTAACTTCAATTAATTTATTGCATAATTTTAAAATATTCGATTATTTCTTCTGTATGTACCAGTGTTTTGGTTCATAGGTACGATTGTGTTATTTCGTCCCTCCTATGCTATAACATATAAACCGGTGAATTTTTCTCTCGGTGGATGTTTCTCTACATCTCCTAGTAATGATCCAAGCAAATTACCATTCTCTCTGTGTCTATCTCTCTATCTACATATATATATATATGTAAAGATATATGTATATATACATATATATACATATATCTATATATATATATATGTATATAGACATATATATATATATACATATGTAAATATATATATATATATACATATGTAAATATATATATATAAGGTAAACACACATCTATAATGAGCACATCAATCAATTATATATATATATATATATATATATAATATAAATATATGTGTTTATTCTACTTTCTATTTTATGCAGTATTTATTTAGTCCAAATTGTTTTAGATAAATTATGATATAGTATCATGCTTAATGTATTTAGCTCAGGTCGAAAATTTTTCTGACAACTTTTGATATACTTGGTAAATGTAATGCATGATGAAAGTAAATTACATGTGAGTATTTCTTAAATAAATTTAGAAACAGTACGATGTAACAGTGTAATATTGCATAGGGAAGACAATTTACTTTTTTGGTCGCTTTTCTTTTTGCAAATAAAAAAGCACATTCAACTGATTAAGAACTTTAAAAAGCTGTTGATGTGCATGTATATCTAAATCAATAGAAACCAAAATGTAATTTGGTAACAGAAAGACTAGTGTGTGACATAGTTAAACCAAGCATGCTTGTGTTTAATTTATGTTATAAGTATTAAGATAACAATGGCCATAAAAGATATATATATATATATATATATATATATATATATATATATATATATATATATATATATATATATATATATATGACCGGTAGTGAATTGTCATACTTCTACGCTGAAGCGTCTTGATTGAAAAGAGACGAAACGTATACGTCCGTAGATAATAAACAACAACAAATATGTTTCATATTTGTCGCTCCTTAATAATTAGTATAGCACTTTAGTAGTAGTGCAAATACAGCGTGACGCCATTTGCTTTATAATGCATCATTCCTTAATATAAGTAGAATGCCTGTGTCGTTATCGCCGCTTTAATATGTTTAAACTACCACAGTTTATCAGCTGTTCAAATATTGGCCGCAAGGTTTAAGACGTTGGATTGGAGTTGAAAAATACTTATAATCCAGGGTTTCGAACCGAGTGACCGGTAGTGAATAGTCATACTTCTACGCTGAAGAGTATTGATTGAAATGAGACGAAAAGTATACGTCCGTAGATAATAAACAACAACAAATATTTTTCATATATATATATATATATATATATACAGATAGAGAGACAGAAAGAGAGAAAGAGGTAGAGAGAGAAAGGGGGAAAGACAGAGGTGACAGAGAGGCATATATAGACATGGATTTATAAATATACGTAGATAACTATTTCAGAAGAATATATATATATATATATATATATATATATATATATATATATATATATATATAGACAATATCAAAACTATCATCTAACGAGTCACTATTCAATAAGTATAACAAATAGTATAATGGAGCATTAGTCAGATCTGGATATACTGAGAAAATAAACTACATAAAAGAAAGCTCGGTGAAGCACAATGAGAATTCTAGGACCCTTAGAAATGCACCTCACATAATATCATACAACGTGGCTATGGGAACTCCCAGAAAAAATCAATAGTAGAATGAATACTAATGATACTCGCGATACTGCACATAACACTAGGGGATCAACAAACGCACCATCCGTAGTAAATATTATTAAGAACAAAAACAGACGTAGAAATTTACTCTGGTTCATCCTACTTATGGTTTAAACATCCTCACTAACATACCTAGACAATTTTACTAAATTATCGAGAGAAATTTTCCTAGATACAGTAGGCAAAGTTGTAAATAAAAATACAGTAAAACTATCCTTTTCAACATCGATAAACTTAAAATCAACTATAGTAAGTGCAAATAATACAAACATCAAAAAGAATAGTAACTTAGATACTAGTACAGTCCAGAACCAGAATAACAACTCCCAATATAACTGTAGAAATGTTAATGAGTGCCCTTTTGAGGGGAAATGTTTAACTTCAAATATAATGTATAAGTGTAACGTCATAGAAGAAAACAGAATTAGAACATACATTGGGTCGACGGGCTATAGTTTAAAGGACAGATTTAGAAACCATATACATTCTTTCAAAAACGTAATACAAATCCAAAGAAGGTCCTACCGAATTGAGCTAAACTTGTAAGAGAACTAAACAGTAAATACACACAATACAACCTAAAATGGTATATACTAGATAGAGCGGGGAAATATAGACCTAACACATCTAAGAGATGTAACCTCTGTATTCTAAAATCCTACAATATAGTTGTGTCTCAAGAAAATTTATTAAATAAAAGACAGGAAGTGATTCAGAATTGTCTACATAGAACCGCATATATTCTATCCCATTACGGACCCATATAAAATACCTGTGGTAGTATCCATTCATCAACATGAATATGAAAGTGTATAATATAAAAGAATATTATCAGACAATCTGACAATAGAAACCATAAACCTAATAGTAGATGACAGAGTACAAATACCTCACTATAAAACATTTAGATATAGAACCCGTCACTCATAACTAAAATGACTGAAGCAATTAAGCTTATATGTAGCCTATAATAAAATGGGCGGAGGGCCAGATTTTGAGAGGATAAGTAGAAACTTTTTTCATTTGAGTTTTTATCTGTATTAATTAGTGAAGAAATGGTAACTAGTAAATAGGACTTTTTTTGGAAGGAGTAAAAACTAATAATACAATTATCATTTAAAATATAATGCCAAATAAATGTTCAATAGAAAAAAAATTAATAAAATATGAATAAATAAATAAATCAAACGTATATATATGTGTATATTAATTGTGTGTGCATATATATGTGTGTGTATTTGGATATGTATTTCTCTCTCTCTCGCGCTCTCTCTCTCTCTCTCTCTCTCTCTCTATATATATATATATATATATATATATATATGTGTGTGTGTGTGTATGCATGTGTGGGAGGTTCGGATGCTAGGAGCGATAGTTCCACTTCGTTTAAATTGAGACATTGAACAATAGAAATATGAATATATTAAATGTAGACTTCGATTGAAAGCTTATGCTAATAAAAACATAAGAAACTATTTGGTATAATATTATTTAATACATTATTTTAGGGTGTCGTCGTGTGTTGAAATGAAACCATTTTTGTAAGGACGGTTTCAGAATTTTGAAAATAATGCTTGTCGCGTTTTGCGTTCGGATCCTTTAGTATATGTATATTTATGAGCATATTAATAAATGAATAAAAGAATGCACACAACCTAATATTAAATATAAGCATACAATTAAAGTGGAGCCTAATATTGAGATTGGTGTTTGTCTGTATTCACATGATAATGTGAATTAGATTTTAAACGTAATTACGATTAACTTTAAGTGTAAATCTCCTTAAACTACTTTTGAATCCTCATAATACTTAAAAATGAGGTATTTAAAAAATAATCTTATAAAAAATAAAATAAATGAATAAATACTTAATAGTTCCCGTCGATATTTGGAACCATGTCTAGGTAACTATATAAAATATCTTTTTTTCTCATTCAATAGAAAGTTACTACTTGAGATAAGACTTATGGGTGATTAAGCTTATCTTAGTAATGATGGAAACGATTTTTTAATAAATACTAACCATATTCGTATATGTATATTAATAGACCTATTAATGAATAAATTAAAGAAGACACACAACTTAATATTAAATACAAGCATGAAATTAAAGTGGGACATGAAAATTGACATTGGTGCTTGTCGGTTTCATTTATCTTTCTTCATAAGGTAAGATGTGACACAAGGTAGGGAAAGTGAGAAAGAACCTGCGCTCGAGAATGTGAGCACTCTGGCTGTTTAAAAAAATGGTTGGGCAGCCCCGTCGGCATTCCCCGGTAG
>OY744535.1:81884640-81942140 GCA_963556195.1 Sepiola atlantica
TAGAAATAGTATATTTCGTTCCTCGTTCCAACTTGAGGACACTCATAATTGTCTTCTATTAAAGCGCCTCCTGTTAGTTGTATGTGTTTTATGTAATACTTTATTCATATGGTGAAATGTTTCAATGTTAGTGTAGGAAAACGACCTAGTTGTATTGATTACCTTTTAGTTTTGTTTTTTTCTAATTACACCGACATTTATTTTAATAAACAATCGAACAATAGTATGAAATATAAAACAAATAAAAGCAAATAATAATCTGTCGGTCGAAAAACAAACGAAAAAACCACGCAATAAGTCTTATATGATGCAAGATGGCATCATGATAGACAGTGTGTTTACTTAGATGATAACAATGGAATGTCCAATCAGGCAGTCGGGGTTCGTTCCTGTTAATGGTTTGCAGTTTTAGAGTTATAATCGTTTTAACCCAGTTGTTTAGTTCTATACTATTACCAGATGATTTTAGAACTAGATCGAAACTGAGGTTTTATAGATATGAGTAAGAGCGAACACCGTTCGCCGAGTCGTAAAACTGCAAACGTAATTTCTTCAGCAAGACCATTGCAGAATCGATTATTGACTGTAAGCCTTTTGGTAATTATGAATAACTTATACATATGATTAATAGCATGCATTTTTTGTCAGGGTCGCGCCTTTTTTCATAAGCATTAACCGTCAAACCCTCATGATGTTGGCGTGTTTCTCGTTCATTACATACAAAATGTATAAGGGCTGTCAATCTGAATTTACGAAGTGCTTCAGGTTGATTCATTACTGCCATCCGTAACACATTACTCAAGCGTGACGTCAGAATGTATAAACAGAAAGCTGCCTACTCATCGGTGAATGTATTGACGTAATAAGCACGCGTGTAGTTCGTTTCCCGGTGTGAAGGAGATTATATCAACGAAAAAACGAACTAGTTTGCGCACACCAGCAAGGGTCGGGGACATTTAGATTGAATAGGCCATAAGTTTATCTCAGAAAATTCTCGTCACGCACCGACGAAAGTTAGGCGAAGCTGTTGATGGTCTTTAGAAAATATTTTAACGTTTTGTCACGGATGCAGGGACGCTTTTATCGATTTCCATTTCATTGAATAAGTTTCATTTTATGTCAGTGTCTTTGTCAATTCCTCTTTTATCATGTAAAGTTTCTTAAAGCTAAACTGTTTCTCATATGTTACGTCTCATCTGAAAATTAATATCCTTTTTGTCGTTTTACGGTGTGAAGCAATTTGAAATAATTCGCATGATGAGAAAATACTATTACATTTTACATATTTATATGTATATGGCTATACATATATCTCTCCCTCTATCTTTCATATATATATATATATATATATATATATATATATATATATATATATATATATATATATATATATATATATGCATATATATATACGTGTCATCGTACATATATACTTGTATATATATACATATATATGCAAGTGTTATATATATATATATATATATATATATACATATGTGTGTACTACTTGCTTTTTCACTTTTTAAATGTTTTACAGCAAAGCCTTATCTTCTTTTTAACACATTACATACAACATATATCCCTCCTATCTTGAAATCGCTTCTTTAATGGCATAGAATATCACGCTTTACTGTATAGAATGTCGGGTTCTATTTCATAAATCACAATTTCCAAATTAATATGGGCGAATACCTCGACATATATACAGTGTAAGATCAAGATAAATATGTGTATAAATACACATATATAAGTTTACATATATACAGATGTGCATGGATATAAATATATATATATATATATATATATATATATATGTATACATATACATGCATATATATATATATATATATATATATATGTATATAATGATCATATAATTAACGATAATTGAAGTATCGTAAAGTATCGCGATACAGTAAAGCTCAATACGTTGAGTAGAGCAATCAATTTTAACGAAAGAAAGATAAAGATAAAAATTGCATAATATTACATTAAATTACATTAAGTTACATGAAATTAATACACATTTTATTACATACAAAGTTCAGATGCAAAGACTTACATTAATCCTTAAACCATGTTTTTTCAAAGATTAACACTCTTCTCGTCAGAGGATAACATTTGGTAATGTGGTATTTATAATAAATAAATATTACCTAGTTCCATTTCACTTCGAAAAATTCAAGAATAACACTAGAAACGTTGGGGATAAAGAAGTAAATGGCCGGGAATAGAAAATGTAGCAGTATTGAGTAGCCATTTTCGAAGACAAAAGGGGGCGCTATGGTGCAGATAGCAGAATAGAAAATGTTTGTAGAATTGGAGAAAGTGTTTTAACAATTTTTACAAGGTTTCAAGTAAGAATTTGATGTAATATAATTTGTATTACTTTCATGTAACTTCATGTAATTTTATATAATTTTATGCAATTGTTTATCTTCACTTTTCTTTCTTTAATATACATATATATATTCATATGTATATATATATATATATATATATATATATATATATATATATATATATATATATATATATATATAGTAAGTCTGCAAATATAATTATGACAATTTAGCTACAGAAAAGCTTCCGCGTTTCATACCCGAAAGGAATCGTCAGGCTAAAATACATGGAATTTGTGTTGCCGGGTGTTTATATTTATTCAGTTCAGCTAACTAATCAGATCATATGGTATTCTCTTAGCTAAGTTTCGTTTAGCATTTAACATTTCTCATTCGCTATTGTATAATCTACAGTGGGCATCTAAATGTCTACATTTTCTGGTGTGTCTTATTATTGTACATTCAAGTGTTTGTAATCGTTTGCTTTCTGTGAGCTCCCAATAATGGTTTGCTAGTGCTGTTTTAATCTGGCATTCTTTGTTTATAAATGTGGTGTTGGGGTCGTAATATCTGGTTTTAAACTTCAGGGAGATCATACCCAGGTAGTAATTATTTGTTATTCGGTCTTTCTTTGCAGAATTTTATGTCTTAGTAAACAATAGTGTCGTTAAGCATTTATTTCGTAGAGGACAGAATGTACGAGTTATGAAGTAACATCTTTTCTGTTTAGTACTAGTTTTTGGGGGTGATTGCTATTAGGGTTTGTGTTATTACTATTTGTAGTGCTTATATTTTTTGTACGTTCTTACATTTATTTTGCTATATTGGTCACTTTTTCACGAAATTTGTTATTTTTTCGTATCTACTCTTTACTTTTAGTATGTTGTTATTATGTGCATTAATTATCTAGACTTTCGCAGCAGTTTGAAATCCTAAACTTCAAAGACCCCCCAAACTCTATTAAATTGTCGAAGTGAAATAGGAAACAACTGCTTACACAGAATAAAAGCAACTTTATACAAACAATACATAATAAATAAATAACAAATTATACTAAAGTAATCTCTAAACTATACATGCAAGCAAGCACGTGTTAAAATAAAATCACCCATTATTTCAACATAACAAATACACGAAGATGGACCATCTTATAGAAAACAAAACAATAGAATAGGACCTATGAAGTAAAATCAACCGAACTTTATTTGCGCAAAGACCAACGATTGAGAATAACAACGAATCTGATTGGTTAACTACCTAAACTAAACACCACGTGTATTTATAAAGAAACCCGGCCGCACAAACTGCAAGCATGTTTGCCTGCCGATTCCCTACAGAGATGAAACGCGGAAGTCTTTGTGTAGCTTAACTACAATAACTATATACGTTAATGAAAAACACTTATTGTGGTGGAGAACTTAATGTTGAGCATTACAAAATAGAGCATGTTTGCATGAATAAGTTTTTGGACTATTACTATTCAATTTCACATAACTACAAATAGAAAACGAACAAATTTGGATGAGAACATAAATTCATGGATTGCTTTATTTTTACTAGTTGTCTGACAATAACACTGTTCCCTTTGATGTTAATGTAGAATTATATTTCCAGAGATCGGGCACTGGGCATATTGTTTATATTTGTAGTAAGATCATCAACACAGTAATTGTCATTAACTATGCAAGACCAACTTTACAACTTCTAAACCTTATACTAGAATTGTACACATGCACTTGTGGTATAATTATTTTAATGTTAAATAACAATTAGTCCTAAGTGACAGTCTTCTAAAGGTTAATGGTGCAATCTTTAATACAAAAAATAACTAAAAATTACACGATTTTTTTAACGTGGCTTTCTAAAGCAATGTGACTAGAAATAGGAAATACAAAATAAAAAAAAAGTGTGCTTAAAAAGCAAAAAACAATCAAAACATACTCAACAAGTCGGATTTCAAGAAAGTGGTTATTCTTTAAGGGACCGACATAGTTGACAAAAAAACGCCGAATGTAACTTCCAGAATCGAGAGTGATTCTATTAATGTGTCGTTACGTTAGAGAACAAAAAAGTGTGATCCTATAAAAAGCAATAGGTATATGTACGATTCGAAACTGTAGCAATAGTTATTTTTTTATATTAAAAGCAAAAAAGAAAATGAAATACGATAGTAAATATAAAAAAAGAAGAAAGGTAAAATGATACTATACACGGCTAGTTGCAAATATTGAACGTAATTTTGCTAACGCCTGCGAAATGACGAAACTCTGCTCCGGGCAAGAAAAAATGTTTCCGGTTTCGTTGTGCCAACGAACTTACCCCTTTGTGAATTTTCATGTCTTAAGTTTTTAAAATATCATCTTGGTTACAAGGGTTAATTTTATTAATCCAGCTTTGGGAATAAAAATCAGCCAGCTCCATTTTTATGTTAACAAATCTCTATTTTTAACTCTATCGAACCTCTTATTTTTTTCTTTTCCGCTTGTCATTCTTTTATGCTGTGTTATCACCATATGTTGTTACCAAGTAATTCGGATGTTGCTAACAACCGCGAAATTACGAAATTCTGCTTTTAACTTCCAGAAATCGTGTGCTGAACTAATCACACGATATTCTCTTTTATTCGATATAAAGTCATTCTTCTTTTAAATATCCTATATCGTTTGCAATGTACACATTGACGACGATATTCTCTTCTATTCATTTTTCTTCAATTAAACGCATTTTGCTTTTAATGGTACTCAATTCGTTTGGGTGAACTTGCTTCAAACGATATTCTGTTTTCTTCAAATAAAAAAGCGCATTCTGCTTTTAATTATTTCAATTCGTTCGGGTGAACTTGCTTCGAACGATATTTCAGCTAATCTCCTTTCCATTTTTTATAGATAGTGTATTTTACGCGTGCGCATTAATTTCGCACCTAGTTTAATAAAGATTTAAATAGTGGTGGCAATTTCGCCGCTCTGATTTTAATTTTAATGTATTCTGCTTTTATTGTTACCGATTCTCGTATGTGCGAAAGAGTACATCGAGATTACGCTTAATACAGTACACATTTATTTGAGTTTTGAGCGAGGTTTAGTGTTTTGATACGGTTTTTTGCTGGCTCTTTTTATTTTTTATTTTTTCATGTATTTTATTTTATGTGAAGTTTGTGGCATTTTTTGTGAGTTGACCTCCCCAATTTTGTCCAACACGTGTGGACATTGTGTAATTTCCCGCTCTTTTGAAGACGCCATATGCCCCTACACCTTTGAGCACGCCATTTTGAAATTTTGGGGAATGCTTAGAAGTTGAATGTTTTTGAGCAATTATTTTCCCCCAAAATATTTGCATTAAATGGCAAATAAATTTGTTGTTTGATTGTTTTCCGGTTTAATTGATTTGGTTAACTGTAAATCAGCCTTTCCTTTCTTTAAAAATAAGACTTGTGCTTTAATATTTTCCCTGGCTTCTTTTTTCCTGCCATTGGGAAGACATTTTCGCTTTCTTTAGTTCTTTAGTCCCTACCTTAGACGCCAGCTTGTATTATCGCTACAATGTCGTCTAACCCCAACGGTTAGCCTCGTTTTGGAGAGGCGAGATTGCGAAAAGATGAAAATAGACACTATACTTGAAGTCATTGGGCTGGAGAGGGGGTTAACCGTAATTTTTTTTCATCCTAAAGCGCTAGAGTGAAGGAGCTTTTTTCTTCTATTGATACATTCAATAAGCAAATAACCAGTGCCTACAGAGAAAGTGAATTTGAGAGCGTGTTGAAGGATGAGAGCTCCTATCTTCGTACTGTGATACAGGAGGAGTTTAAAATGTCACATTATAATGTGACCCTCAAGCTTACGTGTCCGGTTTTTGACCCTACAAGGTTGGACGACGACAAGCTTGCATACCTCAACTTCTTCAAAGAGTTTGAGTATTGGGTGTCGAGTGTTCCGTGTAAGTCCACGAGGCTGATGATTTTTAATAATCACCTCAGTGGCTATGCTCACAGGATAATAGGACATCTCTCTATTTCAGATGCCAATTTTGATGCAGCTAAGGATATCCTAGACAGGGAATTTTTAGATACGAAATTCAAAGCGAACTCCATTTTTAAGGACCTTAATGCCGCTAAACCTTTTAGTGAGTCTGAAGTTGACTCCGTGAAGATTTTTGTAACTGCAGTTAAAGCTCAGGTATACGAGCTTAAGAATTCGTTTGGGGTGGCTTTCCTAGAAGAAGATGCCCCCGGTAACCGGTTGTTGAGTTGCATCATTTTTGAAAAGTGCCCTACGTGGTTGAGGCGTGAGCTTATTCATGTAGTTGGTGATAACTACCCCTCTCTGGGGGTATCCTGGACCATTATTCTGATGTGATGTGTACATTAGAAATCACAAGACCTGCGGTGGTTAATTTAGTAAAGCCTGTCGCCAAACAGAGAACGTCTGGTTCTTATAGATTTAAGCCCACGGATGTTGACAGGAAGCGCTCCACATTGGAGAATGTTTTTGTGAAGCATGAGCCTGCTCGACGTAAGTGCTTCCTCTGTAGTGGTGATAGTCACATCGCTTACTACTGTAAGAAGTACCCACACTAAAGGATCGTTTGCAACGATGCCAAGTGGCTAAATTGGGTGCCCGTTGTGTTAGTCCTTTTCATACCGCTGAGTCTTGTCCGGGTAGAAAAGGTCGCCTCCGCCAGTGTTGGAGGTGTAACATTTGTGAGCAGGCATTCCCTTGTGCCCATACTTAGACAAGTCTCGGATGGATACTAATCTTTGCCTGCAGATGGGGGAAGTGAATCTACTATTGCCGATAATAGCAATTAGCGTAGTCAGTGGTGAGGTTGAGAAGACATTTAATTGTCTATTAGATTCGGGTAGTCAGCGCTCTTATTTGTCGGATGGAGTGCTAGATATTTTGGATTGTCGTTCTGCTCCAATGAAGATGATAGACTTCATTATCAAAACCTTTCTCTGTTCTGCCCGAAGGAGTCTTGTCGTATGTGTTGTGGAATTCCATCAACCAGGCTATCGATGTACTTTCAAATTTAAATGTGGACGAGTGACAAGCATAGTCAGTCAGCAATCAGTTCTGGTTGATGGAATTCCACGACACATACGCGATTTCTGCTCTGCTTTGGGGGAGGACCATTCAACTACTGGGGACAGTAATAGGTCGTCTGACGATCAACTATTAATGGCCAGTGATCCCAACGAGAATGGAGCCGCAAGTTCAGAAGTAGAAACTTTGTCAGTAGATTTAGGAGCGGAAACTTCATCGGACGATTCAGAAGCAGAAACTGAAATACATGTCCCACTTCGGAAAAGCTCAGGAATCAAAAGGCCACCACCACCCTGCATCATGTGTGATCAAGAGATCGGGGGGGGGGGGGGGGTAGCAGCCATCCCGCGGGTCCGGAGGGAAAGAAAGTGAGGGTTGCATTATGCAAATCAGGTGCGGCAAAAAGGCTAAATAAAAGGAAGGTGTTTTTTAGGGTAGCATTATGCAAATCAGGTGCGGTAAAGAACGCTAAATGAAAGGCGGTGTTTTTTGGGTTGACAGCAGTTGTGGAGTGAACGTCTCGAAGTTCGCATGCGTTTGGATAATACGGTTAAAAAAAGGAAAAACGTGTTGCCCGGTAGAAAAAAGAACAGAAGTCATTGTTTCAAGTTTGAATGAGCTCGAGCTACGCGTCAAATGGCCACATACCGAGTGGACGAAGGCTTGGACCTTCAGTTTTATGTCAAGGGTCTTTCTACCGCTATCGAAGGTATTCTTGCTGGTGGTGGGAAGTTGGCTGCTGATTTTTCAGGTATTCATAATGATTGCATTACGGTGCACGGATTGGTAGGCGTGGACCTACTGAAGTACATAGCCCCATGAAACTGTCTCCCTTTATGAATGGCTCCGCCTTTGAGTTCCCTCAAGGTATAGTGCCTTTTGGTGATCTGTCGGATTTTGTGTGTCCGGTTGTGGAAGAGACGGATCCTGTCTTTGGTGGTGTTAATCATTGCCAGGTTGTTTCCGAATATTCTCAGTGTCATATGACACATGTTTATTTTGTCCTCGATCCGAAGTCGTAATACTTCGATCCTTTGGATAGATTTTCTGGTTCCTCTGTGGAGAGAGCTGTAAATAAGCTCTTTAGTTTGGAAACGTTAGGTGGTACGGAGGACTCTGCTAGTGATTACGACAGAGATAAGATAGCTTCTTTCCGCAATTCGATCTCGTACCGGGGCAATTGCTAGTATGTTAATTTGCCCTTGGACGAGAATACATTACCTTCTGTTCCCTCCAACCATCAAGTAGCGTTGAACGTGCTTGATAGTGTTGTCACCCGTTTGACTAAACAGGGTCTGTATGAAGACTGCTCTCAAGTTTACTTGGATCAAGAAAGGGAGGATATCATTGAAAAGGTGCAGGTGAATCCAGAGGATTTCACCCATTACACTTGGATTTCTCACTGTCCGGTTGTTAAAGCTGATGGGCTGAGTACCACCAAGATAAGGCCGGGGTTCAACTGTTCTTTGCGAACAGGTGAGCACCCCTCTCTGAATGACTGCGTATATCCAGGAATTAACCTCTTTACGGATATGCTGGAGTTATTATTGAAGTTCAGGATGGATCGTTATGTCCTTCTGGCAGACGTCCGTAAGGCTATTCTCATGATTCGGTTGGAGACAAGACTCGGTGTTGCTTTTTTGTGAAATTTGACGATAAGCTTGTGTATTATCGTTATAAGACACTAATTTTTGGTATGTTGCTAGCCCATTTATCCTCAACTTTGTTATTAAACACCATGTTGAGAAGTATTCCCTTAGTTTGTGTAGGGATATGCTCTTAGGAAATTGTTATGTAGATAACCTTATGAGGACCCATAATTCCCCTGATATTTTGCTAGACTTATACCAGAATGCTATGAGCATCATGCAGGAAGGTAATTTTTCTCTGAGGTCCTGTAACTCTAATAGTGATGTTTTGACGACTCGGATGAGAGCTGACAACCGTTTTGTCACCCATGATTCTCCCTTGGAGAAGGTGCTGGGATATATGTTTGATTCTGCACAGGATGATTTGCAGGTGGCAGTCAATTCCTTGGAGGTTGCAGCTGATCTGGTCACGAGGGGAATCACTTTGGAGAAGTTTAAGTTCCAATTACAATTTTGGTTGTCTGGGCCGGGGTGGTTGGTCGGTGAAGATTATTCCTGGACCTTGAGTGATCTGAACTGGCTGAGTTCTGACAGTTAGAGCATGATACTGACTAATGGCATCACACTCTCACCGGTGATTCGTGATGTGATTCCGGTGATAAATTAAAAAAAATGTTCGTCTTTTGGAAAACTCATGAGAGTTTTGTCCTATGTGTTCAGATTTGTGTTTAAGTTACAGAAGTCAGTGGAGGAGCCTGGCCTGGTGGCCAGGGTTTATTTGCTTCGGTTGGAGCAGTCGTTGCTCCTTTCCAAAGAAAAATCCTTTCTGTTGAATCCCTCCAACATAAAACTCCTCCGAAGAATGTTCCAATTCAGGAGATTCTGGAGAGATTCCGGTTCACGCAGTTGCTGGAGCCTCTCAAACAACATCCTAGTCCAGGCCCATTAGAACCCGTAGGAGGGTTTGATATCAGAATGAAGACTGTGTGGTATTGAGATGAAATGTACAAAGAGCATGTCAATAGAAACAACAGTTTTTGTTCTTGTCCGGAGAGTTTCGGAAATTTATTTTTATTTTGGGCATAAGAGGGTGGGGAGGTCATCCTATCGCCACTCTACAGATGAATGTCAAGGTTATTTGTCTGGATGGCGTGATTTTACGCGCCTTTCCTATCTTTACAGTAGCAGCAGCAGCATCTTCGATGTAATAAAGTCTAGACGTGACGTCATACCGGTGTCTATCCGGTGTCTTCGGCGCGTTTTTAAAATCAGTTCCAGCTTGAAAGCCCGAGAGAGCGGTCCTGTTTTCAGCTGTCTCCGTCTATTTTTGAGAATAGACGTAAAATGTTTGGATAATTTCTCCTCGTTCTTGGAACAAGAACGATTTATTATTAAATTAAGGGTATCAGAGCGACCCGGATTTTAAGGAATATAATTTCAAGACTTGGAGCCCCTTGGAAGAAACACCTTATGACGAAGTGGTGTTTGATATTTTTTAGGAATTTCATTTATGAAGTAATTTCGAGGACTGAGCCCCTTCGGAATGAAAATGTGAAGGATTAACGAAGACATAATTTCGAGGATTGAACCCCTTGGAATGTAACATGTTGAAAAAAGGACAAAGAGTGACTTTTAAAACGGACATTTCGATAGAAAAGGAAAAAGTACTGAGAAGATTTTGCAAACAGCGGTTACGGTCATGTATATTTGAGTATTATTTTTCATTGTGTTGTGCCCTTTGAGACCTATTTGTTAAATTTATGAGAAGACATCTTTGGTCTGTATTGTATGTTTTTATATGAAAGAAAGAAAAAAAAGGGTAGAACACTTCTTCAGTCTTTATTATATGAACAAAGAAAAGGAAAATAATTAATTTGTTTCCAGTTTCGTTGTGCCAACGAACTAACTTCTTTGTGAATTTTCATGTCTTAAGTTTTTAAAATATCATCAAGGTTACTAGGGTTAATTTTATTAATCCAGCTTTGGGAATTAAAAGCAGCCAGCCCCATTTTATTGTTATTAAATCTCTATTAAAACTCCATCCAACCTCTTATTTTTTCTTCCCTTTGTAATGTTTTCTTTTAAACTATGTTTTAACCCATTTTGTTACCAAGTAATTCGAATTTTGCTAACGCCCGCGAAATTACGAAAACATTCAAGTACAGACTGTAATCAAGGTGTTACTTGCCTGGAAAAAAATCTGTATCTTTTTCTTTTATACGAGTATTGAAGATAACTACCCAGAGAAATACATGCATTTGATGCAGGAACATGTTATATATATATATATATATATATATATATATATATATATATATATATATATATGAAGATAAGCTAATGATTAACATCCAATGCTAGAGTTTATTCTGAAAAATGATGAAAATTGATGGTGTCAGCGTAATACAGAAATTGATATTCAGGGAATCTTAAATAATTCGTGTCAAACGACTAAGAATAAAATGTAATGCGCCTTTCTAAAATATTTGAATTTTTACATTAGAAGTTGTATTAATACCATGCCCTTAACACGTTTTAAAATAATCTAAATAAACTGTAACTATCGAAACATTACTAATCGATTCTTAACATCTATATTTAAACGTTTACATCAAATCGGAAGTATTCGAAAGTTAACGATCTGCGCAGGAAATAAGATTAACCTTACTAACACTCTCAATATCCAACCTTACACTCAAGTAACTGTCACAAAATACAAAATACAATATTATAGGCTACTTTATTCAGTACTGAATTCAGTACGTAGTAATTCAAGCACATATATTCTCAGCAGCACGGTGAGTAACATATGCACATTATCCTTTTGTTAATCACCATTTAACGTGTGTGTTTACATAAACACGCATCGCCAATTTAAGAAAAGGTATAATTAAATGTGTTTGTTTGTGTGCAAGTATAGTTATTTCTTTCTTTTATTAAATTTCTGGCTCTCCACATTAAAACATTCACAGGAAAACTTGTCTAACTACAAACACTATAAATAATTTCCATTTCTGCATGTGTGTACATAGAGCTAATTGAAACGTCCATGATGAATTTCCTTTCAAAGTACTATCCATATGTTAAAACCGTTTCTACGGGTCTGTTACCCAGCTGATTCAAACATTGTCGTTTTCAAGTCAAATCTGAACACACTCGTGGGGAGTCGTCCTCTGAAATGAGCAGACCCTACGCTTTTTCAACCATTATCTCAAATTTCCAAAGTGTTTTTCTACCCGTCTACTGTAAAAAGCGATTAACTCGGGTCCACAAGTGCCACTTGACTTTGATAAGCGATGACAAATATAAAACGTATACAAGACTAAAAAACGTACGAACCATACGTATTATTTTGAATAACTTCTAAGTTTGATTAGACAAATAGATGTTTGCTAGTTTTATTTTATGTCGTTCTAACAGTCGTTTTATAGTTTTGTGCCGAAACAGTAAATACATTTTTATACGATTAATTATTCATTAATTTTTGTGTAGGCAAATATTTTGTAAAGAAATACTTTGTAGAAAGTGTTCTATTTAACAGAAAAGTATGAACATGGTCAGTACTAACGATGTAGCGTAGATCAGACTTGGAAGTTACGGAAGCTCCAGACTCCTGGAAGTTCACAATTTGGCGCTTACCAAATTTATGTGGTGTTATATAACAAGCAAGGGAAGCACTTGAGTTACTGATATGATTTTAAATAAGGTTAGGCAGAAGAAATATAGAAAGTGCTTGGTAAGATGAATCTGTGTTTGATGGACTAGGGTAGACACCTACTCCAACCTGGGGAAAAGTGAACATTGTCGCAGTATTAGTCGAGATTCCCAAACCCCCACAATTGCGACCTGGCCAGTGGATGCAGTTTAGTGCCATACACAATGTAATAAGTATCTGAGAGTAGCTTCCCTTATTTTGATAATCTTTTTTCTTTTGAGAACTCTTCTGTTTTTAATTATGTTATTAATACGGAACTAAAAATGTATCGACACTGTATGATGGATAAAGCTTGAACCAAGTCTAATGCGGTACCTGTTAATTATCACACACACTGACGGTTAGGGAGGACATAGCTAGTTGATGTTGTTTGAAATAAGAGTAGGCAGACACCTGTCGAACATCCTGAGAAAAGTAATACTGGTGCTGTTGACTGGAGCAGAGGTGAACATCAAACCTAAAAGTGACCGAGACTGTTTATTATCATAGCTGAAACATATTCTTATTTATTCCATGGTAGGGATTCTCGCAGGTACAACAAGCACGCCACATTTGACCTGGAAAATATATTGACAATAATATGTGTAAACACCATTCTGAGCGTCATAAACATCTGTAAAACCAAAGTGCATGCTTCATTTCGGTCGAACGAACAACTTGTAATTTAATGCTGAGGAAAGAAAAAAATGATTTATAAAATGCAATCAATTGCCTAAATACAAACTTTACTTTACAGACGACAAGAAACTATTATCTAAGTAGTAAAATACTGGGAGTGATCGTTATTAGTATAGGTAAAAAGAGTTGTTCACTCATACTTAGGAGATAACGATAAAAACAGGTAACTGCTATTGAAAGCAATAACACGAAATAATATTTTGAAATAATGTATATGCATATATATATATATATATATATATATATATATATATATATTTATATATATATTTATATATATATATATATATATTTATATATATATTTGTATATATATATATATATATACATATATATATATATATTTATATATATATTTATATATATATATATATATACATATATATATATATGTATATATTTATATATATATATATATATATATATATACATATATATATATATTTATATATATATTTATATATATATATATATACATATATATATATATGTATATATTTATATATATATATATATATATATATATATATATATGTGTGTGTGGGTGTTATCTATTTTACTAGTAAAATAGACTTTGCATATATATACATATATATATATAGTCTATTTTACTTTTCATAAAAATATATCTTTTTAAGCTATATACATTTTATATTATCATCGACACTGTATTTTCAAAAACTCAAAAGCATATGTACTAGTTGGTTGCATTCCAAACACCAAAATAAATGAAGAACTCAGTTAACAAGCCCATTTTTTTTATTTATTGTTATTTTTATGTATTTATATTTTTATTTTTATTACTTTATTTCGGTAAATGTCTTTTTTTTCGCCAAATAAAGTAATTAACTTTTTTAATAAAGATAAAAATAGAGATATGAAATATGATTGTGACACTATTTAATGCCCACATTATGTCAAATGCTCTGTTCGAAGCAGGTATCCTAGAGACCCGTGTTTCTGACTATGGCCGTTTGAAAGTAAACTAAGGCATGTGCACTGAAAAGTTGTGTAAGGCAAGTAGGTAGCAACCGAGATATGTCGAACAGTCAGACTGTCAGTAATGATTGATTACTTTTTTTAAGTACTGGAAAAGTAAAAAAAAACGTATTTCCAAAAAGAAACGGAAAGAGACGATTCGATTTATATTGAAAGTAAACTTCATTCAATATAAATGAATACAAAAGCAAGAATTAAAAAAGGACTATTTACGTTGTGGTATTGCTTCGTTAAAGTACATAAACATTACGTTGGTTTGTGGATTTTTATTTACAAGTTCTATTTACTTGCCTCCCCATGGAAACAAAGCAGAGTTAGGCAGAAAGTCGGTGGATAACGTGAGTAGAAAAGCTTCCAAAAAGGGGCAATCTCGATTGAGACAAAATTAGCAATTTTCCAAGTCTACAAGTCTAGTATCAGAAAATACGAAGTGTACAATCAGAACAGCTATTACACTTTAAAATATTTTATTGATGCCAAATATAAAAATAAAATTTACATTTTAAATAAATGAAGCACAAGGCAACCAAAACAGTGCGGTTGTTAATTCTCTATCTATGTTACTCTTTCGTGTCATCATTACTCACAATGATACCACATTTACTCGAGGAGTACAATCACAGATGTGTTAACAATTACTTTTTTAATTAATAAATATGTATACATATTTGATTCAGTGTTTTAATCATTGTTTTTTTCTAGAAAAAAAAACATAGTTGAACTGATTTAGAATTTTAGTGTATACATCAACATCATTTGTGCACAAAACATATGTTTTATAACAATTACTGAATTTCTACTTGATAAGTCGACAGATAAGCATAAATATTAATTCATATCAGGACAAACTATGCCGACTTTTTATTGCGTACAATATTTCAAATGTAAAATCAATCGATCCTTTGTTTGTGTGAAGCCCAACGATTGGCTAAGATAACCACAAAGAATCTGAAATATTAACAAGTTAGAAGTATAATATATATATATATATATATATATATATATATATATATATATATATATATATATATATATGTGTGTGTGTGGGGGGGTGCGGGTGTATGTATGGTGTGGATTGGTGTGCGTGTCAGTGGTTTAATCAATTTCTAGAAAATAATTCTATAATAAGAGGATGAAAGAATTATACACTTAAGTCATGTAAAAACAAATGTTACATCCAGTAATATAAACAGTGTTTAGCCTTAACGACAGTCGAATATGTGTCATAAGGATTATAAATATCAAGCACATGAGCTAAATATTACCTTTCGTATAGTTTTTTATAGATTTATTATTTCACATCTTTCTGGAAAAAGCTACGAAAAACGATACTTAACCAGTGTAGGCGCTTATATTCATAACAACTTTTAACATAATCAGTGAATACAAAAATTACACATCATATACATATTTATGCGAACACTCGCGATGCAATTTTTCATAAATTTTACCAAAGTCGTGTAATATGTATTCATACATATCATATATATATATATATATATATATATATATATATATATATATATGTATATGTATATGCATTAGGACACCTCTAAACCACTAAATAATAAATATATACACAATAACAAAATTTACACCGTGACTTGGAATCGAAACTGAAAACTTGAAGTATTTAATCTACCTTCCTACTAACTGAGCTGACGTTAAACAAATTTCTACAATAGAAATAAGTTTAGATTAACAATGAGGTTTTCGTCTTTCTAACTCTCTCCTTCTCCCTCTAACTGTTGAACATACACACACATATAGCGTTTTTTTTATATGCAACTATTGTTTTAATATTAAACTTGAACTACCTATTAGCATTATAACAATTTAATATGAGATAAAAATAACCAAAACTTTACCAGAAAAGTATTCCTTCTTTATAACGATAACATTTTGAATTTCTTTCTCGGCCAGCCATTGTTTGTAAGCCAGAGTGATCTTCCTGTAGAGCGCAGGTTTGCAATCCGACTTTCGGGCATTCTGTCACATCGTATGGCTGTGAGGGGAGGCAAATGAAAAAATATTTTTCATTTACAATGTATTTTAAAATAGTGTATGTCTTTATAAAGTTTGGTACGACAACATTGTTATTTTTAAGTCGGGAAACATACTGTCTGCTCAGATCGCATGTTTTTTTGATAATGTTAAGTTTTATAGTTTTGTAAAGAAAACATCTATTTTTAAAAAGCAGTTTGAATTTGTCATTTATTAGAGTGTGTATTACCTCGCCCATTCCTCGGAGCAAAACGAGGCGCATAGACGAGCGTAACACGATGAAATCCCCCCTCCCGCGAGGAGTTCCGTGTACGTTCTGCAAAAAAATCGATTTGTTCATGATTGTTAATTGTTAATAATTTAAAAAAACTTTAACAATTTTTAATTATTTGCAAAAAAATGGAGGGGTACACTCGTCGAAAATTCTCGATTTCAGATATGGCGGTCATGACGGAGACGTCATTTTCTATTTAACTCTATTAAAGATGAGAACCAAAATGATTAAATCCATTCTAAAATACAGAAGTAAGGTGTTAAGCTTACGTCAGGGAAAAAGATGAAACAGTTGTCACATGTAATGTCGGTACTAATTTTAAGCTACTTGACAATTTCCGTAACTCACAAATATTCGGGCCGATATAGGTCCTCTATTTCTTTCTAAATGAGACTTAAAATTCCTTAAATTTACTTTCAATGTTTTATTATTCGGATGAATGTTCTAATCTTACTATATACCACTCGAGAAAAAAGTCGACCTTGAGTCAGTTTGGTTCCGTTCAAATTCTGTAGAAAAACCTATTTTTTGTCCCCTTCAAGAATTTCGTCGGTAATATTCTGTACTGGATAGGTCATTATCATGTTTAATTTGTAAATAATGTAATTGTTTTCATATATTTAAATAACACAATGTTATTTAGTTATGCATGAAAATAATTGTGTTCATTATAAATTATTAGGATATCCTCATGCCAGTTTAAAGTTATTTTACGTGGACGGTTTAAATGCTTCTTTCGTTTCGTTTGTTAAAAAATATGGCGACTATAAGTTTTATCCTAACAAATTTTCAAAAAAATCAACTATCGCAAACTTCACCGTTTCCGTGTCACGTCGATCGAAATAAATAGTCGATCAGAAAAATATACTCGCCATCAGGAATTAACATGTAAACATTGCCCCAATCAAGAAGGATTTTTTTTGTTTTGGCCAACAGTTGTTTTTTAAATCCAACTTTCAATTCTTTTAATAAGAATTTTATTTTTTTAAACAATTCTACTTTTTATTGAATTTTCGGATATTTACCAACAAACATTTCAGATTAAAAAAGACGAAAGGCGTAGTATCAAACACACACAAAAGATAGTACACTTTGCTCGAAGCGAAAAGCTCACCTATGGCAACTTACTGTTTTTAATGTTATTTTAATTATTTACTAAAACAGGGGTACAGTACCAATAAGTTGCTTGCACATATTTCACTTGGAATAATTTACGTGACTGAAATAGGTATTAAGCGAATTACATGTAAATTTGATATCAAAACAGGTACACACTGGTACAGTCACATTTCTATATTTCTATACATTTGTATATGTATTTATAATATTAAGGGATTATTGGAGCCCTGGACCACCCCTCTTCTTCAAATCGCAGAAATGTGTTGTTTTCTATTTTTAGTGCGAAAAGTTACTTCAACTTCAGCGGCGGGTACAACGTTAAAAAAAAAACACTAAACATTTTTAATTAAAAAAAAACACATTTACAGTTATAAAAACACAACTTATTAGGGCCTAACTCTAACTGTATTGAGACGAATCTATATTACAATGTTTTCTTTTCAGAAACACTGTTTTATTAAATAAATACATTTACTAAAATGTTTTAAATATATTGGTCGTTTTCTGTCAGCAGCTGTTTTGAATGCGGTTCATTGTTGTCCTGAATGTAATTTATCAAAACTGAAAATAAATATATTCTGATGTTTGCTCGGTGTGCGGACAAAAGCCCACTGGGAAAAAAAGACAACTGTACGTAAGCCGATCGGTTAAAAGCCCAACGGAAAAACCCACAAAAATAATTCAAACCCGGGCAAAACGCCACCGACCAAAAAATAAATAAATTTAAAATATAAAACAAATATCTTTCTATTTAATTTTGTAAGAAGTAATTAATTTTTCGTGACATTTTAAAAAAATTTCATTGTTAAACATTTTTCCGGTGCTTTTTTTTTAAATTACAATGCAGAACACACGCACCCTTTCTACTACTAACCCTACGTTCTGTTGGTAAAATGAAACATACATGTAAAAGTTGAAAAAAAACCCAATTCTTTTAGAATTCTAATCGGGGGACCAGCTTTGAATGTAATGTTAACATGAAAACACATCATTTCCTGGTTATTCTAACTTTCTAGGACAGTAAACCAATTTTCTTTTCCGATGGGAAATACATTCGATGCATTGTTTTTCGAGCGGGGTGTGGTTGGTTATATTTTTGTAAAGCGATTTCGTGTAGACTTACGATTTTGCTGGTTAGACTTAGCATTAGTGGTAAACAAATAATTAACTATCCTTAATGTTTAGAATCACCCGGAAGAGGGTGATCATTGTACGTTAAATTTATATGCGCACCTAATTGCATACTTTAAATTTTTAAAATGATGTTTTTTTAAAAATTTATTTTCAAAAGTAACGAAATAAAGCCTTGACCTACAAACACTGCGTGGACAGCCCCGTCGGCATTCCCCGGTAGGACTACCTCTGGCAATCAGGTATAAACTAATCCCTTCTCAAAAAAATCTTTCGATTATTTTGTACAGAAGATGCGCGTTTGTAAACTTTCGAATCTTTTGTACACCAGATGCGCGTCTGTAAACTTCGATTCGTTTGTACAACAGAGGCGCGTTCGTAGAGTTTCGATTATTTTGTAGACCAGAGGCGCGGTCGTAAACTTTTGTAACAGATGTACACAAGGTGACTCGGTAGCCTAGCAAAAAAAAGTATTCCACGGACAGTCTGGTCTTGTAATATAAATGTTATCAATGATAACGTACGTACGCACACTAAATTACCTTAGAGTATTATCTATCTTATAGGTCTCTCTTCTTACCGTGATAAATATATCTTATTTGATTATCTTCAAATCAATAAAGCGAATGTCACTTCTTAAAATCTATTTATTAAAAATTGCACATTGTTAGTCGAGGGGGGATATTTTTATTTGGTTACAATTAATTTTAAATGAGTAAGTCGTGAAATATATCCGTTTATCAGAGTTAAGATTCAAGTCTAAAGCAGAATATACATTAGCTGGAAATGGACTACTTTACATATTGTCAAGAAATACACCGGGGCTATTTCATCAGTGACCGATCAGTTAAGTGTTTTAATTATTGACGATGTGAAGATGTAGACGCCGACTACCTGCTTGTGAACAATGGACATTTCATTACATTGTCCATTATCATTTATTTATTTGTTTCGTTCCGTGTTTTAGAAAGTATATGAATCTCGACCACATGAGACTTTTCACTATTCGATAAAAGTGCATACTTAACGACTTGCACTCTTCAGACGAAACGGGTTATGGCAATTGATTACAAGAACATTTCGATTGTATCTATGATATACAGAATTATACTAGTATGACTACTCGACGTCCTCTGTTGTTAAATGCGTCTCTATTTCATATTCTATGATATTTACTTTTTGGGAAATTGTCAAGGATATACATCATATTGATTTTATAAGATAACATGTAAGTAAAACTATATTCTCTTAAAATGAGTTTGCGTATATTTATGATGTTAAACCCATTCAGCTTGACCTGCTTTTTCCAGAAATTAATGAAAGAGAATGCACTGAACTGTATTTTATAACTATTTATCTCATTGTTATTCATATAATCTGACAATAAAATTAATTTTATAATGACATATCTTATTTATGTATGGCTGACGTAGATACAGACACAAATACATGCCCGTATCTGTAATGAAAATGAAATGTACTTATTAAAGTGTTCTGTCTAATGCAGTTACAATATATGTATATATATATATATATATATATATATATATATATATAGATAGAAAGATAGTTATCTGTTTTTCAATGTATGCCTACAATAAATATGTCAGAAACGACCGGAGAATATATGAAATTATTGGCCGAAAATGGTTCTAGAGGCGCTGTCGATCGAGCTTCGTATGGGCGATACATGCACTCTTGTGTATGCAGATACTTTGTTTGCTATTGCAGATTTCCGGAGAAAGTGCAACCTCAGGTTGCACACACTGAAGACAGGCATGCAACATGAAAGACTTAGTAGCAATATGACAGATATATTTTCTCATCTACATTGTTGGTCTCAACTTTCTGCAAGACGCTGGTCTGTGTCTCTGCACTCTCTGTGTCGGAAGTGCGGGCGTAAACTCCATTGGATTTTTACAGTGCCGAATTCGGTTCTCAAGAAGTGAAGAGTCTGGTGGTGATTTTGACGCAGACGTCACCGTGTGGGGCTGATGTAAATAGCGTCGCACAAGAGTTGGAAGCTCAATTATGTTCTTTTTTAATACGTAGAACACTGGTGAAGATTAGGAAAGCTATCTCACATCATGCTCATGTGTTGCTTGAAGAAGGTTTAGGAAGTTGCCGCCAGTCATTCTATCTGCGCACATGTTTTTCAAGATTCGAGGCAAAAGCTTAAATGTGTTTTTTCCACCAAAATGCATGCCAGTGAGAGATGTTCTCAACTGGCTTTTTATCTGTTATATCTCTCTTGTAAAAACCGTGTAAATTTTCTTTTTTTTTCATATTTTTATCTTATTATTTATTTTATAATTTTTATCAACGTATTTACTTTTACATTTTTTACAAATAATCAACAATAATACTCATTGACAAGTTGAGCATGTACTGCACGAAAAATTAACGGTGTTAACCCCCCCCCACTTCTAGTTAATCTTTCATATTTAGATCAAACAAGATTGACGAAAGATACGTCGGAATAACCCCAACATTTTTTGAGTCGCGTATATATGTTAGTATGTATATGATCACATACACATCTGTAAATCATGAATTAATGAATAAAAAGTAGTTTCTTATAGATCAAATGAGTCCTATATTTGTTTTTCCACCCAATACAATGGTTATAATATATATATATATATATATATATATATATATATATATATATATATATATATATATGTATATAATTACAGAATATCAAGACAACATCGTTTCCGCCTGTGTAAAATCCAAAATACGGGGACCTTGAATTGGCTCATTACTCCGAACCATCTGCAGTCTTAGTTTATGTCTGCCTTTCCGGAAAATTGCGTTTCGTACGCTGCGTGAACTACTATAACATATTTCCTTCTCTAATTTTATTTTTGTTATTTATTTACTGTTTTATAAGTTTACTCATTCAAGCTATCCACCTGCAAATGTGACTATACATACTTTTTCAGGTAAGTAAAAATAAAACTTACCACATTTTGCATTCATCTGTGAATCATGGTAAGGTGATCTCCACACGACAAGAGATTTAGTTTTTCAATTCTAAATAATAAAAACTAAGATATTTCAGAAAACAAACATTATAAATAACCTAAACTATAAAAAAATTAAAAAATAAGAATTAACCTCCGACAAAAAAGTGAACACATGGTAAAAATTAGAATTGTGTATGAATATTTGGTGTCAATTACTCTATGATAAGTTATAAAACAACTAATATGTCACAATTGACAAAAATAACCCGTTTAAAACTGAATTTAAAATTACATTCAACACTCAATGTAGTTTTGAATTATTAATAGACATATTTAATTGCATTTATTTTAAATATTAAAGAACATATATGAAATAATATTAATTGGTTTTAAAATAATTAAAAATATAAATTAATTAAATATTAATCAAATTTATTGAAAGTAATTTAATTTATAAGACAAACACAAATGGTATTGTTTACTTTATACACATCACGTTAAAATAAATCTAATATAAATAAAATAGTACATATTATATATCAATAATAAACATCACATCTATAAATCGGCATTATAATATAAAAAATAAAATATTTTAATATAGAAAATGAATAAATAATTAAATAAATTAACTAGATAAAATAAAAATACACCCTTTTTTATATCTAAAGCCTACTAGTAAATAGACATTCAAAAATGTGTTAAAAAGCTCGAATACTGTTGTTAATGGAATATGATAAAATAAACTCAATGGTAGAATGGGGTTCAAACAATCAGGATTGACTAGTCAAATTTCTCCCATTGTCGTGTACTTAGACATTCAAGAATACTTATATGTGTTTTTACTGATATATTTTACATCATTACTACTTTTACATTTCATGCATATTCTCTAACCTTTCTTTCTATAGTAACACATACAAATAACAAAAATACACAGAGATGTCGAGTTTAATATAGAATGGTTTCTATATGATTACACTTTGTCATAAGTGTACGGATATGTATGCATTTGTCAAAGTATTATATACATGGGGTTATTTTATCACTATGATTTTTTTAATTTACTAGTAACATCAACAAATTATTTTCTGTAAAAAAGGTAAACACTTAACATAACAGTTTAAATATATACACTAACAAATGAGTGGAGTTTAATGAACACCTTTTTCTCTATCTAGTACACGCAAGGTCACGAACGATGCACATGTTTATTCTTGTCGGCGCTGATGGCTAGAACTGATTAGTAGTGTCTGCGAAATGATAGTGCGGATTATTAACTAAATTGTATGGCTTCTCATGGCAGGCGACAGATAGGCAACGCTAATTATCAAAGAGTACGCGAGTAATAATGCAGAGAGTAGTAAGAACATTATTGAACACGTGCAAAAAGTGTCTACACAAATCAATAAAAAGATTGGCTGATAGACAAGTAAAAGAAAGAACCACATATGCTGATATAATGAAATAGAATGACTTAGTATAAATTTGAATCTTTCTAGTTTACATAAACACACCTATATAAATAAAACGACGTGTGTGTTGGCGAATGAAAGTATATACACACGTATCTCAACTTCTTAAGATGCAAACTAATATTAATAACTTTAAAAGCAAACCCCACAATATTATTGGGTCACCTTTGTTACAACTGAAACATATGTTCTAAGTACTCTGTTATATTTATTTTCCGAATGTATATGTTTATGGGGTCAACAATTTTTTGTTAATGTAGGAGTTTGAGACATATGTTCATTGGGTAATTAGCGCGATTAGGACCCAAGCTATAAACAACTCGACGGCAGTCAGGGTTACAGTTTCTGTTAGCGTTTGCTTGGATCTTAATCTCTAAAATATATGACGGTTATGGTAAGATTGGGCCCTCATCTGGATAATTTCTTTTAATTATGAAGACGTTCACTGCGAACACTTAGTCGCTGATATTACTGTGCCACCTTGCACTTTATTTAATCCCGAAGTCCAAGAAAGTCTATTGTTGTCCAAGTTTCAGATAAGATGACATTTTTAACAATACATTTCCTTTCACATTTGCGGCAATAGGGTGATACTGTATTGTGTGAGAACGTACGCTCGAACATAACAATATCTTAACGTATTATGATATATATACATTGGATTACAGTAGTGTAATAATTGTGAATCCTTATGTGTAATCGTTTGTATTAAAAAAAAAAGCCATTTTACATGTTGCAATTATCAACATTTATTGATACGTGTTTTTAAATAGTAAATAATAATTCACAAATAATAACAGTAAATATTAACCGTTTTATATACAATCCGTCCACTATTTTATATTGCCATTTTTAATGCCATATATGAAATCGGCGGAAACACAAAAACGCCACAAGTCCCCTTACTTCTACCAATAATACATAGCACAAATATTTTGTAGAAAACATATATTTTGTTGAATTCTAGATGATAGTTTTAGACTGTATACATGTTTCCTATTAGTTTGTCTTATATTAAACAACATCAATGTTGAGTGGTCTTTTGTTAATATTGACGAGTGTTTATCATCCCTTTCTTGTCATGATAACCAGTGCAACTATCATGGTAAGTATTAGTAGCTGCTAGGTTTCAATTTCCGAGGATGATACTACCTGTTTAATATATATATATATATATATATATATATATATATACATTATATATATAATGTATATATATGTATATATATATACATTATATATATGTATATATATATGTATATATATATACATATATATACATTATATAAATATATAATGGATATATAATGTATATATATGTATATGTATATATATAATGTATATATATACGTATATATATATATACATATATAAATATACATATAATGTATGCATGCATATATATATGGTCTAAAGAAGCTTAGAGTCATTTTAAACAGAAGAAAGAAAAACAAGTAAAATGCAGTTTAAATTCCCAGAGAAACAAACTAAATCCAAGATATTGCAGACTTAATATTCGTTGGAAAATTCATGAATACATAAATAAATAAATAAGAAAATAAAATAAAAACGGGGATTAAGTATCTAACAGTGAAACATAAAACAGGAGACCTTAACGTAAGCGTCTAATATTAACACGGGGATCATCAGCTGTTTACCATGTAACTGTTTCGGAGATTTAAAAACAGAACAGTTATGATATTCATGGCTCTCCAATGGTACTGATTAAACTACCATTTCCCCAATAATCAAGTATCGAAATAATTCAGTTTAAAATTTCCCTAATATATACATTAATACATAATAATAATAATAAAAAAATAATATTAATAATATATTACCCTTTAGACTACCGTGTAATATGCTAATTTTCATATCCAATAATAATAATAATAATAATAATAATAATAATAATAATAATAATAATAATGATTATAATTATAACCATAATAATTATATCTAAACACTACACCCAAAAATCATTCTGCGATATGGTAGCTAGCAATACAATTATATAGGAATTAAAGTTGCATTTAAAAAAATAAATAAAATCAAATTTACAAAAAAATAAAGCTTAAGTACCTTAGGTACCAGAAAGGTAAGTAGATAATGGGAAGGAAACCTAGCCATACAGATCTAAATACACAATATATAGTCTAAAGAAGCTTGGAGTCATTTTAAACAAATTAAAAAAAAAAGAAAGTAAAATGCAGTTTAAATTCCCAGAGAAACAAACTAAATCCAAGATATTGCAGACTTAGCATTCGTTGGAAAAGTCATAAATACATAAATAAATAAGTAAATAAAATAAAAAGGGCGGGGTTAAGTGAAACAAAAACAGGAGACCTGAAGCGTCTAATATTAACACGGGGATCATCAGCTGTTTACCATGTAACTGTTTCGGAGATTTAAAAACAGGGCAGTTATAATATCCATGGCTCTCGAATGGTACTGATTAAACTACCATTTCCTTAATAATCAAGTGTCGAAATAATTCAGCTTAAAATTAAACTAGTATATACATTAGTAAATAATAATAATAATAATAATAATAATAATGAAATAATAATATTCATAATATATTACCCTTTAGAATATCGTGTGATATGCTAATTTGCATATCAAATAACAGTAATACTACTACTACTACTACTACTACTACTATTACTACTACTACTACTAAATAATAATAATAATAATGATAATTATATCTAAACACTACACCCAAGAACCATTCTGCGATATGGTAGCTAGCAATCAAATAATATAGGAATGAAAGTTGCATTTTAAAAAATAAATAAATAAAAATAAAAAATAAAAAATAAAGCTTAAGTACATTAGGTACCAGAAAGGTAAGTATATATATAATGTATATATATATATATATATATATATATATATATATATATATATATATATATATATATATGTATATATATGTATATGTATATATATATATATATATATATGTATATATATATATATGTATATATATATATATGTATATATATGTATATATATGTATATATATATATGTATATATATATATGTATATATATATATGTATATATATATATATGTATATATATATGTATATATATATATATGTATATATATATATGTATATATATATATGCATATATTTATATATATTCATATATAATGTATATATATATATAATGTATATATATATATATATATTCATATATAATGTATATATATATATATATTTATATATATATTCATATATAATGTATATATATATATATTTATATATATATATATATTCATATATAATGTATGTATATATATATATATATGTATATTCATATATAATGTATATATATATATATATTCATATATAATGTATATATATATATATTCATATATAATGTATATATATATATTCATATATAATGTATATATATATATATTCATATATAATGTATATATATATATATTCATATATAATGTATATATATATATTCATATATAATGTATATATATATATTCATATATAATGTATATATATATATATTCATATATAATGTATATATATATATATATATATTCATATATAATGTATATATATATATATTCATATATAACGTATATATATATATTCATATATAATGTATATATACTCGTGCTGGTCAGAAAAATAGAACATATGTATAAAACTGTAAAAATCATTCCGTTTGAGATAATTTTCGGCTTTTAAATTGTGTAGGCGAAATATTATATATGTAAATAACAATGACAACTATTTTTAATCATTTGTCATATTTGCATATGTCAGACTTTATTGTCACAGAGTAGTTTATTGTCACATTGGGAGATTCAACGTTTCAATTTAATAGAACATTATTCGTTGAGTAATCTTAAACTCAAAAAAATTATGTGTTTAAAAAGATTTTGCAAGTAATTTAATCATAATCTCTCATTATGGGTCGCTCTATTGACATATCTTTGCCCGAGAAGCAGCGAATCTTCGATTTGCGGGAAGTAGGAAAGACGCACATGGAAATCGCAACAAAGGTCGGATGTTCAAGATCGGTAGTGACCAAAGTGCTCCAGAAAGATGTTAAGGGTGTTTCCAACAGCAATCGCAAGAAATGAGGACGAAAGAAAAGCACCACTGAAAGACAAAACCGGGCACTGGACAAGGTGGCAAAGAAAAGTTGATTCCAGTCAACAAGCCACATTACTAAAGAGTGGAAAAAGGCTTCTGGTGCCGACGTTTCACGAAGCACAACCTACCGAAGGCTCCGGCAACTGTGATACCAAAATAGTATAGCTGCCACCAAACCGCTCCTTAACAAAAAACAGATGATTGAAGAGGCTACGATGGGCAACTTCTCATCAAACCTGGACTACAGACGAATGGCGGCGTGTGATCTTTTCAGATGAGCCTCGATTTTGTGTCTCCTTCGACGACCAAGGGCCACGTGTTTAGTGAAGTTCAACGGAACGGTATAACCAAGAATGCGTCAAGAAGTCTGTGAAGTTCCCGCAGTCTTGCATGGTTTGGGGCTGTATGAGTGCTAAGGGTGTTGGTAATTTTTGCTTCATCAAAGGAAATGTAAACGCAACAGTGTACCAAGATATCCTGGAAGCTTATTTACTGCAAGTGCTGGATAATCAGTTTGACAGTGACGCCACATACATCATTTTTCAACATGACTTGGCACCGGGACACTCTGCCAAGTCCACAACTTCCTCGCTCCGAGAACGATCGATCCCTGTTCTTGAATGGCCGGCGAACTCGCCAGAGTTGAACGTAATTGAAGCCTTGTGGGATCAGATGAAGAGGAAGCTTCGCAAAGAAAAACCTACTACCGTTGAAGCCATGAAGATTGCAATACAGAACACATGGGATTCGGTGTCTACACAGCATTGTGCTGCTACTAAACATTGATTAATTTTTATTTGTATTTAAGTTAATAAAAAAAACATTTTGTTTTCTTAGCCGTCTTGTTCTATTATTTTGTAAGGCGAAATATTGAAAAACTAACATTGCAATTGATATAAAAAAAAAAGTTTCTAACGTAAAACAACCATTTCAGTTAGCTTAGCATGATAGGAATATTTTAGCACCGATTACATCTCACAGATTGTCCTCAATAAGAATAAGAGATTATGATTAAATTACTTGCAAGATCTTTTAAAACACAGCAATTTTTGGAGTTTAAGATTACTCAACGAATAATGTTCTATTAAATTGAAACGTTGAATTTCCCACTGTGACAATAAAATACTCTGTGACAATAAAGTCTGATACATGCAAATATTACAAATGATTAAAAATTGTTATAATTGTTATTTACATATAGAATATTTCGCCTACACAATTTAAAAGCCGAAAATTATCTCAAACGGAATGATTTTTACAGTTTTATACATATGTTCTATTTTTCTGACCAGCACGAGTATATATTCATATATAATGTATATATATATTCATATATTATGTATAGATATATATTCATATATAATGTATATATATATATATTCATATATAATGTATATATATATATTCATATATAATGTATATATATATATATATATATATTCATATATAAGGTATATATATATATATATATATATATATATATTCATATATAATGTATATATATATTCATATATAATGTTTATATATATATATATTCATATATAATGTATATATATATATATATCTATATATATTCATATATAATGTATATATATATATTCATATATAATGTATATATATATATTCATATATAATGTATATATATTCATATATAATGTATATATATATATATATATATATATATATATATCTATATATATTCATATATAATGTATATATATATTCATATATAATGTATATACATATATATATATATATATACATATATATATTTATATATAATGTATATATATATATATTCATATATAATGTATATATATATATATATATATATTCATATATAATGTATATATATATATATTCATATATAATGTATATATATATAATGTATATATATAATATATGTATGTATGTATATATACATATACAATATATATATGTTTATATATATATAATATATATATGTATATATATATAATATATATATGTATATGTATATATATAAACATATATGTATATATATATAATATATATATGTATATATATGTATATATATATGTATATATATGTATATATATATAAAATATATATATAATATATTTCTATATATAAATATATATATATATATATTACAAAGATCGTAATTCCGACGGAGGAGCAATACAATGTTAGACACCGGAAAGTGGATTATACGGTGAACAACAATAAATCGCAGAAGACCGATAAGTGATTCAATCTCGGATCATTTTTGTAATATTTATATACATTTGAAATATGATAACAGTAAATTGTAAAGTGGGAGAGTAACGGCTACCTATTTAAAGGCCTAACATTAGAGGCACGTTAATCGTTTCGAGAGTACAAACTTTTCCTTTTAAAAAAGAATCCAAAAATCTTGGCCGGGCGAGTCAGATGAGGAAAATTGAAATAGATTTAAGATCTATCTAAAACAAGAGATCCGCAAAAAGAATGGGAAGCTCTAAGAAAATTGATATAGAGGGAAGAAACACAAATATGAAATGCAATCGTTTAGTGATCTTATAAATTATCAAGATTAGTTAATTTAGTTAATCTATTAAATATTAACTAGCGGAACCCGTTTAAATTACACGAAATGATGTTTTCAATACGGATCCTAATGTAACAAAGCACCCTCTATTCGTTAGTAAGTTACGCTTACTTTATTATCAGCCCCCCCTTCTGGATAAGAGTTAAATAATTGTTTGAAATAGTAACTCGTGTACGATGGACACTGCGCATATCTACTAAAAAAGGTTTATATGCCATCCGTTCAAAAAAAAAACAACAACAACAAAATAATACTGGCCTACTTTTTAAGCAGCCAACGTAATTAAATAGACAATGCCATTAAAAACACCAACATAAAAACCAAAAAATAGTTTTAAGTTTTAAGCAACACAAAAAAGTAGTTTTTAACAAGGTAATAAAAAAATGTATTATTTCTTCTCCTTCCCCTCGAAATGTAGAATAAAAATCTTTGAGGTTGGTCGGGATCGAACTATAAACCAGTCGGGCCGAAGTAAACCATTGCGCCAGAGGGATACACATGTAAATCTTCTTAAACGCAGGCTACTTGAATGTTTTTAAAAATTTAGGTGTGGCACGCATGCGCAGAGCTTTTGCCGGAAGCGTGACACACGAACACGCACGCTATCGTATTAATATATAGATATTTCGATTTATTATTATTTTATTTTTTTATTTTTTGGTCGTTTTGTACTTAATAATGTAGGCTTAAGTGTGTCTATGTTTAATATAGGTTCTGATCAGCAGATACTTTCGCACACAGTTTACAACATGTTCGTGTAAAGTGACACACTTTCTTTATTGGTAGACTGTCAGACAACTTTAACACCCGCATGGCGTCTTTCCACTAACATATATTTTCATGTTACAATACAGAACGCATTATTTATACTAGTATCATTACCTCGGTTAGAAATATTAGTTACTTAAGGATATCTGAACCAATGTTGATCTCTAAACACATAGCCTATTTAAGTAAAAGAGCTGACCTTTGTGGAATCTTTATTCTTTATCCCAATCTTTATCCTATCTGATCACATTCCACTACCCTTGGGCTATGCTTATACTCCATGAGCCTAAACATTTAGCTGCCTTACCCAACCAACTCTCGCTTGTCGACAGTCTTATTTTTCTTTATTTTACTGATGCCATTTCATCCAGGCACCCTTATTCGCACCCCGTCCCTCTTAACGCGTGCTTATCCTTATCTACATCTGTTTCCTTATGCACTGCGCTTGTACATACGCTTCCACACAACTTCTACGAATTTCTATTCACAGACTAAGTCATCAACACTAAGAGCAGTATGACATAGTTTCCATATAATATACTTACACGTCATTTCGTTCACTATGCAATAATGTATCAAACCCCCTTGTAATTAAGTGTTGTGTTGGATCATATATAAATAGTATCCCTTTTTATATGTTATAACGACGTTGTGTTCTCACACTCTATGTGTTTAAGTGAAATAGAAAAAGGAGAAGGGATTGGATAGACTAATTCTATCTAAGCATGCATAGATTCTATATCACGTAATTTTATAATTATCTACCTTTGACCGTCACTAACTGCCGCCATGTTCGAACTGATCTCTTAACTATCCTAATTATCCCCCTTCAATTATTATTTAGACTTCGCTTTCCTTGCTCATCTAATCGAACCTACATTTACAATAGAAACACATAAAATTAAATATTAAATTAAAAATAAATAAATAAGATGACAAAACAAACACTATATAAACAGTAACATTTTTACGTTTAAATATTTAACAGTAATTCCCTCATTAAACAGTTTATTGTATTTATATTTCAATTTAAAACAACAATATCAATCAATTGATCCGAGATTTACACACTTATAGCGTTGCATGTCATTTCTTTTTGTTCTATATCATATCCCACCTTCCGGTATTCACTATTGCATTGCTTCTGTCTCGGAATACTCGCCTTCATATTTACTTGTTTACAAATAATGCTTCAATCAAATGGCAACTTACTTATATATATATATATATATATATATATATATATATATATATATATATATATATATATATACATATATATATATATGGGGGGTTGTGTGTGGGTGCATATACACACACACATATATATATATATATATATATATATATGAATATATATATATATATATATATATTGAAAAAATATAAACACGAATACAATATTAAAGCAAAAATGAGTAATACTCATGTTGAAATGTTGAAGAATATAAAGCATAAAAACTGTGTGTTAAAATTAAAAGAACTGCGTAATAATAAAGCCGAAACTTAAAACTCTAAACGCTCCCATTTGTATACACAATGAGGCTCAAGGATAGAAATTGACACATACGCAATGCATATGTTATATATATTATTTGTAATGTAGCAGTGATGTTGATAGTTGTAGTAGTAGAAGCAGTATCAGTAGTAGTATTTGTTGTAGTAGTAGTAGTAATGATGGTAGTATAAGTATAAGTAGTAGTAGTATTAGTGTTTCTATTTCTATCATTATTATATATACTAGCAAATATATGCTCCCTCCCGTCGCATATTTTTGCTACGCTGCTGCGTCAGAAATGAGCGCTCACCCGTAAACCGAGGGAGCCCCAGTCATATTTCTTGGCTGATTAGACATTGATTTTCTTTCTTTCCGACCAAGAATATTTTAAGTAAAAAATTTTTTTTTTTTAAATGTCGACCCCACCACAATTTTTTTTTACCCTCCACCATAAATAGAAATATTTTTATTTATAGAATTAACAAAAAAAATGGTTTGGCTCCCCCATTTTTTGTTTACCTTTTCCCATACTTAGAAATATTTTTAGTTAGGAAATGAAGAAAAGAAAAAAAAGTGTGTTAATTTTTTGGTTGACAAAAGAAGGTGAGAGAAGAAAATCACATCTTTTATTTTGATAGTTTAAACATGGAATAATAAAAACAATTTGTAAGTAAAAGCATTACGACGTAAAAGGTGAAGCTAAAATCTAGAACACACTTAAGGTCGTCAAACAATGAACATGTGTGTGTGTTTTAAATAATAGTTTTTAAATCAATTATTATTTTAATTAAACAATTAGATTCAATAATTTTGTGTTTTAAAACTCAAAACGGTTTAATAAAAAAATCAGAGTAACACTAACACGATAAATACCAACGTTTAGTTTACATTTTAAATAACGCGCCCGTATTGCGTCCATACTGATTAATCAGAGGAGGTAACCGTTTCAATGGATTAACGCTGGCTGTTCAATCAGTTTAGCAATCGGTAGATAAACTACGTAACTCATTTCATATGTATATATATATATATATATATATATATATATATATATACGCATATTAATAATAGAGTTTATGTATCTGTGGTTCTGTGTGTCTGTCTGTCTGCAACCAAAACTATACTATTAAAGACTATTCTACTTATTAGGCAATAGAATAGTATATACTTTTTCAGACTAATGCACTATCTTTACATGCTCAATTCAGGGGCATAGTGTAGTATAGTATATGTTCTGTTGACATGATACGCTCCTCCCAGGCATTTCTCCTCCTTTTTGAGAGGTTTGGAGATAGTGTAGTATATGTTCTGTTTTTATGATACCATCTCCTCATGATTTTCCTCCTTCTTTTTTGAGAGGTGTGGATGTAGTGTAGTATTGGTTATGTTTTCATGATACCATCCTCCCAGAAATTACCTTTCTTCTTTTTTGAGAGGTGTGGAGTTAGTGTTGTATGTCTTCTGTTTTCATGATACCATTCTCCTAGATATTACCTCCTCCTTTTTTAGAGGTGTGGAGGTAGCGTAGTAGCTGTTCTGTTGTTTCACATTATAATACTCTATGTTCCTTACGTTGTTAAGACAAGGTGTTTTGTTGTAAATTGAAGTTAAGCTACGTATATCCCATCCATTAGTAAATGGGTGCCCATTTTTGAAAAAATAAATTGCTGACTCATCCGTCCGGTCTTTCCGGAACTGACGTCATTGTGAGATGATTTTTTTCACATTATCATTTTTTATGTTCACTACGTTGTTTTTTTGTATTTAAAAGTTAAGAAATACATATTCCGGCCATTACTTAATGGGTGACCATTTTAGAAGAATTAATTGGTGACTGATTTTTCCGGAAGTGACGTCATTGTGAGAGGACGTTTTCACATCATCATACGTTATTTTTATTACGTGGTTAAGACAAGGTGTTTTGTTGTAAATTGAAGTTAAGCAACAAATATCTCGGCCATTACTAAATAGGTAACCATTTTGGAAGAATAACAAAACTGGTTCTTTGATATGACGTAGGCGCCTTCAATAGCATATTTAAACATGAGTTATTTTATATGACCGAGGCGCCTCCTCAATTTATTTCATTTTATTTTCTTAACAGTTTTATGGGAGAAAGTAAACAACATTTTTTAAAAAAATAGGGGGGGTCAAACATTTTTTTTTAAACTAAAAATATTCTCATGTATGGGGGAGGGTAAACATTTTTTGGGGCGGGGGTAAATGTTTTTTTGTTTTTTTTAACTGAAAATATTAATATGTATGGGGATGGTAAAAAAAAATTGAGGTGGAGTAAACATTTTTTTCTTTCCTTAAGTGAAAATATTACTATGTGTGGGGGAGGGTAAACAAACAAATTGGGTGGGGGTCAAACAATTTTGTTTTCTTTTTCTTTTCTTTACTAAAAATATTTCTATGCATGGGGAAGGTAAAAAATGGGGGTGGTGTCGACATTTTTTTTCTTTAGTTTTAACTAAAAATATTCTTGGACGGAAACTAAGAAAATCAATGTCTAACCACCCAAGAAATATGACTGGGGCTCCATCGGTTTACGGGTTAGCGTTCATTTCTGACGCGGCAGCCTAGCAAAAATATGCGACCAGAGGGAGCATATATTTGCTAGTTTTTATAATAACGGCTCATGGGAAAAGAACACGACAATAAACAAGTACTAGAATAAATAATAAAATAATTAATTATAATTTATAAGTAAGATTGTTAGCGAGCAAAATAGTGTAAATACATGTGGACCTCTGAAGAAAACAATCATGAGTGTATATTTGCGAATACTTATTTATTAGAAGTTTAAAAGCAATTAATTATGTGACTTGAGATGTGTGCATAGTGTTTATGGCGGTGTTTGTAGTAATATATAAAGAGGCTGGCAGACTAAGTAAATAGTAATATAACTTTGATGAAGTTTCGGCTTCGGACAGGCAGACAGACAGACACACATACATACATATACATCAACTCCATTATTAATAGATGGGAGACAATTCTTCCCAAGGAAACGTCATGCAAAAGTTATGCATTTCTTACACACAGTTTTGAAGGACTATACATGTATATAGCGGCTGTCAGTGAATATGCGATAAAAATAAGACAACACGGCGGTATATTTATAAGAATGTGCATTCACAGAATTACAGCATAATATGTTAAAGAAGGACTGCTCAAAGACTGCGTTGTAAACTCTTCCATAAATAGAATTTGGAAGAGTTTTTATATTCATGAAATATTGTAGATAAACACTACACCACAACACTAACAATTAGTGGTAGTACTACTACTAGGCAGTAGTACTAGCAATACTATTAATATTTATAATGTTCTATTAACCTTATTGTACATTTCTTAGCATCACAATATTTAATTGTTTTTTTGTTTTTTTTAACTTTTATATTGAGTGAAGGTAACACACATTGGGGGAAACTACATTGGGTGTACCCATTGCGTTCTTGTTTAGTAGGGTGAGGAAATGGAAAGATTTTAGTCGTGGAATCTTCACAATAAGGAACAATGTATTTATTGCGTTTTGCGATCAAATGAGTCATATTAAAATAAGAAAAAGCGTATTAATGATAATGAAACATATACATGAAGAAGGCAACACACATATTAGTCGAATCCTAATATAATGTAAATTTCAACGTGAGAGAGAAATATATAGTGAAAAATAAATGTAAACAATGAAAAACACGTGTTTAATCAGAATTGAAATCTAAAAGATAAACAAAATACAATAATGAAACACGTGGGTCGATCGTAGTTTCGGGCATATAAGTGTGTATGATTAATTTATCTCGTAAACACCTGTATAATTTTCAACACGACAGCATATATATATATATATATATATATATATATATATATATATATATATATATATATATATATATATATATATATGTGTGTATATATATATATATATATATATATATATATAGAGAGAGAGAGAGAGAGAGAGATGTTATTTTATTTAAATAGTATATATTATAGTGGGTTAAAGGTTTATGTATAGGTGCATCAATAAACTAATGTAATCAGCGATCGAACAATTTATATTTTTAAATAATACTCGCGATACACACTAATACATTATTACTCTCTCGCTTTCTCTCTCTCTCTCTCTCTCTCTCTCTGTTAATGTGTGTCTGTCTGTCTGTATGTATGTATGTCTGTCTCTCTCTCTCTCTCTCTATATATATATATGTATATACTTATTACTATTTCATTAATCAATATACAATCTTATAAGGAGATTTAATTTTTATGTATTAATTTTCAGTATTTACTCTACCAGTGATCGATACGTAAGTAGAGCTAGGTAGTAAGCTATCTATTTATGGCAACTAAGCTACAAAGAGTCTCCCGCGTTTCGTCCCTGGGGAAATGTTCAGGCTAAAATTCATGGAGTTATTTTTGCCGGGTGTTTTTATATACACGGCTAGCTAGTTAACCAGTTGTTTGCTGTTCGCTCAGCCAATCGTTGAGCTTCGCGCGAACAAAGGTGGGGTTCGTGTTACTTCCTATATCCTGTTATATTGTTCTGTTTTCTATAGATTTACCTATATCATGTTTCTTTGTTGTATGGATATAATGGGTTAATTTATTTTAACACGTGGTTCCTTCTATTTCTGTTTTAAGTTTTAATATATATATATATATATATATATATATCAAATCTTATTATTTCATGTATCCACATAAAATGTTAGAACGAGATATAATTTTTTATGTATTAATCTTCAGTATTTACTTCAACATTGCTCAATAGTAGAGCAAGACAGTATGTTATGAAATATATTTATGACTATTAAGCAGCACATAGTCTTCAGCGTTACACCCCGTAAGAAATCGTAAGTCTAAAATGCATGGATAATATGTTGTTCGTTGTTTTTATATGTATATTCCATAGTCTTTAGTCAAGCTTGTTCACCATACAGGTAATTTGGTATTCTCTCTCGCGGTTGAATGTGTTCATTAGCCGATCGTTGGGCTTCTCACAAACGAAAGTTCGGTCAATTTTACTTATTATATTGTTCTGTTTTCTATATAGTTGGTTTTTTTTGTTAATTTGTTGTGTCAAAAAAATGGGTGAACTAATTTTAACACGTGCGTTCTTATATTTGTAGTTTAGGTTTTAGTATTGTTTAATGTTTTAATTAATTGATTTGTTCATTTATTTTAATGTATTGTTAACTTTAAGTAATATTTATTTCGTGTAAGAAGTCGTTTGCTATTTCACTCTACAGTTTAATAAGTATTGGGGGTCTTTAAAATCTAAGATTTCAAATTCCCCATTCAGACATAATATACACGGGCCGTCTAAATTTGTACATGTATACGACTTTCGTTTTATTTCCATTCGATTATTTGTGAACATCCGTATTCTGTAAGCTCCCAATAATGGTTGTGTAGTATTGTTTTAATTCGGTGTTTTTAGTTTTGTTTAAATGTGTTGTTGTTGTAATATATGATTTTGAAAATCTAGGGACATAATAACCACGTAGTACTTCTAGTTAGTCGATCTTTATTTGTCTAATATTATTATACACACATCTCTTGTTTAGGAATTTATTTTGTAGCGGACAAAATGTTCGAGTTATACAATTACAGCATCTTTCTACATTACTAACTTTTTCATTTCTGTTTGTTTTCTTTCATCACGGTTTGGGTTATTACTATTTGCAGTGCTTATATTTTGTTTTTTATTGTTAGTTTTGCTATATAGGGCACGTTACTCACGCCATTTCTGATTATTTTTTCTTTTTCTGTTCTCTATTAACGTCCAGTCACCCTCCGTCAATAATGAACCAGATTCTTAATTCTATCGAACGTAGGCTTATCAATAACATAAGCAACGAAAATGTATTAAAAAAAACAAGCGAAATTCACAATACAGCTCTAAAAAATAGTGATATCGAAATAAAAGATGAAAAAGGGCACCAATATTTATATGTAATTAAAAATAAAAGACCACGAATTATAATCTGGTATACACCGCCTTATAATCAGATGTTATAATCTAAACGGGGCAATACATTATAAAATCTCATGGAACAACACTTACCCGTAATCAAACCCGTCATAAAATATTGAATAACATGACCTAAATATGTCTTACAGCTGCTGCAAAAACTTAGAAATGATGATTAAAGCACAAACCAACAAAATACTAAAATAAAGGTGGGACGTAATGGGTGAGCATTTCAGATTCATTCGAGTAGTATTGTTTGGTGATCATTTATACATAAATAACACTAAATAATCAACCATTTTGAAAATTTGTAAAATTCCGAAGGTGCCGGCCAAACATAGCAGTTAGGGCTCCACGGGACTCAAAATCCATCATTTTTCGGTGAAAAAGTTGTTTAATTGCAACAGGTCCTAAAACATCCTCAAAATCTATGAATGGATATAGATTGTTAAATCTGACATAGTACTTTAATTTATGCCCATTTTCAGTCTGTGAAAGGGTTTTCATGAATGTAAAATAGCGAAAAACGAGTGGCCTGCACCTTCTGAATTTTGCAAAATGTTCAAAATGTTTGATTGTTTAGTGTTATTTATGTATAAATGAACACAAAAAATTCTATTCGCATAAATCTGATATTTTCACACATTACGTCACACCCTTGCTAAAAGAGAACTGTATATAATCTTTCGGAATAGACAAAAGATGGACCTATTAAGCCTCATATGCAGTGTCCATACTTCCCAGGGGGGGCACACGAGGCTACATTTTTTTAATTCAGTAGGTTTTAATATTTACAATACCGTGTGATTTACGCCCGAACTAAGTCGTGAAACATTTTTATATTAAGTTTGTTTAAATATTTACAACATGCACTTGTTTTTCGTATTAATAAGAGTCATAATTTTCGTGGCGTCAGCCTATGCTTGCGCCTCTCTCGTGCGGTTGTATTTTCCCCGGTTCTGTTGTCTTGTGCTTCCATGTGTTTGTCATCCATTCGTTGCTTATGTGGGTTGGTTTCCGCATTCGAGGACATTTCTCAGGATTGTAGCTGTTTTGATCATTACTATCCTTTGTATGGTCTCAGTTATCCCTTTGATTCCTACTTTTCCTAGTCTTTTCTCCATGTTTTGTGGGACTGTTCCTAGTGCTCCTATGATTATTAGTGTTATACTGACTTTCTTCATGTTCCATATTCCTTTCAATTCTCTGGCAAGTTCAGTATATTTGCTTCTTTTTTCCGTCTCTTTGATCTTCACTCTGTGGTCTGCTGGAACGGCAAAATCCACGATTTTGCAGGATTTTTCTTTCTTGTTGATTATTATCATATCCTGTCTCCTTGCTGTTATGGGTGTGTCTGTTTGTACATTCATATCCCATATGATTTTGTGTTTTTCGTTTACTAGTACAGTTTCTGGTTTGTGTTTGTACCGTTTTTTTGCATATTCGAAATTCAGTTGTTTGCACATTTCTCGGTGTACTTCTTTCCCCACGCTGTCATGTCTGTTAAACAGCTAGTTTATAACACGTTGTCATGTCGGAATCTATGGCGTTGTAGAACAGCTTGTTTGTTGATCCAGCGAACGGCATCGCTTGCCAACGGGACGATATGCCGTTTCTCGATCCGGGCGACGTCGAGTGGTCTTGCTAATCGGTCCCGGCTTTCAATCTCCCCCCTTCGGCTGATACAGCAGTCAACCCAATGCGAGAGTTACATTTCTCTTTATTCTTTGTTGTCTGCAACCTAGCTGCTATTGTTAGCCTGCTGAGCCGTCGACGTACCGGCAGTTTCTTCGTAAACTGAAATCAATCTTTTACACACAAAATATAACAAGCCTCCTAATTAGTTTGAACCATTTATTTTCTATTAGCTTGTCGACACTGAAGCAAGTTACGTCGTAGTAGAGAGAAAGCTTACGCTAGTTACTTAACTAATTAATCACTTAATCACTCGTAAGGGAAGGAAGACGGGGGCATCGTATGTCTCTCATTTTTGTGGATCCGTGTTCCCCTCTGATTTAATCGCTACATGACTAATGCGTCTTGACTCGTTGGCTTCATGTCAATAACTGAAATCTCAACTCCAGTTTTCCCACCGGGAAAACTGTGACGTCACGAAATCTCGTGATCAAGTTACAGGTGTGACCAAACCGTCGACCCCGAGGTCTAGTCAATTGTCCCCGCGAATCGTGAAAACACATCGCACACACTTTGCACGAGATGACTCCGTTACAAAATCGCGCAAGTTAAGCGATCTCACTGTACGTCCATCCCCCATGCGTCCCATTACATAACACATAGGAGTTCTTACACAAGTCATCGTCAGTGATTGTTCACCGACAACAACCGGTGGTATTTCCTGGAAAACGAGTGACAACAATCCGCCCAGATTTTCAGCATTCCTCCCCTCTGTTCGATAACCACCGCAATCACCCATGCGGCATCGCAACAGCACACTATCATTGCTTTTTCTACTGGTCTTCTCTGGTATGTAGGCGGAAATAAGCTTCACGAAGGTCCCACCAATCTGCGCATTCTTCCAATGTCGGTCTGGGTTGTGATGTTCTTCCTCGGTCTCCTCGATCCTTTACAAATATTTAGTCTGGTGTCAGCCTAGGCCTGCACCATTTTTTAAATGTTTTTATTTATTTTGTTTTATTTAGGGGAGGCGGAAGGCGAAGGGAGGAATAAGAGCTTATGTAGTTTATTGCAATTGCTGTTCATGGGTTCATTTTTATTTGGTCTCAGTTGAGGCTGGTATTATTTTTATTATCATTATAATCAGCATGATAATGATCATGATGCTGCTGATTATGATAATGATGCTGCTGCTCTGCTGCTGATGATGCTGATGCTGCTGATGATGATGATAGCAGTGTTCTTGTTATTGGTGATAGTGTCGCTGTTCTAGTCTCTACTTATAATAATAATTATTATAATATAAATAATAATGATATGTATCATACCAATAACATTATTAATAATAATGATGGTGTTGATCTTATTTATCGTAGTATTGTCTGCGATGTGATTTGCATCAGTAAGACATACATTGTTTTGTTCTTAAAGAGCCAATATCAGCTACATTTTACAGAATATCGATAGTTTTTATTTTATCGAAATCAGTATCCCGCTCCCTCTACAAGAGGCACATCTATATGCATTCATTCATATATGTATACACCTTCTGCGTTCGTCTAAATAACACTGCATAATATATACATATAAACGCTTGAACAAAGTAATGTCTCTGTATTTAAATAAATTCTTAACTTGATAGAGAATATATAAATGAAATGGAAGGCGAGCATTCTGGTATTGGCCGGCACTTAACTGCCTGAGACAGTAGCTCGAGTGGATGAGACAAACTTAGGCATTCTACTTTTTACCCTTAAATTCGTTAATGCCATTCCTGACTTTTCTCCAGTTTTAAATTGACGCTGCGTGTCAAACGTCATCGCCGCAAATTTCATTGGCTGTCGCCATCTTGTGCAACTCATTCAATTGTGGACATTCTTACGTCTCTCGCTCGAACGATGGTCGACATTTTGTTTTGCTAGTTTTCTTCTGCTGTGCTTTTTTGTTTTCTTTTGGAGTTAAAGAGTATGTGTCCTCGCACGTTTATAAGAGGCAACGTCGGTCGTGTTTTCATTTCTTTGTTTGAGATTGTAAGTTTACCGCTTAACATGCACATTCATAATGGACTCAACATTCATGAGATGTAGCCAAACATCGCTTTCATTAGATTGGTGCGTCATTAGCTCTACAACGATTGAGTAGTAAATAACAATTACGTTGGTTTGCAATAACATAGATATTTATAGCTGCAATTAAGGCGTTAAATTCGCATATGTCATGGCTGTATTTTAACTTTTCAACTCCGTGTTTGCTAACTTTGATTTTATTTCATGTAATACTCTTCGTTTCTTTATATTTGACTGCGCTTTTGTACGAGTTGACACGTTATTTTTTACCTTTTTATTTTGCATATTTCTTTTTACTTGTTTTCCTGATGTGTGCTGGTACTTCGAGGATAGTCCGAATCTGGGTGCTATCCATTCTTCAGTTAGAAATATACATATATTTTAGACGTTTTCAATTATTGTTATCTATACGTCACTTACTTTATCACGATTAATAATGCCATAACATTTATTAAGTCTGTCACAATTAAGTTTTAAAACAATTTTTAATAATTATATAACGTTTGAAATAAACGCGTATATAGTGTTACATATCGTAAGAATTACACTCCTTTTTGTATCTATCTGTATTCTTAAAAAGTGTATTTGCCCCTAACGTTTCATAAGTTAGTCTGTTACGAGTATGGGTGTCACGTACACTCTACATGCGCAGATGGCATAGCCGCCTTTGCATAATTCAAAACCACGTTAGTCCAATCCGTCCTTACTGTAGAAAGGCATTCGTTTTTAGCTACCCGGCTAACGGGGTGTTGGTTTAAGTACAGGGGGCGTCGGAATCATGATGTGACTATGTATGTAGCAAGCCAATGAGTGGTTGGCGTTGCACCGGTATCAATATAGTGCCAGTAGCAACGTTGCTTATCAACGATTCCTTTCTAATTTCTGGGTTAACCCGTTCTACTTTGCATGACATCGTTGAAACTTAGTGTCTTCTATGGCGGGGGGATAACATCTATTATCCTGCATGTGAACAAAGAGTTGCGACTAATTATGCTTATTTAATGCCGACCAGACAAATGTGGCAGGATCTTCGAACGCTGTGATAGAAAACACTCAAATTCTGGTATTCTAACTATTTTTATGTTATCAAACATTCATGTTACGTTAACTGGAAGAGTTTTTACTGATACTATATTTTACGCGCTTTTTCAGAAGATACTGTAGAATATCTGAGTATGTCAATGTTGATATTTTACTATCTTTCACTGTATAGCTTAGTATGAAGAACAAAATGGCATGTTTTTAAATTACAAAAGACTACTTAGTATTTGCATGCAGGAAACAAATATCGACTATAAATGTATTTACATATTTTCTTATTAGCAAACAATTATAGTAAGATAATTCGCTTTGAAATAATACTGAATCAATTCCATGCATTGTGTTTTTACATAACTTATTTTGTTAATATTGATCTCATGTTTTTAATGCTATGTTTTTTTTTTATTTATGAAAAACGTTTCCAGTTAAAAACCCTTTTAGACTTAAATGAGAATCAAACTCAGGTATGTATATTTTGAAAACACGAAGTAAATAATGTTGGCAATGTTTTTTTTGACAATATTTTTAACCCCACCACATATTTCTATTTGCATACGAACAGATAATTACCAAAAACACTGTAAATGTTTTACTATTTATAGAGTTGTCTTCGGCAAATTTAATACAGCATGTTCTATTCATAAATTTTGTAAATATCAATGTTGTTTGTCACATTTACGTTTTAAAACGTAAATACTTAATGCATTGCTTCATTTTTGAATAACACATGGAAATTGCATTTTTGGTGGAATGACTTGTTTTATTTTAGATAACATTTTTGTTCATATGTTTTGCTATATTCTGAAGTAGATGTTCTCTTATTCCACGTGGGAAATGTTATACATGATGTAGGTTATAAGGCAGAGAACATCTAGTCTTAAAAAAGAGACACTCTAGATGTTAACAAAAGAATACTTCAATCTAGAAGGATGTCTCCGTCATTGACGAAGGGCAGAATAGACTAAGCTTAGCATAAGAACAGATATTACAGTTTGGTCCTAGCCAAAAATGGCATGGACCATCATTTTCATTGTTTTGCCTTGTGTCATTTTGAAAGAGTATTTTCATGGGATGTTTTTTTAAAGAACATTTATGTTGGTACATCTTACTTTATTCTAAAATAGCATTTTAGTTTATATCGCTTTCTGAACGTTGAATCACCATTTTAGAATAATATATTGTTGCTATGCCTCGCTTAGTCTTGCAGTTGTATTTCCTTGGCATATCTTCCATTAATTGTAAAATAACATTCCCTTGCTATGCATCGTTTAATCTTTAATAAGCATTTTCATTGGAATATCACGAGTGTGTTTGGAACAAACGTTCAACCGCTAAATGACCAAATGACAGGGACGCATCTTAAGAATTCCAATTCTTATTTCTTTACATTTTTTTTGCTTCATGGAATTCTCTTCACTTACTTTCTCTGAAAGTTTTTTTTCTAATACTTGTCTTCGCGTGTGTATGGCTGAATACTTTATTGCTTGACGTTGCTTACTTATTGAATATTCATGCATCCATTGTTTTTCAGCGTTTTTTTGTTTAAAGTATATCTTGTTTGATTTTCGATTAGTTTATATCAGCCAAATGGAATGCTGGGCGCGTTTCGAAACGTTGCCATGAATTTGCAAGTACAGAAAAATACAAAATACAAAACTAAGTAGTAAGACATGGAAGATAATCACTTTCCTTTTTCTGTTCTTTTAAATAATACGGCAGGTGACACTGCTTGTTTGCTAAATGAAAACGTGTGTATACACATATACAAGTAAAATAAGACAATGTTAGCAAAGAACAGTCCTATACACAACTATAATTTCGAAACTGGACATGCCAGTAATTTTTAAGATATAAAAATAATACTTAGTATACGCAAGAGTATATAGCAAACGAGCGTTTGCGTTATTTGGATTATCTAGATCATATCAACATCTTGGGCGCTATTTTTACTACGTTTAAGACGATGTGACCTCCGACATTTTTATATGCATACACTATATCTTTAAGATGCATACCTTAAATCGTACTCTGTAACATATACATACTTTCCTATTTACCACTTTTGTTAATGCCAATTTTGAAAATGTATGAGTTAAGAACATCGGAAGGTTCGTTTGCAGAATACTTTAAGAAATAATTCGAAACCGGAATCGAAACCTGGATCTAAATCGCCAGCATCCGGTAATTTAGCTACATCTCCCATTACAGTGTCTTCTAAAGGCTCGTATGAGCAGAAACAAAAAAGCGTGTTATAAATAAAAATTCAATCTATAAAACTTGGTACACTTCACTCGATACAACCGGTACGTAATGTGCATCGCGGGGTCTGCATTTGCCCCGTCTAAGCTAAAAAGAAAATCATAAACAAATTAAGTTATTTCCTTAGAATTATTTTTTCTTTAATATTACTTCTTGGTGTCATTTATTTAAACAATTCCACGATTTTTCACCAGAATACTATTTTCTGTAAGCATAGCATGTCCGGAATATCAAGTTAATGCGCCTCATGATTTCGGGTGGCATGTCCCTCTGTTCGAGAACATTGTTTTACATTTACTTCGTGGGATCCGCGTTCTGTATAAAAATAAGTAGCAAATAAAATGTCTTACGTTAAAATGCTTTCCTGGGAAATTCCGACACACATGTCTTGCTAGATATACATATTATAATTCAGCTCCGAAAATCAACACTCAACAGCGTGTTACTTATATATATAGCTGGACAATGGTGTGTTCTTTTATCTGTTTCTCATATATTCGTGGATGTTATATAAATAGTAATTGATGATGTCTAAAAGCTGATGAGAACCGCATACATGTTTTAATTTTTACATTTGATAGAATAGTGATTATAAAATAAGTATTTTACTCGCGTGTTCATATAGATGAACAGTGTTAATATATATATATATATATATATATATATATATATATATATATATGCATATATACATGTATGTATATATGGGTATAGGTATATACATGTATGTATATATATATGTATATATGTATACATGTATGTATATATGTATATATGTATATATGTATATGTTCATTTATGTATATATGTATATATGTAAATATGTATATACACATGGGTGTATACATGTATATATATATATGCATGTAGGCATATATGTATATATGTGTATATACACATGTATTTATATGTATATATGTATGTATATATGTGTATATATATGTATATATATAATTGTATATATATGTATATTTGTATATATATGTGGGTATATATGTATATTTGTATAGATGTATGTGTGTATATATGTATATTTGTATATATATATATATGTGTATATATGTATATCTGTATTTATATACATATATGTATATATATGTATATTTGTATATATATATATATGTGTATATATGTATATCTGTATTTATATACATATATGTATATATATGTATATATGTATATATATATATATATATATATGTGTATATATATTTGTTTGTGTATATATATATGTATATATATGTATATATTTATATATACATATTTATATATATATATGTATACATATATATATATATATATATGATATTTATATTTATATGTGCATATATATATGTATGTGTGTATATATGGGTATATATATGTGTACATATATATATATATATATATATGTATATATGGGTATACATATATGTGTATATATATATGTACATTTATATATATGTATATGTGTATATACACACATATATATATATCTTCTATATATATATATATATATATATATCTTCTATATATATATATATCTTATATATATATATATATATATATATATATATATATATATATATATATGCAGACAATTTCAGAGAAATAATATTATTAAATTATCATTTTATATATTTTGAGGAAGACTTCTAGGAGTCTCTGCCATAATCTACCTTTAACTTCGGAATTACACGACATTTTGATGTTAACACATTTAATTAATAAGATCACATTTACAAGGAAGCGTTATTTTGAAGATGCATATATTGAATCTAAACTTTTACTGATCAAAATCATAATTACACTTAAGAGTTTTAGGCGAATCTTGAGCGGCAACGACAAATTACGCCTTTATAGTTAATAAATTACCTAATGTAGATGCAATTCTCTGCATATATATGGGTGAGATATGTTTTTAGATGCAAAATAGTTTGCATATTAAATACCGCTTTACTCATATTTTACAGTGTTTACTTGTGAAAGCAAACATAGGCTTTGCAAGTCGTTATTCCGTGTAAGAGTTCTTACCAAAGTATAGCAGTGGTTAGTCGTTTAGTAATCATTCGGTATTAGCATTGTAGCTTCTCGATAGAGATTCAATCACTGGGTTTCTCCTATAGTACATTCCTCTATCTATTTCAACTGCAAAGATTTAACCTTTTTTCTCTATTATACCTAACACCAAATGCAACTTCCATGAACAACGTTACTTTCGAAGGATTTCTCATCGGTTTACTTCATACCCACGTGGCTGTAACTTTTCTCACTACAATTTAGTCATCTAAGCTCAAATGTTAACGAATGCTTGTTTAACCCTTTTGTAAATAATCATATTCTGTTCCTATTCAACCAATCGGTTTCTATTCCACTCTGATCATCTTATTCACTATTATCCTGTATTCTTTCACCTTAGTCAGTTTTAACTGACTAGTATTATAACTCACGCTTGACTTTTCTTGTTTCAACCTGATAATATGGAAATGATCAGTTACAACAGTGGATATATTACATAGCATTTCATGATATTTCTAACACCGACATAAGTGAGACATGATTCTGCATGCTAACGTACGTTTTTATCAATGTCTTATGTGAGCTTAATTGCTCTAAATTGTATGATGAGTTCCCCAATGGCTGCCATATAAACATTGATGAGTTCGCAAAGTTTGCTACTTGAAATAATTGAAACATAAAGTTAAAATAATAAAAAACGTAATGTATAACTACGTTGTAAACATAAAACAAGATGTTTCTAATTCAATTATATACATAGATGAACAGTGAATTGTTTTATTATTTTAATATCAATTTATTTTTAATGTGATCGTCGGTATATGAAAAGTGAGAATACATACATTTGCTTTGGTGACCGTATGTATGGAGGAGGTTATTTCCAAATAGATCGTAACATGAATAAATCAAGTCGGACCCCGTAAGAAAGTAGCCGTTGTGGAGAAATGCTCACTTAAGTTTAAAAAAAAAAACATTACTAAACATACTTATTTTTATACTTAAACCGAAACAATCATTAAATTAAAAATTTAAAAAATAACGAATTCGAGTAAATTAATAAAATATTTTTAACAACCAATATCTAAATGTCTAAAGCTTGGTACTGATATCGCAACAACTATATACAATAAAATGGTGTGTCTATTCAATAACGCTTAATATACACAAACAGGGAGTTTTTACTTTACCGCTCGTTCGAGAAATTGGCCGAATTTTCGAATTTATTCAGTTTGAAAAAAGTTGGAAAAGTTTTGTTTGAAAGTGATGATGGTATATGCATGAACATTCTACTGATATCCATTTTGGATTAAGAATAACTTTCTAAAATAGCAATTACGTAAAATCGTGATTCTTACATGTTCAAAATAGAATGTGCTATTATAATGCTGGTCCCCTAAGGAAATAATGTATCGGAAGCCATTTAAACTATGGTCTAATATCATTAACACTGACCTCTCACGATATTGGTGAACGCCTTCGGTACAATCGTGATGGCGGACGCAGCAAAGCATGAGGAAGACACAAACTGTACTTTTGTGTGTTTCTCATTTCATTATAAAATCGTATTTCCTGAAAATGACAAGAACGTTGGATTAAAGTGCATGAGTTGAAATCGAAGAAGCATTCGTTAATAGTATTTGTAAAGAGTGAATGGTACATACATTATGAAAATGTGGCATATAGTTATCCCTTTAACAGTATACTTATACAGACTTCAACCTCGCATACTCTCTCTCTCTCGCGCTCTCTCTCTCTCTCTCTCTCTCTCTCTCTATATATATATATATATATATATATATATATATATATACATATTTAAGATGCCGCATAGGGTTATTAAGTAATATGGATATCTATAGTAGCGTAAATATACATTTATAAATGTAAGTAAAATGATGGTAGAGCAGCTTGGTTTAAAACGTAAATAATTTTATATGTGTTATCATAAGCTGGAAACATGTTTGCACCTTCGTTATCGCAGTTAATTTCTCCGTTTAAAGATTAGTTCGCCAGCTCACTAAAGATGCACTCATAATCACTTTTTTGTTTTAAATGGCATATGGCGTTGCGCTTTGTAGAATGTGAAACTCGAACTAAATACACTTTTGTAGCGTTCTGAGTTTTCGTACACATATAATCCAATAATATTGTCAGGTTTGCGTTCGCGCCATGTGTCCATACAACGGACATATGTAAGCAAATTCTGGAGTTTGGAGATACCCACATATATTTTGAAATTACATCATTCAGAATACATGTATGAGCATGTGTCACTATTAACAACCGTAGTACAATAAAAGCTCCAGGTTTCCGTTCGCACTGGGTGTCTATAGAATAGAAATAGTTTCAGTATGGCAGTAATATATGCAATATAAAATATGCAATTGTGGAATTTCCATAGCGGCTAGTTTATTATTATAATAGTATAGAAACAATATTAACACATTTGCACAACAGCCTGCTTCGTGTGATTGTCTCATGGGTTAACGTGATAAAGAATATACTCCTTATAATATTTGATATTTCTAGATGAGTAGGAAATATAAATAGTTATTCAAGGCCCTTATTCAAACACCCCGTAACCATTAAGTCCAAAATGCATCTCCAAAGCAATCAACTACATAAATAAAAACAATGACACATAAAAGAAACTGTCAATCTAAATCTCCAGACATGAAATTTGAAACACAAAAGAACAAGTCGCCAAAAAATAGTGTTCTATAGCCATAATGAGTGTTAGTGCTACTATTAATAACGCAGAAATTGCTCTTTTATCCCATGACGCAGATTGTACATACTAACAATCGTTTCTATGATACTGAGACAGTTTATCCTATTGACCCACTAACACTTCAAAAGTTGAAAATTCTTCCAAAAAATAGACGACTTCATATTGTATTGTGCGTCCGTATTTTCAAAAGATATATAAGCTAATATTTCCGTACAACATGTAATTTAGAAATATTACTACACTGTTCTATTAAATTATCATATCTAACTGTAAACCCACATGTTAATCAGAGTTTTATTACACTTTATAACCATGTTTTAAAATTAACAGACTGACCCCTGTGTTATATCTTAAACAAGCAGGGCTACCCAGAGTTGCCCGGGGCTCTCTCTTCCCTGCTGGCCCCATTTCACCGACCACTCTCCGCGTTGCAACCGTACACTTATTAACATTGAATAAGCTTGACAATAATAATGATTATACACATTCTAAAAGTAAAAAGTTTTCTTACATTGGGTCTACATAATACCCATTAAGTCATGCGTCTCAAAGCCTAATTTGTTTTTTATAAATTTAAGACACAATAGTACCACTTCAATCCTTAAACATGTGTGTGTTTTGAAAAGCCTTAATACACACTATCAGATACAATTGGTGGAAAATAGTGTTATCTCTGTAAAAGTAAACTATGTTAAGTCGGCGATTTCAAATTTTAAAATCCTTTTTGCATTCAGTAAAATAAAAATGTAACTGAACTAATATGGGTGTTATTGCGAGAAATAGGACGGACATAGAAACAAAAACATTAAATAAAACTTTATTGTATACATCAACAATAAATATTTATTCTCTATTTATAACCTAATAATTACTTGTGAGTTTAGTTAAGACGTAACAATTGAAGTGTGTTGTGCAAGACGTTTAGTCCAAAAAATGGAAACTGTCTACAAAGATACAAAGGAAATAACACTGGGCAAACTACATTTCAGACAAGTGAGATTAATTTTAGTCAAATAATGACACTCCACGTTAAAGGCAAAATGCTCTTCAGAGTTATTAGTTAGATAAACTATGCTTCATCCACCACCTACCATTTGGTATATTAATGTGTTGAGAAACGGCCTCTCCTGTGCTATAGAGCTTCAGTCGATAATATATTGGTTGGGGAATTTGGGTAAAGTGTAGCTGTATAACTTCAAAAGAATATCTCGAGGAGTTCTTCTAAGTTGTTAATCTATAAAAATATTCGACCTTGCCGTTATATTGATGATGAATATCTTGCATGTGTATGTTCTTGATACTGTTTTGTTTTCATAAATCTTAAAATTTAATCGTAAAAGCAATATGAGTGTAAGACTGAAAATGTACTGTTGTTTTGAAAGAGCTTCCTCAACGGCATGCATGTGATTTGAAATATCCCAAACTATTTACTGCAAGCATCTACTAGTAGTAGAACACATTTTCCATGTTCAGCAACGGCAATGTTCCGATGTGATAGGTAAGAAAGTTGTACTTCTTTTTGAACTTTTGCTGAATACTGACATGTTTTTCAAGTTAGGTTTTTTCTAATTGCTTGTCTATGTTTGGCAAGTAGACATTGACAGTTTCTAAAACTTTCATCAGACTAATACTTTGATTTCCAAAATATAACTGTTTCAATACAGAATTAGGTTAGTTTATTGGAACGAACACACGTTCTAAAAACATTAAACTCTCACAAGTATAATTGACGCGAACACAGTGTGCACATCTTTCTTTTAACACACCTCAGTCCATGTTTGTCGTAAGTGCAACACTGTCGTATTGAATGGGTCAGAAGCAATAGCATCGCGGAACATTTGTGAAGTTATTAGCAGTGTTCTGACAGTTGATGCGATAACTGAAATAATTGATGGTTCAAGAGATAGTGCTGAAATGACTAAATCATATTTGAGTGTTGTTTGATTATCTATAAGTCTAGTTAAAGCGTGTGCATGTTTCATTTCAGCAAACAATATTATGACGTGTCATTGCAGACAGTTAGCTAAATAGACTGGGATAACATTCATTGGTCCGATAACTACATGAACATAATTTTATGATTTGTGACCAAGGTAAACTACCGTTCATATAATATTTTGTACAATTGTTTGCGGCAAAATAATCACCGATGCTTCCTTCTCTTTCTGACAATAGTTTCGCTCGACAAGTGTCATTGCCTTTGATGCATAAGCTATCGCTGTTTTCTTTAATCGGAAAAACGATGTAAAATGACAGCCCTTATACGATAATAAGATGAATAAGAAACAACAATAATACATATAGATGTATTGTAGTGTGTGAGAAACATATCAAAAGAAGCCTTTCTAAAGAAAGTAATGTACACATTAAGTTTACTTTATTGAAACTTAAATCCAGTTTACTATTTCCATGATACATCGTCTTTTTAAGATATAGTTTAAAGATGCACCAACACGATGAAGTGTTGGCAAACAAGCACTGCAGTAGCTATCTATGCAAGAGAAAGAGTGTAAAGCGTTGTTATTAGCATGGCTCGGCAATTGTTAATGATTGAAATGTTTTCTGAGTCTTGTCATCCACCATTTTGTCAAAAATAAATGTCAGAGATGTCATTTTTGTTAGAAATAATAATAACTTAAAGCTTGTACATCGAATTAATACTGCTGAGTTTGCTAAAATGTTGAAATCAAAGTTTATAATCTGTTTATTTCGTGTCAATAAGATGATTCTAGTGGTCGTATTAGTTTCCCCGATGTTTTTTCTAGTTAGAAGTATTTTCTGGAAGACATAGTGTACTTACGGAAAGGACCACGAGAAAGTTGCCTACATCCCTAAGTTAAAGTGGTACTGTGGAACCGACGGGATTCGAATTTGGCACACCCAGGTGTTCAGTTCGTGTCGATATCGACTTAACCACAGTCCTCTCACAGTTAATAATCTTAAACCATTGTAATGATTTATCGATAAGATAGATGCTGGAAATCCTGTCAATCTGGTTAAAAATCCATGTGTTTTTGATTGAATATGGGTTTAGTTTGTTTGATTACGAAAAAAGGCGGTTGTTTCAACACCGTTCTTTTTGTGTATTCATTGTCAAACGCTATTTCGACTTTTCGCTAACATTAAAGTGCAGCGTATGAGACAGTTAATGTCCTAAGTCGTGCCAAAAATAACACTGAATAAATTAAACAATGAGACGACTATAAACACCTTGAGGAGACTTTAAAGCGATATCTGATACAATTATAATAGAAATATATGGTGAAATTGTATAAACAGCTTATCAAGTAAAAATACAGAAAAAACATAGAAGAAACGATACACTGAGACGACTTCAAAAAACTTTAAGGGCGACATATTGTACCATTCTAATCGAAATATATGGTTGAGTTGTATAAACAGTTCACGAAGTTAATAAGCTGAACAAAAATACACTGACAAACATTAAAGAATGAGACAACTTCAAACACTTTGGGGAGACTTGAAAAACGGTATCGGATACAATTCTAATATTCATATATAACGGGGTTGTATAACCAGCTCATCGAGTCAAAAGGCAGAACTAAAAAACACAGAAGAAATGAAACAAGACAACTTCAAACAACTTGAGGAGACTTTTAGGGCAATATCTGATACAATTATGATAGAAATATATGGTGAAGTTGTATAAAAAGCTCATAAAGTCAAAAGGCAGAACAAAATACACTAAACAAATGAAACACTGATACGATTTAAAAAAACTCGAGGAAAAATTAAGGGCAATATTTGATACAATTTTAATCGAAATATATCCTGGAGTTGTATAAACAGCTCATAAACTCGAAGCGCAGAACCAAAAAAAAACACAGAAAAAATTTAAAAGTTAGACGACTTCAAAAACATTACGTATACTTTAAGGGCAATATCTGATACAATTATAATCGAAATATATGTTGGAGTTGTAGAAACAGTCTATAAAGCCAAAAACAGAACAAAAAGCCCCTCAAGAAATGAAACAATAAGACGACTTAAAAAACCTTAAAAAGACTTAAAAGGGTAAATCTGATACAATTCTAATAGAAATATATATGTCAGTTTTATTAACAGCTAGTAAAGTCAAAAGGCAGATGAAACAAACTTGAGAAGACTTTAAGGGTGATATCTGATACAATTTTAATATACATATATGGTGGAGTTGTATAACAATGAAGTCAAAAGACAGAACAAGAAAACACGAAAGAAATGAAACAATAAAACGATCCAATAAACTTAGGGAGACTTTAAGGGCGATATATGATACAATTCTAATCGAAATATATGATGGAGTTGTATAAACAGCTCACGAAATCAAAAAGGCAGAATAAAACAACATTGAAGAAATTAAACAATAAGACGATTTCAAAAGCCTTGGATACACTTTAAGGACGATATCTGATACAATTCTAATATAAATATATGGTTGAGTTGTATAAACAGCTCATAAAGTCAAAAGGCAGAAAAAAAACACTAAAGAAATAAAACAATGGGGCGTCTTTAAAAATCTGTTAAGATAGTTTTTGGGCGATACTTGATACAATTCTAATAGCAATATATACCAGAGTTGTATAACTATCTCATGAAGTCCAAAAGAAGAACAAAAATAACACAGAAGAAGTCAAACAATGAGACGACTTTAAAAAACTTCACGAGAGTTTAAGGGCGATACCTGATACAATTCTAATATCAATATATGCTTAAGTTGTATAAACAGCTCATAAAATCTAAAGGCAGAAAAAAACACTGAAAATATAAAACAATGGGGCGTCTTTAAAAATATTTTAAGATAGTTTTAGGGCGATACTTGATACAATTCTAATAGCAATATATACTGGAGTTGTATTACTATCTCATGAAGTCCAAAAGAAAAACAAAAATAACACAGAAAAAATGAAACCATGAGATGACTTCAAAAAACTTCAGGAGAGTTTAAGGGCGATATCTGATACCATTCTTATATCAATATATGTTGTATAAACAGCTCATAAAGTCTAAAGGCAGAACAAACACACACAGAAGAAATGAAACAACGAGACAGTTTCAAAAGATTTAGGAGACTTTAAAAGCGATATCTGAAACAACTCTCATAGAAATATATGGTGGAGTTGTATAAAGAGCCCATATAGTCTAAAAACAAAAAAAAAACACAAAAGAAACCATAATATTAGAATATTTCAAACAACTGGAGGTTATGTCAAACATTCTAATATAAATATTTAGTTGAGTTGTGAAAGCACATCATGAAGTGAATTGGCAGAATAAAAAAACACAACAGAAATAAAACGATGAGACGACTTCTAAAACCTTGAAAACATTTTAAGGACCTGACCTGCTCAAAAAGGGGGTGGGGGCAATTACGAGCGTAATGTCCAACGGAAATTCTACAAATATGTCCCAATAAACATACATTGCCAAGACATGGTAACATAAAGAATGAGTCGACGATGTAAACTAAATTAGACTTACATTGATATTATCTAGAAACGATGTTTGTACTAATTCTGCAACCAGTAGTGCGAGGCGGTGTACTGGTGTTATACTTGGACGGAAGAATATCAGTCCAATTTAAGGGTTGTTCATCAGATTCGGAAAAATATTTGCTATTTATTGGGCCCATCTTTTCTACTTCTCTGTACGTTCTCTCCTACAGACGTGATGTTTATTTTTATTTCACTCTTTTTCTATACATATTATTGTAAACTGTGGTATTCATAATAGTCTAATATATTTCATGATACCTTGTTCCAGCTCTTTTTTACTCGTTAGTTTTGTGGCATCAATAGATTCGCTGTTTTGATATATCATTTTAATACTGGTTCTTATTCCAGTAGCTAATTGATAAACACTTAAGGCTTGTAAAACTCTCTTCCTGATTACTGTGTTCTGCCTGCCTATAGCCTTGATTTTCTCAATATTAAGGTCAATAGTCATCTTCTATCTTTGTAATATCGATTGTTCGTTCTTGTAAACCACTTACACCAAGTAGCTTTATGCCTTGTCTGAAGCGATTTTTATTTAAAAAACGATACGCAGCCGTCTGGATATACGATCTTAACTGCGAGAAGAAGCGAGACTGAACCAACCGAAAATGACCATAACAAAATCTACATGGAAACGCACCAACTCATCTCGGTTCGTTTTTTAATATCGCACATTTTTAAAGTGATGCTTTTTGCTAGTGTATAATTAAAACGTTCACTCTCGTGTTGATGTATATGTTTCAGGGGAGATATCTTGACTACTTTTTAAATTAAATAGCTCCGGAATATACTATTCTTATTAGCTTTCTGTGGTCAAAATAGACAAGCAACTTACTCAAAAACTAAATATTCACTGGCCATTCATAGAATTCGTCCCATACATATCCCAGGCTTGCGAAAACTAAATCGGTTATTACCATAGAACCAGTCGAGCCAAAGCAATATATCATTCGTGTAAGGAAATGAACATAATAGCCTAAACCTCTTCGACCTGTTACAGCTTTTTTACATACGAATTGTTTTCTATTTATAGTATAGTGAGTGGTAAGGGAATAGTTCACCGCTTATTGGCAACCTGAACATGTTATTCCCGTTGTATTGTAAAAGACTGATGCATCATGCAGCGGACCTTAACATAATCGACTTGTCGTGTGCTAAGCGGAGATCATACGATATCGGAGACTTGAACCACAGACATCCGGCTACTGGTCATAATTGGCGAAACCAATATTTATGGGCACTTACATCTACATTTAAAATGCCCAATGATGTTTCTTTTGTGTGGGAGAAGTATGTACGGTTAAAGGCCCCAGCAATATCTTGCAAATAGAATCCGTAATGTATTTCTCATCATTGCAACTGAAATGTTTATAGCATATATATATATATATATATATATATATATATATATATATAGAGAGAGAGAGAGAGAGAGAGAGCGAGAGAGAGCAAGAGAGAGCGAGAGAGATTGATATAGTGGGAGAGGGTAAGAAAGAGAGTGAGAGAGAGTAAGATATAGATAGAGAGTTAGAGAGAGAGACTAAGAGAAATAGAGAAAGAGGGAGGGAGAGAGAAAAACATAGAGAGGGGGAGAGAGATGGAATGAGAGTGGGAGAGTTAAAGAGAGTATATGAAAATATATATGTAAACTATTTGTAGATAAACAACATTCGATATAAACAATTAATAAATAGAACTAAGTGTATAAATATATATCAACAGCCATGTAAACATAACAAAATGGGTGAATACAGACATTTATTCATGGGCAATCATATATATATATATATATATATTTATATATATATATATATATATTTATATATATATATATTTATATATATATATATATATATATACATATATATATATATACTTCAAGTAGATCGGAAAACCTTTAGCATATATACTGACAAATAAAGAAGAACACATAAGTAAGGAGATAAGAATATAGCAAAAATGCATTAAAACAGACAAACCAGTTTGAA
>OY744535.1:81947140-81954640 GCA_963556195.1 Sepiola atlantica
CAGTTCTGAATTCTGCTTTTGGATGGAGCCTTTTCACATTCGAACTAGTGCATGACACTTTCCTGGGTTTTCTTAAACGAGCCTGTCTTGTAGTAAAATGTAACACTGTGTATTATTTGTCCCAGCTTCCACTGAGGTATTGGTGTACTCACGGTCGTTGATTCTGCCATGTCTTGAAAAATAAGGGAACTCGGTGAATAAATAAAGGATATACCACATCTTTCTGCATCACACAGAATACATCTATCTATCGCTGGAGTAAAAAAAACTGTATTCTCTCTATAACATTTCATTTTAAAATAGGGTATTTTATTCTTTCAGTTCCCATATTATGGTCGCAAGTTCCGTGTTTGCCTTGTTTTTGTGTTTGAAAGTGTCACTATGTGCGTACAATCTTAGCTTGACAGTTCTCTGTGTCATGCCTATATATTTTTCAGCTGTGCCGCTAGTCTGGTTCGTGACAGTGGCTTTATATACGAAGGAAGTAATTTTGCAATTATCCTCTATCGGGAAACTTTTTTTACTCTGTCATTATATATATTATATATATATATATATATATATATATATATATATATATATATATATAGTGTGTGGGTGTGATGAAAAGAGAGCAACTTCCCTTGATCGCTCTTTCTTTTTTAGTCAGCCATTCTTCCTCGTAGAGACTAGATTTCTGCGTAAATCTTTGTCAAATAAAGCTTCTTCAAGTAAACTCAGTCTTCTTAAACTCATTCTATTCTATCCTTTTGACTAACTCATTGCAATTTATTCGACAAAGACTTAGAGATGGAAAAATACCTCAAGCCTGAACGATTGGACTTAGACTCGTCAAAACTAGACACTGCCGACACGTGGCGACACGGAAGAGGTATTCAACATTTTTTCTTGGCGCTGTCAACGGCTCTCAACCTACGGACGAGGTAAAACTGAATTTGTGAATCAACCGTGTGTCTCTTTATTAAGTTTTAAACACATATCTGACATCGGTAATTACCATTCGGCTATGAACGCCATGGAAGAAGTTTTCGTCCAGCCCCAAAACAGCATTTTCTGCCGGCATTTATTGGCAACTCGTCGGCAACAGGCCAACGAAAGCGTGGACCAATATTTACAGTCTCTAAAAACACTCTCTACAGACTGTGATTTCCAGACCGGGACCGCTATACACGCGAGTGATGAGTGTATCAGGGATGCATTCATGAATGTGATTTCGTAATCCCACATGAGACAAAGACTCTTAGAAAACAAACATCTCGACTTACACACGGCGTAGAACCACACATTAATACTTGAGACACTCAAAAACAATTAATTTCGTACGTTCAGTCGAACTCCTTGGCTGCCTCGGTCTCCACTGCTGAAAAAGAAGAATGGAAAAACGACCAGTCTACATATGAAAAGAAACCCACGATAGACGCACTCTCCAGACAAAAATGTGTTTTTTCTGTGGAAACCCGACACATGACAGAGCAAGGTGTCCCGCTAAAAACTCTATTTGTAAAAATTGTAAAAGAAAAGGTCATGTTGCTCGTGTCTCTCTTTTTTCTTTCTTGTGCCAGCTCCCTCAAAGCTGCAGCTCTGTCTTGGCATACCAGGTTCTCGTCTCGTCATCAAGGTCCGCTATGCCCTGCTCGCCATTGGGTGGTTTGAACAGCGGGCATTCCTCTATGACGTGTGTACCTGTCTGTTCTGGGGGGCCACATTCACAGGCAGCACCCTCTCTCAGACCCCAGTCTCTCATTGTGGCAGAAAAACAGCCCACACCGATTCTCAGGCGGTTCAGATTGGTCCATTGCCTTCGTGACAGTTCAGCCCCTGGTATGTCGTCTGGGTCGGTGATGAACCTGTGCAGTCGGTGTTGGTCAGCTTGCTGCCAATCTTCCCTCCAGCGGTTCTTAGTCAACATCTGCTTTGAGGTGGTGTCTGGGACGGTTTCCAGAAGCTGATGCGCGTGCTGGGAGAGTGCGATTGGAGGCGTACTGGTGGAGGGGGTTTGCTCATAATGTCATGGAGCAGATGTCTCTTGTCGATCTTGGCCTTGCGTGACAGTGCCAGGACAGTCGCTTCTCGTCGGATAGCGGGTGGGGCAATACCGGAGAGTATCGGTAGTTGGTTCGCCGGCGTGGCGCGGAGTGTCCCAGAGTCTGTGCGCATGGCGGTGTTTAGAGCTGCGTCCACTTTCTTGGTGTGGGTACATCGGCACCAAACCGGGGCGCAGTACTCGGCCGCTGAGAAAACCAGTGCTTGGGTGGATATCCGCAGGGTATTGGTTGCAGCTCCCCATGCGGTACCGGCCAGACGACGAATCAGTGCGGCACGTGATGTCGCCTTTGCCCGTCACCTTTTAGATATGTTGACGGTATGTGAGTGAGCGGTCGAGTTTCACGCCAAGGTACGTCGGGGTGGCGTCGAACAGGAGGGCGGTGTTGTTGACCATCACTGTAAGCTTGCGTTTGGCCTCGCGGTTGTTGAGGTGGAATACCGCGGACATTGTCTTGCCCACACTGAATTTCAGCCGCCAGTTCTTGAGGTACCTGGACATGGGCGTCATGTCCGCAGTGAGCCCAGCCTCGATAGTCTCCCATTTTCTGCCTGTCTGTAGTATGGCTAGGTCGTCGACGTACCCGTACTTTTTGGCTGTTGTTGTCGGTATGTCGTAGATGTATATGTTGAAGAGCATCGGGGACAAAACCAAGCCTTGCGGGACGCCGTTCTTTAGTCTCCGTAGTCTGCTGCGTTGGCCGTCGCTGGTGTGGAGGGAGAAGCTACGATTACTCAGCATCTCCGTGATGAAACTCACCAGGTGTCGATCTGGAATGGTTTGCAGCAGCTTAACATGGAGTCCACGTAACCAGATGGTGTCGTATGCAGCCGTGAAGTCAGGTAGGACAGTGCCGGCTTTTTCTCCTCTCTGAAAGGCGCTCTCGATGTCCTGGGTTAGCAAGGCGACTTGGTCTGTTGTTGACTTGCCACGACGGAAGCCGGCTTGTTCCTTAGGTAGTATGGTTTCCACAACCGGTTCGATGCGCGCATATAGTAGCCGTTCCAGGAGTATGTATGGGACACAGATAAGCGAGATCGGGCGGTAGCTTTTGAGGTCATCAAGCGGCTTGTTTGGCTTGGCCAGAGCGATGATCTTTGCTCGGTGCCAGATCTTTGGCAGCCGCGATGTTCTGTAGCACACGGTGTATAGTAGGCGTAGCCATTCTGTTGCTTTCCGTCCTTGGTGGATGACACACTCCGGGTGGATGTTTTCAGGTCCCGGATCTTTATTCGACTTCAGGCGTTTTGTGGCTACTTCCATCTCTTTCATCGTAAACTCACCCGAGAGGTCAGTGTCGGCACTCGGTGAGGTGTGGAGATCCCTCAGTTTGGTCGTGGTGTCTCTTGTGAAGTACTTGTCCGCATCTGGGAAGCTACCATTCTTGATAAGCTGCGATGTGATGGAATTGGCAGTGATGGGGCAAGGAGATGGTTTACTCGCACGGCCAGTGAGCTTGTTGATGGTCTACCAGGCTCTCCGGCTCGAGTGAGTGAAGTCGATCGTCTCCACGGTTGTTTCCCATCTCTCTTGGCGCTTGGTGTTTAGTCTATCCAGTAGACTGGTGGCTGCTGCTGCTCTCTCCTCACTATTTGTTGAATCAGAGTGACGGCGCAATAGATCTTCGCATTCCTCGTCCCAGCAAGGGATATAGTTGATACGTCGTCCGCGGTGAATGTGTTTCTTCGCAGCTTTTAGCAGCATCTCTGTGTAGGCTTCATATGCATCGTCGGTGTTGTCGGCTCAAGGTGTTGGTAAAGCCTTAACTGATGTTTCGACCTCCTTCTTGTAGCCTTGCCTGCCAATCCGCTTTGCGGAAGTTCCATCTCCGGACTTGTCTTTCCCCTATTGGCTGGATCAAGGATGGTGTTGTGATCAGCGATGGACGATGTTGTGAGTGAGGCAACCGGTTCAGGATGCGTCTCTCCGGCCGTGCTTGGTGCAGGAGGTTCTTAAAGGAGGCCAACTCGAGGTTGGTCCCAGTGTTCCATCCTCCCGAGGTGAACGACGAAGGCTTCTTCCGGTCGTAGAGGAGTGTGGCATCTACAGCAGATGCCCATTCATATAGAGTGATGCCGTCCTGGTAGGTGATGTTGTATCCCCAGTCGGTGTGGCGACTATTGAAATCACCAGCATAAATTGCAGGTGCTGGCACATCCGGGATGCGGTGCGGCTCCAAACGGGATGGAGTTGGCTTGCAGATGTTGACTATGGTATTCTCGGCCACCTTCGTACTGATCCACTCAACTGTGGCATCATTAGTCGACTGACTAGCAGGTGACCATGGTACATTGTTCTTCACGAACGTCGCGAGGCCATGATGTTTGCTGCTGGTGTAGCCAGCGAGCGTGAAGTCTTGGAGTTTAAGACTGGTGTCACTGACTTTGTGTGTCTCCTGGAGGAGGATGACGTTTGCGTCGGTTTTGGTGGCAATTTGAGCAAGGACATCGAGCTTTGGAATAGTTAGCCCTTCGATGTTGAGCTGCAGAATTGCTACATGTTGACTTTCGACGACCGGAGTCGCCCGTCCTGAAAATGATGCGTGAGAGTACTGTCGCGGAGGGGATGGCTGGTTGAAGATATTAGTTTCACTGTAAGCGTTCCTTGACTGGTAAGAGGTGGTATTGCTTTCAGCTACTAGTCGAAGGGGGGGCACGTAGAGCCTGGATGAGGAACATGAAAACGTTCCGATGTTTCACAAATGAACCAGGGATGACGACAAAAGAAAAATAAATACGCAAGTACAAGTTGAAGAACGTCAGACACGGGTGTTTCTCGTGTTGTTTCAGCAATTGAAATTTCAAAATAAAAATCGTTGGAAACAGTTATTAGAAATGAGGAATATGAAAACGTATCGATGTTTCACAAATTGACGAGTGATGACGACAAAGAAATATAGGTCCGAAAGAACAAGTTTAAGAACGTCGTGTCTGCAGGTCACCGACAGCGGTTGCTAACAATTACGGTGAGTCCCTTCTTGCTTCATCGGTTCCTTTTAACTCATCGGAGAGTCTCCCTCGTTCGTTCTTATGGGGGAAAATCAAAAATGAGTCTATGCGGATACCGTCGATACAGGGAGCTCCGAGAATTTTCTTCATCCGGATAAGGTTAGGGGGATCAGTCACGCCAAGCTATGAGAGGATTTTGGTGTCTAGCCGTTCTCATTCGTTCTTTACTCTCGCGCACTGTGTCGTGTCTCTCACTCTGACAGATATGGAGTACAGGAATGTTAATCAATCAATCATGGCCAACTTATGCTCTAACATAATTCTCGGCGATAAATTGCTATGCCAACTCTCCTTAGTAGAAATACCTTTTGGAGGACCCCTCCCCCTCTCACTGTTTGTAGACTGACCGCCATTAAAATATCCCTTATCCCTTTCTGTTTACCAATCTAACATCGGAGTGTCGCCCGATAGTTGTTAAATCCAGTAGACATACCCTTCCTAAATTTATAGAATCGGAAATCTCCCGTATGCTAAACGAAGGTATCATAGAGCCCTCTAAATCCCCATCCAAGCCCAAACGCTTGGGGTTTCTCCTGAAAATCACAAAAAGTGACTTGGTGTGGATTACTCCCAAACAATAAGTCGTTTTACTCTCCTTGACGATTATTCTCTTCCTCAAATAGAAGGCATGGTAAATAAGATTGCCACTTACAAAATATTCAGCACACTTAATCTAACCAATGATTATTGTCAGGTTACTATCAAGCCGGAAGGACGAAAATACACAGCCTTCCCAGCTTCTGGATCTCTGTATCACTTTCCTCGCATCCCGTTTGGAGTAATCAATGGAGTAGCGAGTTGTTAACGAGTCATCGATGACATCAACAAGCGAGAAGACCTTCAAGGAACCAATACGTACATCGACATCGTTACCAGTTGTGGAGAAGATCAGGCTAAGCATGATACTAATTTGAAAGAGTTCATGATTGCAGTAGCGAAGTACAGACTTACGCTTAACAAAGACAAGTGTCACTATTCACTTACTTCTGTAGACTTGCTTAGGTATGCAATTAGCAAGGGCTCGGTAAAACCAGCCTCTGATAGGCTCAAGGGATTAATAAACATGCCAGTACCTCAAGACCATCATTCTCTTCGCCGAGCAATGTAGGTATTCTCTCACTATTCGAGGTGGATCTCGATCTTCTCTGAAAAACTACACCCCCTTACAAAAGTTACAAATGTTCCCCTTACTTGGGAACAAGCAGACGCCTGCAGGTACCTGAAGAAGGAACTTGCAAAATCATCCCTGATAGCCATAGACTCTTCTCTGCCTCTCGTGGTCAAAACCGATGCTTCAGAACATGCGATTGCTGCTTCTTTAACACAAAATTCTCGGTATGTGGCTTTCTCTTCAAGAACGTTAACGCCTGTCTAGCAGAAACACTCATCTGTTAAAAAGAAGGCCTACGCTATTATCGAGGGGATCAGGAAATAGCGACACTTACTGCTTGGGAAGCATTTCAAGCTAATCACAGATCACAAATCTGTCTCTTTTATGTTCAACCCTGAAGGCACAAGCAAAATGAAAAATGAGAACATAACAAAGTGGAAGTTAGAACTTGCCTGTTTTAGCTACGACATTGCATATCGCCCCGGGAAACAAAACGCTGCTGCAGACGCCTTGTCTCGCATTTGCTCTACTGCCACCTCTGCCGACAGGTTTCACACCTTGCACCCAGACTTATGTCACCCGGGTGTCACCCGAATGCTACATTTTGTCAGGCGCAAGAATATGCTATACTCTGTGGAAGATGTAAAAGTGGTAGTAAGGGTCTGTAAAGTTTGTTCGGAGATAAAACCGAGATTCCTTAGTGCTAGATGTAGTCCTCCAAATCATCCGCTCATTGCTCTCCACCTCCACTAATTGCACTCTCCATGAGCGTCTGTTCAACTTTCAAAGGAAATCAGCTACTGGAGATTCCATCCATACATGCTTAATGAAAGCGAATGTACGTTGAAGCAAATACGAGCCCCTAGTCGAGCCCGTTCAGGTACTTGAAGTCAATCCCAGCTATGCTTACGTACGTTTCAATAATGCACCTGAGATGACGGTGTCCCTACGCCACAATCTCTATGGGGTGATGGAACGGGCAGTCCGGATACGGAAATTAATTCTATGCCAGACAACCAAGAGATACAGACTGCGGCTCTCCTCTCTAATATTTCTCACATTCATCCTCTGCCGAAAGCTCGCGAAATCTCCATCGACGAGAATTCAGTTCCTACTCCTCCTGACTCCCCACAGTGGCCCGGGAATATATTCAGAAGATGCCGATGTGCCGGATCTTCGACGCTCTACCAAAACCCGTCGAAGTCCTCAGTATTGAACTGAACACTATCAGCTTTGAACTTGTGTTTGATTTTCTCTTTTTCAGTTTAAGTAGAAACGCCCACCTGAGAGTCTTTAGAACCTTTCTTCCCAAGTCTAACACAGCCTTGGTCCTTCCC
>OY744535.1:81959640-81972140 GCA_963556195.1 Sepiola atlantica
TCATTAGGATATATTTTCGGTTTGATGAATGAAATAATTCTAAAAATTGAACCCAAAATAATTCAAATAAACACACATAGAATATTTCAGTGAAGAGTGTATTTCAAAAGGTTTAAGCATCTCGATAATTATTTTCTTTTGAACATCTTAGTTTTCAAATAATTGAATAAAACACGATTCGTTAAATCCTGCTGTCGTTGTAGCTGTTAGTAATAGACGCAACATCAAAAAACACTTTAAAAAAATACTTTTTCTTCAGAACGCCCCCGCGTAAAGAATTTGGTAATTAGTCGACCTCATATTGCGGGTGTGTTTATATCCACACTATTCATAAATAGCGCGTTATTTAAAACGATAATTATCAGTGTGAAGGCGATTATACTGGGTGGACTACTCAACGATTAATGGAACATTCAAACAAGTGCTTTACAATATTTGAAATATAACATTGTATGTATTCTGCCAGTTACACACCAGTAACTCTGCCATAGTGGGAAAGTTATTAGAGACCGTGTGCCAAGTAGTACAGTGACCAAGCTTTCCTGCGTTGAGGAGAGCCCAGTTGAATTATTAGATGAAATATTAGAAGCCGTTAATTTATATATGCGGCACAGATTTTGTGTATGCACAAATATAGGCAAACAAGCTTGAGTTTCTTATAATTTATATGTAATATATTTATGTAACGGTTGATACGAATCTCGGAGTGCCCGGATTATTGCTGGTTTGTATATCAAGGTAGTGTTTTGTCTCTTTAACAAATCAGATGTGTTGTAATTTCTCTTTAAGTTTTCATTTGCCAATTACCCAGCTTCTCTCAAACAATTGTCTGGCCGACCTTTACTTGACACCCGTTGTTTTTGTTTATTTTGGTTGTAGCACATTGCTTTTAGAAAGTGTGCCAACTTAGCACATTCTTAGTTAGAATACTTTTATCTTTGTATTCATGTTGTTATTCGCTGCTATTTTAGGGTTTGATTTAATTTAGATGTTTGCTTTCTTTGTTTTATTTTATTTATTTGATGTTTATATAATTATACATGAGTAAAGTGCGCTCTTTGTATATAGTTAATTGGTATTTCGCTACTAAAGTTTAGTAATTTGTTATCTTCAAATGTCTTACGTCAAACGCATTATTAAAGCATGATATAAAGGCGGCGTCCAAATATCTACATGCACTGATATTGTTGTAACCCTTTTTACGCGATTAGTGGAAAACGTCTGCTTCATTTGAGACCCCAATAATGGTTTGTTAGTTATGTTTTCACTGGTTATTACTTGTTATTGAACGTGTTTTTATGTTAGTTATACTTCGTTTGAAAACATACGTATGTTGCATTATACTTTTTTCAATGGGCTTACAGGTCCTTTGATCAACGCTTCTCGAAACACTAACGCTTAGAAATAACACGAAAATCCCCCGGAAGCGCTGCCCAATCGATACCAAGTTCTCACTATCTTTCACAGATGCATGAATGATTAACAGTTTTTAACAACGACTCAACCTTTTACACTTTTATAATCGTTCTTTACTTTTTTTCTCGTAATTATATAAATGTATACTTTTCTCTGTGCATTCTTTAAATGTCATCAAACACTGTTCTCGTTTCAAAACTTATATTTTAAATTATTTTCTCGTTAAAACATCTTATATTAAACACTGTTCTCTTTAAACAATTTTTTTAACACTGTTCGTTTTTAAACATAATACACATATTCTTTCTTTTTTAACTGGCACATATTTTTTTTTCACTTTATCAAATTAGGACCCGAAAATGTTCAATTGTACACAAAAAGTTACCTTATCGTTTTTCTTCGACTATTGGTCGCCGTCGTTATCTGTGCCGGGGGGGGGGGTCATTACGGCTTCGGGCAGTGATCGATTCTGGTTCTCTTTGTTCTATGGACAAACATTGTTTTCATGCAGGTGACAAAACTCGGAGACAGATTTTTCTCAGAGAGAGATTCAATTATTTTATTTATCTGTCTTGTGCTGTGGGGGGATCATTCATTCGTCTCACTTCATTCTACACTAATTCATCAATCTGATTGTGGGGTGCGACGAGTGAATGGGGATATATGTCGGATCTCATTCGAGATCCACACCATCACTTTTTAGCCATCTTTTTATGGCCCCCTATAATTCCAGGACAAGCGGCTACATCGGGGTCTGATCGCTCTCACTCCCACAGCGTTCTCTGTAAAAAGAACTCCAGTATTTTTAGAAAAACAAATGACGTAACAGACACTTGCCTCGCGTCGGCCAATCAGATACGACCTTAAACAATCGTTCCATATCTGACCTTCTCTGATCCGAGATTCCCTGCGTCGGTACCGATTTTTTCACTTTGTCATAGTTTGCCAAAATGATTCATTCACAACCATCCCCTCCAGTGCATGTCAGCTTAACCCGCACTCATTGTCTCAACTGACTCCAGCTATAATTTATATAACTAACTTAATTGTTGCCAAAAAATATGCGGTCCCCCCATAAAATAACACGTAGTATTTATTATACGTTTTTTTACAAAATAGTGTGACTTGGTAGAGCATGCACTTGTCAGTTACAGTTTTTCCTTTTTATTTTAATTTTTTTAAATTTTTATTTGAGTGTTAGTTCTTAATAGTTCATTATCTGTTATTGTTGCTATATTTATATTTGAATTTTGTTTACGCATTTTGTTTTTATTTATTTGTCTACTACTTATTCAGTGATTCGATTATTATTTCCATGTTTTCAGAGAAACTGTAGAATTATTTTAAGTGAATTTTATTAAATTCTAACAAAAGTACCAGGCGTTTGTCGGTGTTGACTTTCTTCCCTCGTCATCCCATTTCACCGCCCTTCTCCCTGGTGCTTCCTTCGCCCGTTGCCTTGGACAAAAGCTGTTTGTTCCCCCGTTGTCTGCCTCATACCTCTTCCCTCTCTCCTCTCTTCGTTGTCTGGAGCAATAGTTGTTTCTTCAAGTATATCATCCACCCCCTTGCCCCCTCTTCATTGCTCGTGCCAAAAAAATACATATTTATATTAAAAGTATTACTTCTATCTTCGCCATCACCCCCTATCGAGTGGGTATGTTTGTTCTCGTAAAAAGATAATTAGTTTGATTCTAGCGCTCGATCTTCTGGTCGTCATTTTTATCCGTATCCGTTATGATACCGACTCAGAAGAATACATCTATAGGAACATAGGTCACTTTAACGTTGTGTGTTTTTTTTGCAAACCGCACATATGCACGATGTACAAACGACTGGAAAACGAAGAAATGTGTTAAACCGCCGCCTCCCCAGAGACGTTCCGTGTCAGTTCAGCACGAAGGAGTCGACGTTCTTTTCTATTGTTTCTATATTTCTGTCGAGTATCTCGTCAGCCTTCTGCAGACATACAAACATAACCACATGCACATACAGACAACTCTCCTTTATATCATAGACATGATAACATATCCTCCCTACGGTCGAATTCGTCGGCCATGAGCAAGTGGATATATTCTATATTAACATTAAACTAATTCTTGAAAGTAAATCATGATTCACGATAAAAAAACATCCGTCCCAAAATATAATGTAGGATTTTACTTTTAGTTAACACTGTTCGCAATTTCTGATGTCAGATAAAGCGGGCATGGCCAAGTCAATATATTCTATATTAACATGAAACAAATTCTTGAAAATAAATTATTATATACGATGAAACACATCCGTCCTAAAATATAGTGATGGGGTTTACTTTTGGTGAAATCTGTTCGCAATTTCTGATGTCAGATAAGGCGGATATGACCAAGTGGATATATTCTCTATTACAAGTAAACTAATTCGGGAAGAGATGTTTGCGAAAATACCTTTGCGTGCCTATAATGTAGGAGTATTATGTTGATTAACACCGGTGTGCAGTTTCTAATGTAAGAAAGGTAAGCCATGACCAGGTGTGTATCTACTACTTAACAACAAACAAATTAGTGGAAATAAACTATTATTTTGATAAAACATCCATCTTAAACTATAATGTAGGATGATTCTTTTTATTAACACCGTATTGACATTTTAGATGTAAAATATGGCTACGATGACCAAGTAGATATCTTCAATGTAACTCTAAACAATAGTGAACTCGAATTATTATTTGTTAAAAACAAACACATAAGGCGTAACATAAAGTAATCTATTCTTTTATTAAAACCGGTTTGCATTTTCTGATGTCAGATTGGGGGGCCATGACTAATTGATATCTTCTATTTTACAATTAAACAGATTAGTAAAAATAAATTATTATTGGAAAAAAATAATAATCTCCTTAAAATATAATGTAGGATTCTACTTTATGCCGTTTTGCAATTTCTGATGTCAGATAACGCGGCCATGACCAGATGAATATCTCATAAATTACCAAAATTGGTGTAAGATTATTATTATTTGCGAATAAAACAAACATTTGGCGTAAGATATAATGTACGATTATTCTATTTATGACACCGTTTGCAGTTTAAGGTGTCAGATATATTGGCTATGACCAAGTAAATATATCCTATATTAGCATGACACGTTTTGGTGAAAATTAATCATTTGCGAAAAAAACATCCGCCATAAAATACAGTGTAGGCTTTTCCTTTTGAGTAAAACTGTTCGCAATTTCTGAGGTCAGATAGAGCGGCCATGACTAAGTAGACATCTTCTATATTACAATTAAAAATATAGTGAAATAAAGTATTATTTGTGAAACAAAAACAACACTTGGGTAATAATATAATGTAAGATTTTTTTTCTGATTTAGACCAGTTTGAATTTTTTTTATTTTAGATGCGCCTCAACCCCCCCCCCGATGACCACATGGATATATTTCATATAACTATTAAACTAATTAGTTTTTAAAAATAATTGTTTGCGATAAAGAAAACCATCGTGCCTAAAATATAATGTAAGATTATTCTTTTTGATTAACACCGGTTTGCTATTTCTGATGTAAGATAGGGCGTCCATGAGCAAGTAGATATCTTCTATTTTACCATCATACAAATTAGCGGAAATAAATTATAATTTGCAAATAAAACATCCGGCTCAAAATATGATGTTATTTTTTTATTAACACCGGTTTGCATTTTTTGATGTCAGATAGGGCGGCGATGACCAAGTGGATATCTGTGATTTTACTATTAAAGAAATTAGTGGACATAAATCATTTGTAGAAAATAAAAGATCCGCCCCAAAATATGATGAAGGATCTTTTTCTTTTTATTAAAACCGGTTTGCAATTCCTGATGTCAAATATGGTGGTCATGAGAAAGTGGGTATCTTCTATTTAAACATGACACAAATGTAAAATATGTCCTTTAATAACGTGCGCATATCGCATATATTGTTTATAGAGTGAAATAAATATGCAGACTAACTTTCCGTCAAGTAATCGTGGCATTCATGAAGCGCACATGTCATATAAAAAAAACTCATATCAAACTTAGTTCGTGCCCTTAAAACAAAAACACCAATTTATTAATCGTATCAAATACCCAAAGTCATGTTCATTTATGTAATGCCACTATTCAATTAAATGACTCATATTAATGTGCGCCTTTCGTATCACAAAACAAAATCATGTTCATTGATTGGGCACTACTATTATAAAAAAGAACTTATATCAATGCGCCCCTGTTATATAATAGAACCAACATCATATTCATTTATGTAGCATCATCATTATATAAAACAACTCATAACAATGCGCCCCTGTTGTATAAAAAAACAGAAAATTGTGTTAATTTATGTAGCACCACTATAATATAAAATAACTGATATCAATGCGCCATGTCATGATAAAGAACCAAAACTATGTGCATCTATTTCGCACCAATATTATATAAAATATCTCTGATAGTATTGCACTTCTGTCATATTAAGGAATCAAACTCATGTGCATTTATGTAGTATCACTATTATATAAATACACTCATATTAATGCGCTCTGTCGTATCCAAAAAACAAACATAATGTGTATTAATGTAGCATATAAAATAACTCATATTAATGCGCCCCTGTCGTACCAAACAACAACGATCATGCACATTTATTTAGCGTCAGTATTATATAAAACTACTAATATCAATGCGCCACTGTTGTATCAAAGAACCTAAATCATGTTTATTTCTGTAACACTACGATTACATAAAATAAACTGATATTAATGCGCCCTTGTCATATCCACGAACTAAAATTATTTTCATTTATGTAGCGCAACTAGTATATTAAAACGATTAAATCAATGCGTGACTGTCGTATCAAAGAGCGAAAACATGTGTATGTATGTAGCGCTACTATTATATAAAATAAATCATAACAATGCGCCCCGTTATATAAAAGAACTACAATTAGGTACATTTATGTGGCGCCAATATTATATCAACCACTTATACTAATGGGCCCCTGTCGTATCAAATAATGAAAATCATGTTTATTTACGTAGCGCTACAATTATATAAAATAACGAATATCATTGCGTAAAGCGTTTTCCATGAGGGGGGGGGCTACACAGCTTAAGCCCACGTAAAGCATTTACCATAGGGGCTAAATCGCACAAACTTCCGGAAAAAATTTTCCATAGTGGAGCTAATCTCTACAAGCCTCCGAAAAGCATTTTCTATAGGGGGCTAAACTATGCAATCCCCTTTAAATCGATTCTACAAGGAGGCTAATAAGTAGAAGCCGCAAAAAACGTATTTGATAGGGGCTAATGTGTAGAAGGGTCTTCCATGAAGGGGGGTAATGTCTTTTTAAAAAGAGGTGGGGCTAGTCCTTGAGCAACCCTTGTCTTACTACACACAATTATGTGCGGCTCGAGATTGAGAAACCATATCCTCACTACACGTTACCGTATATTAAATTTGTATCCCCCCCCAGCATATTCCCTCTGATGTAATTTTTCCGGTTGGATTTCAGGTAATGACTTGCAAGAATGAGTCAACAAAATTACTACATAATACATTGTTTATTAAATGTATACATAATAACGGTGATTAACAAATCGGCCTAGTTGACCCTCATATAATATATTTGTTTGTTAGTGAAGCTTTGATATTATACGCACGAGGTGACGCTGTTTCAAAAAATGCCCACTTTATGGTTCTCGGTTGAGTATCTCGGGAGTTTTTGTCAGACATACGAACCAACAAACAAACGCGTGCTCTGTAAATAATAAACTAGCAGGACAACCCGGCGTTGCTCCGGGCGATAACAAAAACAAAATAGAAGAAATTAAGGAGTGTCTGTAAATCTTTATAACAACATTATATTTCTATCTAGTAGTCTCCTTGTCTGTCTTTCTTTCCCTCTCCCCAATTGTTCCATCCCTCTCCTGAACCCTCTCTTTTTCCTTTGCCCAGCCTATTATTTTCTCTTATTTGACTGTTGAATGTGTACTACTTGACCCCCTCAATTTCAAAATATTAAGAAGTAGCGAAATGTTAGCGAATTTAACAGTCTGAAGTGAGTTAAAAGTAATAGTGTAATCTTACAATTTTTTATCGTTAGCAACGCCACGTTGAACAAATAATTCGCATCAATTCTTAATTTTCTGTCACCTCACTCTATTTAACAATATTTATAATATACGTTATTTTGATGAATTCAGTAGTCCGACGAGAGTTATTATATGCCTATTACTAAAATTAATACTGGAATCTCATAATTTCTTATTGCAACAATGCATAGTAGAACACATGATCCTGGTAAATTCTTAATTGTTGTCCCCACCCCTCAACCTCACATTAATATAATGATTAACTGTTTAGATAAATTCAATAGTCCGAACAGATTTAATATATACCAGTTACCGAAAGTAATACTTAACTGTAGAATTGTTTATCCAAGACAATGCCGAGTAGGATAAATGATCCCGGGCAATTAATAATTAATTGCGCCCTTCCAAAGCCTCCGACTCCTTTTCATACTATCAGACTCGGACCTCTTCCTATGCCATCCGACTCCTTCAAATACAAACCGACACCTTTTTATACGATATCGACTCCTTCCCATACCATCTAACTTTGCCATCTTCTTTTGCCATCATACTCACTCATATACGACTCCGACTTTTTTCCATATCATAAGACTCTGACATATTTCAATACCACACGACACATCCTATACCATAAAACTTTTACTACTTACTATACCACCAGACTCACCTTCATACAATCATATTCCTTCCTATACCATCTGACCGAGACTCTTAGCAATTCAATGTAATCCATACTCATTCCCATACCATCCAAATCCTTCCTATACTAGCTTACTCGTAAACGTTCTAATACAATTCGATTCCTTTCTCACATATACTGACTCCTTCCCATACTATCCGACTTAAAGTTGTCCACATACATTTTAACCCCGATTCTTTCCCATACCAGCTAACTTCGATTTTTTCCAAAATAATCTAGCCCCACCTCGTTTACATTATATTCAAATCCATCTCCTTCAAATACAACCTCAATTTAATCCCATAACATCAGATTCCGTTCGATGCAATGCGACTCTGATTAACTAACTCCTATCATACAATCCGACTGACTCCTTCATATATCAATTGACTTGTACTCAGACTCATCCCACACACGCTGATTTACACTCATCCTCATACCATCTAACTGGGAATTAGTCCCATATGATCCGACTCCTCACTATACTATGCGACTCGGAGTCCTCACCATACACAAGTCGCTCTTTATATCTCTATCCAAGTTGCATTCTATATTTCTACACGGGCATCATTCTATATATATATATATACACGGGTTTCATTCTATATATCTACACAGGTCTCATTCAATATCCCTACACAGTGTTTTCCATAGGGAAACTGAACTGCACACGCTCCCGAAAAGCGTGTTCAACATGGCGGCTAAACTGCACAAACGGTTGATAAGCATTTTCCATATGAGGGCTAAACTACACAATACCCAGAAAAGCAGTTTTCTACAAAATGCTACAGTGCACAAACTTGTAAACACATATTGCATAGAGAAGCTAAACTACGCAAGCAGATAAAAAGTATTTTTCATATGAATGCTACACTTCACTTGCTAAAAAAATATTTTCTGTAGGTGGTTAAACTGCACAGCCTCTTAAAAGGGTGTTACATGGGGGCTAAACTGTACTTATCCCTTCAAAAGCGTTTTCTTAAAATGGAGTAATATGAACAACCCTTGAAAATAATTATTCATAACAGGGGCTATACTGGAAAAGCCCTCAAAATGCGTTTTTAAGAGATGATTTAACTACACACACTCTAGAAAAGCGTTTTCCATAAGAGGCTACACTGCAACGTTTCCTGAAAAGCATTTTCCATAGGACGGCTACACTGCACATGGTAAATAAGCGTATTCTATATTGGTGCCAAACCACAAAAACCCTGGAAAGCGTTTACTATAGAGATGCTAAACTGCACATTCCCCCCAAACGCATTTTCAATAGGAGGGCTAAACTGCATAATTCCCAAATAAGCGTTTTCTATAACAACGCTAAACTGCCCAACTCCCTGAAATGCATTTTCTACATAGAGGTTAAACTGCACAAGCTCCACGAACATCGTTTTTTTTATGGGGTGCTGAACTGTACAAGCCCTGGAAAAGCATTTTACATATGGGAGCTAAACTGCACCAGTTGAAATTGGCATATTGTATAGCCCCGTTGAACAGCACACACCCCCAAAAAGCATTTTCCATGGGAAAGCGTAACTGCGCAGGCCCCAGAAAAAGCATTTTCCATAACATTAGCTATATTGCTACAGACCAGGAAAGTGTTTTCCATATAGGGCTAAACTGTAAGATAAACCGAAAAGCGTTTTCCATAGGAGGGATCAACTGAACAACCCCTGAAATAATTTTCCATAGGACGAATAAACGGCATAATTGATTTTTCAGTGATGTGTATTGTGTCAACCCATGCTTTTTAATTCGATTTTTCCTTGATTTTTACAAACTTTTAGGAATTCTCCATAATGTATCCTACAATCTATATATTATAGTATTATTTCCTATTACATATTACCATAAACACCCTGGCAATCGGAATGTATTTTTCCTTTTTCTATCCTGTGGAACGGCGACATATACTAGCAATAAAGTTTTTTTTTAATTACTGTTGACATATACCATAACTGGTGTTATTATATATATATATATATATATATATATATATATATATATATATATATATATATATATATGTGTGTGTGTGTGTGTGTGGGGGGGGGGTTTAAATAGGATGAACACAGTCATAGCGAGTCTACGACAATATCACAATAAACTTTAAAATGATAAAAATAATCGACTAAAATTAACAAACTAAATTCCAAGGTACCTTACAACCGACATACTTTCATTTATATATATATATATATATATATATATATATATATACTTCGGGAGTAATTGCACTGATATACTTGTGACATTATTTGTTTTCACTTGTCCGTTAGAGAGGCTTCTGTCGTGTTTTTTTTTTAACTTTACCTAATCGGACGTTTTTTTTAGTTCACGTATTAGTGCGAACACAGGCGGAGCATTTCTTTCCGCTTTTTGACAGACAGTGTGCATTTCTTATTTAGATTTGTCAATCTATGAGAAGCTCTGTCACAACAAAGTTTGAAAAACATTATCTTCGCTCGATGATGATTAATGTTTCAAAAGCTGTACATTAGGACTGGTACTATGCAGACTCCAGGATATCTGTTACCATCTTAGGACACAACATATACTAAATACAGATCCTAGCCAGAACCATTGGAAAGTATATTTTAGTTCGAGTTCTTGTTTAACAAAAAAAAAGTACAATAAAAATTATAATTCATGGGGTTTCATCTTAAGCGATCCTGTATTTTAATAAATACCTAAAATGCGACAATGCACGGACCATGTGTGTAGCGTATTATAAATATATCCTCATGTTATAATATAGATTAAAGCTTCAGATATAAAAGTTAGTATCTTAAAATAACGATTAAAGTTTCGATCGAGAAAAATGAGATTGGCTAATTAGATTTGCGTATAAACACAAATTAATACATCTGCAAAAACTTGGCGAGTAATTTCATATGTGCCAGACAACGGTACTTCTTTTGTTGCTATTCACGGCCGTCTTTTCAATCTTCCACTGGCAAATAAAGTATCGATATTACGAGTATAAATATAAATATAGCCGAGGAAGTCAGTCTGATTACACATAATAAGACTGCAATGAATAAGAAAAGCAAATATGAGAAATTAATAAGTGAGATCGAACAAACTGATTTAATAAAGCTAATCCCATTAAAAGTTTGATAAAAAATCATAAAATTAGCTAGAAAAATAAAAATAAACACTGCGGTGTTCACGTCATCTACTATAAACACTTGCGTTTTTATAAAGGATGAACGATCTCGAATACATTTTAGTAATTCATATTTTGAACTATTAGTCGAGTATATACAAAAATGATAATGGAAAATATATATGTTCTTTCATATATATATATATTTATATATATATATATATATATATATATATATATATATATATATATATATATATATATAAATTAATCCAACAAAAGATATAAGCGTCAACTAATATCTTATAATTAGTGAAACATCCGGATAAAAACTGAAGCTCAATATACTTGATAGAGCATTAATATTATAATATCAAATTAAATAATAAAATAAGGTGCCAATCAAATTGTATTAGAATTCAAAGTTCAAGCAAAGTATCGTAATGCCCTTAGCTCATGAGTTTTCAAAGTTAATTCTTCCCCTCAGAGGACCATTACCGCAGTGATATTACAACAGGTAATAAATTTCACTTTGAAAATATATAAAACTATATACAAAAATACATAAAAAATATATAACCTCAAATATAGTAACCCAAAAACATACTTATTTGTTAAATCTATACAATCCATCTAAGTCGTACAATTAAAACACATGATCAGGACAGATATCCACAAGGTTTACTAAATATTAATCCAGGTGATGAGTGACATTCCAAATACGAGAAATTGAAAGAATTGAAAAAGTTACCCAATTGTGAGATGCGTCAACAATCGATGAAGTGAAATGTATCCAATGTTTATGTTAATTATAACAACGCTAAATAAATCAAATCAAATAATATAAAAAGTTCAATAAACTCACTCAAAATTCTAAAAACTTGATCTGAGCAGTACAGATCAAATAAAAGTTCGCTGTTAAATAGAGAATCCGTTAAATCCGAATTGAACAAAATTAAAATCGAATTGAGTCAACAAACACGGACATTTCTTCCCCCGGAACGAATAAAAATAATTAAATTTTTAAAGTATTCGCTCACCCGCGAGCCAAATAAATAGGACCCTTTTTTCGCCGAATGGAAGGCGATACTAAAAGCGCTAAATGTATACTTACTTGAACGACGTTATCAGAGCGTAAGTTACATGTCTATTTTAATAAAGCAAGAAACACCATCCTGCATCGGCAAGCTTGTCAAGTTTAACAA
>OY744535.1:81977140-81979640 GCA_963556195.1 Sepiola atlantica
GCATTTGGCATCTCCCTTTGAATGCAATTCATTGAACTTGTTTATTCAATGCTTACCCCTATTCTTTATAGATCTCATAGGTAATACCGTTTATCTGCGTTTCCTGGTTTTCCTCTCTAGTAGCCTATTTGCCCGCTTTAAATCAATATGCACTCAAATAGGGTATGCTATATTCTCCTTGCATAATCTATTAAACCGCACCCGATAACCGTGTATATTGACACCCCTGACAAAAGTTGATAAAATCCGCCCACTTTCCAACATTAATAATATGTTAGCTACCTATATGTTTAAATTCTATATACTCGAATAAAAGCTTACATATGACACCGTGATAGCTATTGGGCTAATAAAGAAGTGTTCAGTGATGTCACATGCACATTTAAGTCCACTCTCGCACTAAAACAATGTAATATATTACACAACTGCGACCCTGATTAAATATATATATATATGAAAACAAAATTGTTTGTGATAATGACTAGTTCTCATTACTATTAAAATCATTCAAATACACCTGTCTCAAACGTAACCCTTATTTTTTCTATTTTTTGACATTTATATATATTTTTGTTTTATCTCCTGCACTTTAACCTGTTTCCCGTTTGTCATCTTTCACACTTTTTGTGTACCACTGCATTTCATTTTCATGAATTATCGTTTACCTTACGCCATTTATACATACACACACACACACAAACACACACACACATATATATATATATATATATATATATATATATATATATATATATATATATATATATATATATATATATATATATATATATGGGAAGAGAAGGATGAAGGTAATCCGACGTGATGGTAAAATGAAAAAGGAAAAACCAAAAGCTGGATGTTTTTTATGTGTACATCAACGTTTCGTCTTTATTTATAAGACTTCATCAGGATGATGATATAGGGAAAAGATATCATGCAAGCACAGATACATGTAGGGTAGACATGTTGGGAAGAAAAATAAAAATAAAATAAAATGAAAAATAATGTCAGCGTCTTGCTGGACGTCCGTACTTGTTAGAGAATGAAAATGAGTGACGAAAGTGAGTGGGAGAGAAAGGGGAAGGGTGGAGGGAGCAAGGACTACTGTGGCTGGCGATGAGAGAAAGAGGTGGGGGATGAGCAGGGGTAAAATGGATGGCAGAGAGAGATTGGAGGAAGAGGGGGAGGGGGTCTTTGACCAGATGGCTGTGGTCGAGATTGAAGGGGAAGAGTGAGTTGGAATGTTTGTGTGTGGGGGGTGTATGCAGGGAAAATGGGGATGGTAGAGAGGGAGGGGGGGCTGTGATTTTGGTGGATGGGCGAAAGTTATGGTCTTAGAGAGCGTTTTGAAAATGAGGGAATTTAAGAAGAGGTATGGGAGAAAATAGATGAGAGGGGGAAGAGGGAGGATTTGTCGTGATAGGGTGTGAAATATTTGAAATATTTGGAAAATGATAGCAATGAGTGAGGGATTGGAGTGGGTGGGGGAGGGGGGATGATTGAAAGGGTGGGTGAGGAATATTTGAAATATTTGAAACATGAGAAAGTTTATTTGGACTGTAGTATTAAAAATGTGAGGGAAAAAAGTGAGGGAAAAAAAGAAGATTCAGGGAGAAGAAGGAAGAGTGTAGGTGAATGGAAGAGTGTCATAAGGTTAGAGATGAAAATAAAAGTTAGCCATGATCTTGCTTATTAAGGGTGATAGGTTAAAGAAACCATTTCGTTGCTTGATGGTGGTGGAGGATGTGATGAGGGCAGTTTCCAATAATCTTCGCCGAGATTTGTTGTGGATGTGTTTAGTGATTTTGGCTTGTTCAAATTTGAATGCATGACCATATTCTAGAGCATGGGAGAAAAGTGCACTAAGAGGGTTATTGTTTTTTATGTCCCTTTTATGTTCATTTAATCGTTTCTTTAATTCACGTTGTTTCTCCCACGTAGAATTGATGGCAATCATTGCAAGGGACAGTGTATAAGCCGGCATGGGATGTGGGTGTTTTTTGGAAATGTCTAGATGTGTTTAAAGTTTGTTTTATGGATTGAGAAGTGGTTTGTACTATTGGAATGCCTGGTTTGTTGAGCGTGTTGCATATGGATGTGTTATTGGAATGCGTGTGTAGGAGAAGGGGTCTGTCTATGAGAGAGGTGTTAGGGGTTTGATTTTTTTGTGTGGTGTTTCTGGAGAATATTTGGAAGGCTTTTTTCTTGGCATTTAATATGAAATGTGTGGGGTATTGCAATGTTTTTAGGGAATTAAAAATGTATTTTATTTCTTCATCTATGTGTGGGGGGCTACATATTCTAAGGGCGCGTAGGAAGAAGCCTATAATTATACCTGTTTTGATCTTGCTATGATGGTGGGAGTAGAAATGTATGTAGTCATTTTTGTGAGTGTTTTTGCGGTGTACCTTAAATTCTAGTTTATTGTTGGACTTAATTATAAGAGTATCAAGGAAGGGAATAGAGCCGTTTATTTCAGTCTCATGGGTGAATTTTATGG
>OY744535.1:81984640-81999640 GCA_963556195.1 Sepiola atlantica
TCTCCCCAGTTCTCCCCTATTAGTCGGTCCTCTCTCTATTTCTCTGTAGCTCACTTATTTTAACCCTCTCTATATATCTACTACCTCTATAACTTCATCACACTCTCTATATAGACCTCATTCTCGCTCACGATTTATATCTCGATGTTCCTCCCTATTTCTATTACCATATATTTCTCATCGCTCTCTATAGTTATATCTATACAGCTCGTCTATATCAAAATATGTGTCTCTATATATTCTGTTATACTCTCTCTATATATATACATATTGTTCTATTTATCTCTTTATATATATATACATATATATATATATATACACATATATATATGTATATCTTCCAAATTATCGCCCTTTTCATATACCTCGATCATTTGTTGTATCTCCCAATATAAATGCATATATGTATATATATATATATATATATATATATATAATAAGAGTTTTTAAAAAGGTTTAAGGCAATGCGAAGATCCGGGTTGCTGGAAGCTGTGAAGAACAAAAACAGAACAAAACCGAAATAAGTCGGATATAGATCGAAAGGTTTGTTTATTTTTCTAGACAGCAAGGGTGTTAGTTTGTAATGTCCGGATTGTCAAGAATCAATTTGATATTTCGAGAGATTTTTTTTTTTCTTCTTCCTCTCCTTGTCAAAAATAAATAAAAGAAAAATCCCGGGTACCGAGAAAATGCCAGGAGCGCTGGGGGGTTAAACCGGAAGTGTTCAGAGTAAAGTATTCAGAGGAAAACTAAATAGATTCATTTTATTTATTTTTTTTTTTTTTTTTTTTTTTTAAATATATATATATATATATACACCCATATATATATATGTAATTGTCTGTTGTTTCTATTTATTTAATTTTTATTTTTATTTATATGTTTACTATTATTGTTATTTGTTTTTTTTTTTTTGTTTTTTTTTTTCCGTATATAAAACGTAGTTATTACTTATAGTATATATGTTTGTCAACAGGCTGATTCCGGCATTAGATTTTAAATGTGTTGTAGATAGCTAATTATTTGTTGTCGGTGCAGTATATTAAAATTTAGTTATGCCTGGTTAAGTTTAATCCTTATTTATTGGTTTTAATTTATCTCTTAAATGCCTATTGTTTTAGTTATGGAAAGTTTGCTGGTTAAGGGGAGACAAATCTCTTATTTTTGGTATTCTGTTATTCTGTTAATTGGCTTTGTATGTTGAATTTATTTAACTAAAGTAATGGTCAATTCTTAGTATAACGGATATGATTTGTGCAAATAGTGTTTATTATAGGGGGGGGTTATTATCTGGGGATGGGTTCGGGGGGGGGGGGGTAGGTTATATGATGAAGGTAGAATTTAATTCATGTCTTTGATTCAAAAATGGGCTAAGTTTGGAAATGAGAATAGCTTCCATCAGTCTTAGGTCGCCTAGGTTCCTGGTCGAGGCTAAAATGGAAACTTTTATGTCTTGTTGTGTAGTATTGCATGAGGAAGTATGTTTGAAGAAGGAAGATATATTTGTATTCATGTGTTCTTTTATACGTTGGTGTAATTGTCTTGTAGTATATCCAATATAGGAGTGGTTACAAATAGTGCATGATATATTGTATACACAGTTAGTGCGGTGGCATAGTCCAGTGGTAGGAATGGGACAATTGGCTAGTGAGCATGGTTCTTGGGTGCGTGTAGTGCGTTTTTTGGAAAGGTGTTGGCGTAAGGTGGTGCCGGTGTGGGTGAGTTGAATGTCTAGTTTTTCTTTATGTATTGCACTGCGGATGGCATTAGTGATTCTGTCGTTAAAGAAAGGTAGTTTTAGGAAGCATGTGTTGGAGAGTGTGTTGTGTCTGCGTGATCTGGTCTTGCTGAGGTGGGTTATTTTGGAAATGGGGTAGCCGTTGGTGATTAGGGTTTGATGGAAGTCTTTGGTGTGTTTAATTTTATTGGCAGTAGATGAGCATTTATTTTGTATGCGGGTAATTTCATTATGGGCATAGTCTAGTTTGGCTTTAAGGGGCAGGGCAGATTTAAAATGAACAAATAGGTTTTTACAGGCAGGTTTTCTGTAGAAGTTGGTCTGTATAGAACCGTCTTCTGTGATTTTGAGGTTGAAATCGAGGAGAGATAGTGAGCCGGAGTCGCTAGGGTGTTCAATAGTAAATTTTATATGGGGGTCGGTGTTGTTGAAAGTGTCGAAAATGCTGATAGCTTCTTCAAACATACTTCCTCATGCAATACTACACAACAAGACATAAAAGTTTCCATTTTAGCCTCGACCAGGAACCTAGGCGACCTAAGACTGATGGAAGCTATTCTCATTTCCAAACTTAGCCCATTTTTGAATCAAAGACATGAATTAAATTCTACCTTCATCATATAACCTACCCCCCCCCCGAACCCATCCCCAGATAATAACCCCCCCCCCCCCATAATAAACACTATTTGCACAAATCATATCCGTTATACTAAGAATTGACCATTACTTTAGTTTAATAAATTCAACATACAAAGCCAATTAACAGAATAACAGAATACCAAAAATAAGAGATTTGTCTCCCCTTAACCAGCAAACTTTCCATAACTAAAACAATAGGCATTTAAGAGATAAATTAAAACCAATAAATAAGGATTAAACTTAACCAGGCATAACTAAATTTTAATATACTGCACCGACAACAAATAATTAGCTATCTACAACACATTTAAAATCTAATGCCGGAATCAGCCTGTTGACAAACATATACACTATAAGTAATAACTACGTTTTATATACGGAAAAAAAAAAAACAAAAAAAAAAAAACAAATAACAATAATAGTAAACATATAAATAAAAATAAAAATTAAATAAATAGAAACAACAGACAATTACATATATATATGGGTGTATATATATATATATATATTTAAAATAAAAAAACAAAAAAAAATAAATAAATAAAATGAATCTATTTAGTTTTCCTCTGAATACTTTACTCTGAACACTTCCGGTTTAACCCCCCAGCGCTCCTGGCATTTTCTCGGTACCCGGGATTTTTCTTTTATTTATTTTTGACAAGGAGAGGAAGAAGAAAAAAAAAAAAAAATCTCTCGAAATATCAAATTGATTCTTGACAATCCGGACATTACAAACTAACACCCTTGCTGTCTAGAAAAATAAACAAACCTTTCGATCTATATCCGACTTATTTCGGTTTTGTTCTGTTTTTGTTCTTCACAGCTTCCAGCAACCCGGATCTTCGCATTGCCTTAAACCTTTTTAAAAACTCTTATTATTACTCCCAGCAATGCTTACAGCAAACTACCAATTTCTATTATATATATATATATATATGTATATGTATATGTATATGTATATATATATGTATATGTATATATATGTTCATGTATATGTATATATATGTTCATGTATATGTATATATATATATATGTTCATGTATATGTATATATATATATATGTTCATGTATATGTATGTTCATGTATATGTATATATATATATGTTCATGTGTATGTATATATATATGTTCATGTATATGTATATATATATGTTCATGTATATGTATATATATGTTCATGTATATGTATATATATATATGTTCATGTATATGTATATATATGTTCATGTATATGTATATATAAATGTTCATGTATATGTATATATATGCTCATATATATGTATATATATATTCATATATATATATATATATATATATATACATACACACGTACACACACATATATATATATATATATATATATATATATATATATACATATATATATGCTCTTTTCTGTTTCTCTTCCTCTATATCTCTCTATCGCATCCGTGCGTATAGTTATATATATATATATATATATATATATATATATATATATATAGTTATATATATATATATATATATATATATATGTGTGTGTGTGTGTGGGTGTGTATATAAAGTTGGTTAAGTTTTCTGCTTACAAAAATCAGAATATTCACAATTGGAAAATTAATATTTATGTCCCTATAGATTTTCATCAATTAATTGAATGAACCAATATCAATTATTATGGAGTCTCTAGGGTCAAATTACTGATTTTAATTATCATTTTCTGAAGATGAAATTTAAAAAACAAAAACATATACTAAACGCACCGTTTCTCGGATAAATATTCTAAATTATCCTATATTCGTTTCAAATGTGTATTAGAGTTGGTGTCCTGCATTCCTTTACTGCTAGAACGATGATTAACTGAATTTAAGAAATGGTGAATAGGTTACATAGAGTTAGAAAGTTGGACCATGTGTACAGACACCTTTTATGATTAACAGCAAATGCATAAAATGATGCTTGGAGCAAATATTAACCTAAATGTCGCAACTAGGACTATCTTAACAGAGCTTGATGAAGCTAATTGGGAATGAGTACCTTGACCATCGGTGGGATTCAGTGTTTTATTGGGGACCGATAGTAGTTGTTTTTTTTACATCAGTAATATATGTCCCAGCTCAGGGTGCCCCTGTCGTGTATAGACACGCATACAATTGCACCCAATCAAAGACACACTTTCTAAAGCCTAAGAAGAGTTCTTCCCGAAGTCGAGATATTCTAAGAACCAGAAGTATGACCCAAATTCTTCTAAACAAAAAACGCACTAGTCCTATTACTCAACCTATCTTTGCTTCTCGAATAGACAAGAACAATATTTTATAAGCATTGTTACATAAATGTATTTCGATAAATATTTATTCAAGGTTGCTATCAAAACACACAGCTTATTATGGTTCCCGACAAAGCTGCATCATTACTAACGTTCTTGCAGATATTTAAAACAAAGTGTCGACGTTGAAAGATTTGAGGAGTAATCAGTCTGAACTCATGCGGTTTTACTACATTTAATAAAGTTTCTCAACATCCAGTATACAACTCTGCCTAATCCCAGTGTCGCGTTGGAGCGCATTTGTTGCTTCAAGAGGCTATCTTTGACTCCGAGATATTTACACGCCTTAAAGAACCTTACTTCAGGCATCTATAAGTTACTCTTGCACATTGCCATCAGCATGCTCGAATCACATCTAACCAAAATGAGGCAGATAGCATTACTATTCAGGATTAAGTATGTAGCAGAAACATCATTAGTGTGCAATGTATTTCATAACGTTGTTGCCAGATATATTTATGATCAGTTGCCACTATTCTATTTATCTCGTAACAGTGTAACAGAAATTGAAAGTCATGAAGTTTAAAATACTAATACCATTGTATATGCAACTCTTATTATATTGTTTAATAATTCCTTAGATATAAGCAGTTTGTTAGGAAAATAAAATATGATTTCACGCATAAGAATCTTGAATCAAGCTATTATGTGGGTGTTCGTGGCATGTGCTTGTTATTTAATTTTTTGCAAATGGCAAAACAAATCAATGATTTATGCATTAAGAACATCGGTTATGCGTGCGCGCATGTGTGTTTAAAAACCTATGTATAATTAACATAGAGTAGATATTGTGTCTCTTTATATATATATATATATATATATATATAAATATATATATATATATATATAAAGAGACACATATATATATATATATATATATATATATATATATATATATATATATATACACACACATTCTCAGCGAAATATACTTCAGTAAAACCTGAGTCCTATCGCACAAATGCCAAAAATATTACCGACAGTATAACTGCACACCTTTTCTCAAAATATCTCTTTACTGTTTTGAAAACTGAAGAATTGTAAAAAGAACGACACGGTGTCTGCATGATACTTATATAAACTGTATCGTATACCCACAAACACGCACACATACACACACCCACCCATATATATATATATATATATATATATATATATATATATATATATATATATATATTGATTTTATTCTATTAGTTGCGACAAAACAAGTTTTGTTTCATTAGTGTAAATAGCGACCAACTCATCGGGCGGGTGAAGGAATTCAAAACCTTAATTATATATATATACATTTAATTAATTAATAAACCAGTTTTGTTGTCTACATATTTATTATTATTAGAGCCAATCAGAGATCACATCAACGATACCACATGGCGGGGACCTTCTCACTCCCTGCTGAGCAGTGTACACATGAGTTAACGGAATGGGTCAAAGCAGGCATTGCCCCATGCGAAAATTATTTAGCAAACCTCACTCTCTCCAATGGTCTACCTCGGAATATGCAGCTGCCATTGCTCAGAGGCAGCGAGCATTCCGTAAATTCGGCCGTCATAAGCCAGCTACTAATACACAGACATTTATAGAGTCAAGAAATAATTGTAAGGTCGTGATATGTCAAGCAAAGAGAACGTATACTGAGTTAACAAAAAAACGCATTCAGTCACAAAAACTAGGTACGCGCGATTTCTGGAAAATCTACAATAGTGTGGTGAGCAATGGTCAATAAACGTTATCCCCACTATCAAACTACAATGATGTCGTGTGCACGTCAACTGATAAGGATGAACTACTTACCCAGCGTTGCACCTAAAACTCTATTTTGGACTCAGAAAACAACCCCTCCCCAAATTCGCATTGCGGAACGAAGCCCTGCTTGATAACCTGGTCATCACCCCATCCAAGGTCAGACATCATAAAAAACATCGACACCTCCAAAGCTTGTTGGCTTGACCGTATTCCTGTAATAGTAATAAATAAATGCTGAACTGGCCCTTGTCCTCTCAAAACTCTACAATAAATACCTAGCTGAATCTTGCTTTCCCGATAGCTGAAGACTTGCCTCTGTGGTACCAGTCTACAAGAATTCTGGGAATAGAATCGATCCTCAAAACAATCGCCCAATCAGTCTACTCCCGATCTTTGCTAAAGTCTTTGATTCCTTAATCAATCTAGCGATAGTCCGGACCTTAGTTTATGCTACATTTCTTTCTGACCGCCAGTATGGGGTTAGACATTCACCATCCACTGCAGACATCCTAACGGCCATCTTAGAACGCATGTATCATACACTCGACAATATATATGAAACTAGGGCAGCAGCGCTTTATATATCCAAAGCCTTTTACAAGTTATGGCATAAAAGTATGACATACGCTAATACGGCAGTACTGGGACAATTACTTAATAATTAGATCTTTCTAAACCAAAAAAAAATTCAGGTTGTCCTTGATGGCCGTTCATCTAAGTAACATGGCATAAATGCTGGTGTACTCCAGGGATCTATCCTTGGACCTTTATTATTCCTGATCTTCATAAACGATCTCACTGATCACATTGAATATGAGATTGGTATATTTGCTGACGACACAACACTTTACTTGCGTCATGTGGGCAGAACGGACGCGATCATATCCGAGGCAATGGCTCAATACTTAGAAAATGACCTCCATGCTGTAGTGGATTAGGGTCATAAATGGTTGACAACTTTAAATGCCGCAAAGACGAAGCTTCTTTTCTTCAATATCTACAAGAAACCTTCTCTAACCACCGATTGCCATGGCCAATAACACCCTATCTGATAGTTTAACATGCACACTCCTCAGCCTAACCTTCACAGGTAACATTAATTAGAACAAATACATTGAAGACATTGTGAAGGCTGCAGCAAAGAAGGTGGATCCCTCTATTGTGCTAGTACACTTCTGACACCGGACATTTTATTGTATCTCTACAAAGCCAGTATCTGTCTATGCATGGAGTATTATTGCAACATCTGGGCTGGTGCATCATCAACAAGTTTCCCTCTCTCTCTCTATCTTTCTCACACTCTCTCTCTTTCTCACTCTCTCTCTCTCTCTCTCTCTCTCTCTCTTAAATAAGGTCCAAACAAGAGTTGTTAGCTTGATAGGCCCCTCACTATCCACCAAGCTCCATCCCCTGTCACATCGCCGCAATGTTACTTCCTTGTGCCTGTTTTCCAAGTACTTGAATGGATTGTGCTCTGATAAGCTTGCTGCTCAAGTACCCCAACGATGTAAAGTCACTAGACAACCCGTACCATCTTCCAAATCTGATCTATTCACCGTGGAGGTCCGCAGGTTGCGAAGAGCTTTCTAATTTCCTCGTGCTATTGGACTCTTGAACTCCCTTCCTGCTCCCTGTTTTCCTGACAGTACTGACATGCAGAAATGATGTTAACTGACATCTCGCTGCGCAGCTCCCAATTCCGGTTGACCCCCAAAAATATTGGCACCCTTTTTCTTAGTCGCCTCTTTGGTCTACAGTGGGGGCCTGCCTTGTTTGAGGTGCCCTATGTTAAAAAATAGTGTACAAATAAATTGTTTGCGTGCACAAACGTTATACATGTACGCGCGTTTCAGGCTTTTAAACTGCTATCAGCATGCCTCCCATGGCAGGGACCGAACTTTCGATATTCGTAGACTAGCGCTCTAAACATAACATCAGAATAACTTGCCCAATTCGTACACGACTTTTTATCGCCTATAATTGTACGTAGATAACAGAGCATGCAAATGAACACATTTTTTTTTAAATTCGCGATTAATCAGACGAGTAATCAATTGTATATATAGATCTTTTAAAATAAATTATTTTGTAAAATAATTATAAAAATCTTTATATAACAACATTGGTTTATTAATTAATTAAATAAAAACAATATATAACTAAATATGAATATATATATATATATATATATGTATATATATATATATACACATATATATATACACATATATATATATATGTATATGCATATATATATATATATATATATATATATATATATATATATATATATATATATATATATATAGATGACGCGTCCGATTAAGGGTCTATTAAAAAAGGAACGTATTTGCATATTCTTAAAAGATAATAAAAACAAAACGCTGTGTGTGGCGAAAAATAAAAATCACTTGTCACTATCGTAAAAAAACAACCAAAAATATGATATATATATATATATATATATATATATATATATATATATATATATATATATATATAATTTTTTATACACTATGGCTGATGCTGGGAGAAGAGAAGGAGAAGGGATTGTTTGGTTATTGCTTATTGCTAGTAAGCAATAAAACCGGTGCGAGTCGGGGTGGGGCTATAATAAGCTACACACATATGTGAATTCAGTTCAGTAAGTTAATATTTCTGAAAAAGGATACCCCGTAATTAAAACAGAGTTTTAAACGAACTTATATATATATATATATATATATATATATATATATATATATATATATATATATATATATATATATATATATAATTGAGAAAGTCTAAAAATGTTCTAATTAGACAATTAAAGTTCAAGTTAATGGAAATCTGGAATGTACGTGTTAAATATGTAATACTTAGAACAAACACTAGTTTTTCAGAGTTTAATGTATAAAGACATTAAGGAATTCCAAGTTAGTTAAATATTAAATGCATGACTAAATAAGAAACTTTAATGTATAACTTAAGTAAGGATTGGGAACAGCGTTAGTCTGCTTGCAACAATTGATGTCTAGTACAAGAATTATGGGGTAGGATTTGGTTGGATGTTGTAACCTAAGTGAAGCTCAAGTGTGTGGAAATCATAAATACATTTTAAGTGGGGGGGGGGGGGCTAATGTGTCATTATAGGAGAAACAAGGGAGCGTAGTTTAAAGGTGAGAGTAATGGAATCTATGAGAAAAATAGTGTCGGTAGAGCGAAGCGTATACAGAGTCGATGGAATGAATACAAGAGGAGTAAAAAAAGCAATGCATGATTGTGTACGAGGGTTGCCAATAATAAAAAAAAGTGCGAATAGGAATTATAATGTTAAAATAAAAGCGGTTAGGATTAGTGCAGTGGAGGAACTAATATTAGTTCTAAATTTATATTAAGTGTTATGGGGTAATGTAGTTATCAGATGTATAGGGGAGAATACGCTATGTTATTGGTATAGTTATTTGTAAAGATGGAAAAGTTTAGAATTAAAAAAAAATCTAATTATATAATTTAAGAGTTAATCTAATAATGGAGGGGGTGTTGGCTATGAGGAGGGGTGTAAGATGGAGTAATGAAATGTATATATTTACATTTTCGCTTGTGCATTCAATTTGAGATGATTTCATTTTTAGAGTTGATAATATTTTTTACTTTTAGCTGCTGTAGATATCATGAATTATTCTAATGCACATAGTTGGCAGAAAGCGAATCCTGGGGTGTAGGATTTATACCTTTTTAATATTTCCCAGTGTAGGGAGTAGAGTATATTTTTACTGTTAAAGCTTTTTTATTAGATTGGAAATAAAGGTGCTAGTGACATTGTTATTATTGTGGTTCAAAGAGTAGATACGGTTTGAGATTCGGTTCTCCATGGTGAAGGCACGTGCACCAATGTTAGTGTGCATTTTGTATGGGTTTTATTATTATAGTGTTGCTGTTATTTATAGTATCGACAATGTTAAGGGTGTGTATGCATTAAGTTTATGGTCAACGTTAAGTTGGAATTGTTTGGTGGAGAAAATGAGATAATTTTATGATTCAGATCAAGGTAATAGTTACTTAGTGAGGGTTGGTTGTTAGTGTAAGAGGTGTTATATAGGGGGTCGTCTATTACAGCCAGTTGGGGAGGTGGATAGGAGAATGAGAGGTGACGGGAGAATGTGTACGTTGTTGTCTGTTTACATTATGATGTTTTGGGGGAATCGTTTAACAATACAAGCATATATGACGTTACTTTGTTTGTGTACAATTATTAGAAGGGGGTATAGTAGGTGCTGATTGCTAGGCAGATTACGTTTTGTTGTTATTAGGTGAGATGATGGTGTATGCTACATTTTACATCTTGGAGTAGCGCATTTTAATAAAGTTGTTATTTAAAATAGTGCTGTATTCATGCGGGAGCTTGAATGAGTTATCTAAAATTTTGAAAAAATCCTTAGCGATGTTTGTTTTCACATTGAAGTTATAGTGTGGATTAAACCTAATATTATTCCTTTTACTAATTCTTTTATTTTTACTATGTTGTTGAATGTCAGCTAGTTGTCAATACTGATAGTTTTTGTGGGTATATTTATATATGTTTATATTTTCTTGAGTAGTGTAGTATCTGCTCGCTGTTTATCCTGTATTGCCATTGTCTATGTAATTAAATTTAAAGTGTTTATTTATTCTAGATAAAATAATTCTTTTCGTATTTAATTGTATCAATGTATCCCGAATTAAGTAGTGCGTTATTGTAAAAGTTGGTATTTTGTTCGAAGATAGATTTATTTACAGATAATTCTTAAATTCTATATGAGACTGAAGGAACTATTGAATTAATGATGGGTGTGGGTGGTAAGTTAGCTTATGTACGTATACGAGAGTTACATTTGGGGTGTGGTAGGGGCTAAATAATTCAAAGTTAAAGACTAATGTTAGGTCAAGAAAAGTAGATATTCTTTTCTGAGGTTCTATAGTGATGGTTGATCCACAGATTAACATAAGTTGTGTAGATTTGTAATGGTGTTGTTGTATCTGTACGTAAGAACAAATGTGGGTCGTCCTTGTATAGCCTACCGTTTAAATGTGCGAAGTCAAATGTTAATTATGTTAACAGGTACAATCCTACAAGGTCAGTAACCTTGGCAGAGTCCGAAGCTCCCATAGTGATATCGAAATTATTAGAGGGTCCTTCCTAGTCCAAAATGTATTGTTAAATTTTAATATGGATCTCCCGGACACATCTTGGCTTAAGGAAATGATAATACACATGTTTTTACCGAGAACACCTTGTATTGAACAATCGACTGTTGATAGAATTGTTATTCGTATACGTTTATCCCTCTTATTTCATTGTTCTTTATAATTGCTCTATCTCGTGTATTACTATGAGATTATCTACTACAAGTATAATTTTAGTGTCATATTTTATATATATATATATATACATATATATATATATATATATATTTATATACACATATGTATGTATGGCTGTGTAAGATGGTATAAGAAAACTAACATTAAACAAAATTAGAATATTTATTATATGCAATTAATATAAACAGTACGTACACAAACTAGTAAAGAGAATGACACAAACGCACATCCAATACATATATAAGTAGTGAATTCAATCTTGATTTATTCTTTTACTTTTAACAACGAGCAATAATAGAACGTTGTTGATGCATTAATAATAATGCATTACAAAGAATGTAAATTCGTCATTCACTTCATTTTTAAATACAAATTAGAATAATATAGCGTATAATTTTTAAACTACTTTCGCTTCAAATAGAATTACAAAATTACAATAACATGTATATATATATATATTTATATATATATATACATATATACATGGTAACTATGTATATATATATATATATATATATATATATATATATATATGTAAATGTATGCATATACATACATATATATATATATATATATATATATATATATATATATATATATATATATATATATGATAATTTTATTTACACAGATATGTACCAAATCTGCGACACTGGCATGTCGATGTTATCGATCAACAGTTACTATAAACTGAGATCTCATCAGGGAGAGTTAGAATCCGATCTTAACCTCAGATCATTCTCTCCAAATATGATCTGAGGTTAAGATCGGATTCTAACTCTGCCTGGTGAGATCTCAGTTTATAGTAACTGTTGATCGATAACATCGACATGCCAGTGTCGCAGATTTTGTACATGTCTGTGTAAATAAAATTATCATATATAAAGCTCTATTTTGATATTGAGTACTTTTTATAAACCCGGTTAAAATTCTTTGGATTACCACCCTGTGAATATTTTTCACCTGGATTATTACCATTATTATATATATATATATATATATATATATATATATATATATATATATATATATATAAAGCGAGCATGATTATTTCCATTTTAAGAAGGTTGTGTGTCCATCGAAATTGATTCAATGTAGCATAATCGTATTCACTTGCATATAAATCTGTTATCGTTATTTAAAAATCGATATTAGACAACACAATCAGACACTATGTGCAAAATGCATGGCTCCACGAATGTGGATGAATTAAAGATGTACTCAGATGTAAACAACACAGATGTATAATTTTTATGAATGAATTATTGCATGAGCTGACTGCGAAGCACTGGATTAATAAGCGTCCATATTACTTATTAGGGGGGTGTTATTGCCAGTTTGATATTGCATACAATATATGCTGGCACAAATGTGTGCAATACTACGTAAAGATTTAAGATAACAATATATGTGCACCGATTACTTATATTATAATCAGACATAAATATCATGTACATGCTAAACACGTGATTGCATGTGTGTATCTATATAAACACAACTCTCTCACACACACACATCCACACACACACACACACACATATATATATATATATATATATATATATATATATATATATATATATGAATTAACAATTACCCCTAAGATCATACATAAACTGCAACAAAAGACTAAAAATATTCGAAGCCCTACATATAAAAAATTACAACCCACAATTAATAAAATAGCCTTCACCACCGGTACTTACGCCTTATCAGTCTTGAACAATTAATACACAATACTATTACTACTACCACAACTAATTTGTCTCACACCAATATCCTTCTCACATTGTTCATCGTCGGACTCTCGCTAATCTACACATCGACGAACAGTGTTACACGAACATATTAACTATCAACTGGAAATCGGATGCGTCCGTTATTCTCTCAGGTTACCACCAGAAACAGGCAACATTCACTATAAATATGAGCGCTTTTCTGCATATGTATCTAGCAAGCTTGAAAGTTTAATCATAATCAAATCATGTTGAGGCTGTTGTCCTTTGTCTGTGGGGTAAATTGATCAGGCAGTGATTTTATTGTCGTTCATTTTCTGTGATAATAGATGGGTGGGTGGGAAGTCTAAAGTATCGCACACTATAACACGAGTTTCCGTATTAACATTACAGTATTATATTTGGTAACTTACGGGGGTGGGTAACATGCACATTTGTTCTATTTTCTTTTCTGGTAGCAATAACATTGTCATTATCAACACCACTTCTCTTTATACATTTGTTTACCTTTACTTTTGCGAGACTTGTGAATACCTCTTTACTGACATTATAGTATTATATTTGGTAATTGTGACGGGGAGGGGAAATCTAACATACACTTTTGTTCAACTCTGAGTTTTTCGGTAACAATACAATTGTGAGTGTAACATTAATTTATTATATTTTGTAATTAGTGGGGGTAAGAGGGGAACATCAATATTGTTTCTAGTTGGAGTTGTCCGGAAACAATAAATGTAAATAACATTATTACATTTAAATTTCGACTATTTTCATTATCAACATCATTTCTCTTTACATCATTTGTGAAAGCGGTGTTTGGTGACGGAATTCTATTTTTGTTTAACTTATATTTTTTTTCATTTGAACTAACGTAGAGAAGAGAACATTGTAGACACCCAAGGTTAACTGGTACATGCGCTAGTGTGTAATCATACCATTTATATTTATCTATTTAGCTAACCAAAATCAATAGTTTCAGGGTGAAAGTCAACCGATGACAAACAATTGCACTATAAATATACAAAACTAAAATAAGATAATAGTAGTACCTTTATTTGTCAATTTCTGCAGGGCCAACGAATATGAAAACCTTTCCATATGGGAAATGCTCCAAAGTGAGGGGGTAGTTAACATCATAAGTTCGACAAACGCCAACCGTGTTAAAAGGGCAAACGCATACAGCCAGGAGGAAACTCACACTATTAGACGGAAGTACGCACCAAGGGCAGCCGAACAAAACGTATGCAGGCAGCAAACCGGCTTATGAATATGGATTCTGATATTTGTGAAATACAACATGAATAATTCAAACGCTTCCGTTTCAAGGAAATACTTTTCACGCCACACCTCATTTACGATGACAGAAAAATGCAAAGTAAAGCAATTCCACTTTCCAATACAATCTAAGTTTTCAATTATATGTGAAATTGTTTTAGGCTAAATCGTGTAGAAATTGACAACTGTAGACAAATACGTACACACTAACT
>OY744535.1:82004640-82014640 GCA_963556195.1 Sepiola atlantica
CTTACGATGATCTGTGTGAGAACTCATAGCGAGTAAAACTAATAAGAATGAGAGAAAAGAGAAGAAGAATAGTTCAACATGCAAAATAATATAACAAGTTTAATTAAGTACTTCAAACCTCATATGTACATATATTCTTGAAGTATCCTGTAACAAAGTCACGCATTCAATAAAATAAATGATTGTGGCTGACCAAAGATCGCTGTCTGCGTCTGTTGTTTTCGAATAAGCAGCATACTTTTATGTTCTCAACAGCCACGCCTAAAATACACTTCTGAATATAGGGCACGTACTATAATAGAAGTATACCTGACCTTTCGTGTAATTTAGAGTAAGGCTTATTTACACTACCGGTATGTGTCAGTAATATCTACCTTTCATACACCGATTAATTGAACACAACTACGCGGCGACCGAGCGAAAGTGGCAAGCTAATAATATCGCACTTTGCGTAATTGAAGCAAGATGGCTGGCAGTTCTCTTTGTGAATGAGAGCGGCCATACCTGCAAGAAAATTAGTCAGATGGAAATTAACTGAACTACATCGACAAATCTCGCTTGAACTGGAATTCAATACATTTAGTCTTTTGATATAAGTTCGTTATTCAGGCATTAATCTGTTTCTACTTTGCGATGTGCAGTTTCTTCACAGTGTATCACTAAATATGCACACACTGGAACTTATTGCACTCGAGAATACAATGTACTTATCTCAGAAGTTAGCACACTTTTAGTATTTTGGATAACGTACATGTTATAAGTGATAACGGCTATATATATATATATATATGTATATATATATATATATCTATATGTATATATATATGTATATATATATATATTTATATATGTATATATATATATATATTTATATACATATATATATATATTTATATATATATATTTATATATATATATATATATATATATAAATATATATATATATATATATATATACACATATATATATATAGGGGGGTAAGCTGCACGATCAGTCACCAAAATGAAATGCTGTGGTAGACAAAACGTACGATGAAAGAAAAACGGAAAACGGGTTCAAATGCAGGAGAAAAACACAACCGAGATATTTGTCCGGTTTTGTTCGTATTAACGTTAATACGAACGAAACCGGTGAAATCTCCGTTTTTTTTTCTCCTGCATTTTAACCTCTTCGCTGTTTGCCTCTTTACACACACACACCCCACACACACACCCACACACATACACCCACACACACATACACACACACACACACATATATATATATATATATATATATATATATATATATATATATATATATATACTAGCAGGAGTCACATGAACCAGAAAAATAGTAGAAATTAAATAGTGCGTGTAACATCTTCATATAAAAGTGTATCGCTATCTTTCTCTCGTTCTCTTTCTTCCATTATTTCCCCTCTCTCCTCAACTCTCGCTTTCTCTTCCGTCAAGTTCATTTCTCTCTTCTCCCTTCTTATATAATGTGTTGACAACAAATAAAAATGTAATTCATTTACCGGCACTATCCCTTTTAAATGTAAGACCTTAATCTTACATTCACACTCCGTGGACAAGGCAGAATAGAACACCCACAATTCAATTCGTGGTGACGTGTTATTCCGTTCCCCCTATACGCTTTAACAATTAAGTGAAGAGAAATGATCTTACTAATAACAATAGTTTAAAGAGATTTAAATGCAATACTGCCATTTACATTATTGCTCCCGGAACACTGAAAGTGTAACAAAAGATTACCCATCCGATTACGAAATACAATACAGTAATGTTAATAATTACAATTTTAAGAAGGTAAAATATCAGCTATGAAAATTAACGACAATAAAAATAATTGGCTGCTCGATTGTACTCCACAGACAAAGGACGACATGACACTTATTTGTTAACATACTACGCGACCAAATAACGATGCAGGCATCCGCCTGAAGATAAAGTAGATGTGATCATTTTTCAGTGGTAAGCTGAGAGAAAATTGGCGTATCCGATTTCGTATTGATAGTAAATATACTCGGGGGACACTAGTTGTCGAAAGGTAAATTACCGTAACAGGTGAACAATGAAAAATGAGAGAGGAATCTCGATGTGCGACTAAGAAAGTTGTCACTGCGACCGACACGACCTTACAACGTCCAACAGATAGCGTTTGCATTCCTAGCCATGACCGTGTCAGACACATACACAGACACATCCTCGCACAAGAAACTACTCCCTACAACTTGTATTGTATTAGTTTGATCATAACGTCCCCACTGAGCTGATCATATCACATCAGTGTTTTATTGATCTCTTTAAGTTTTTTAGGTGTTTTGTTATTACACCTTACTTAATATATATATAAGAGAGAGACACCCACAACACCACATTATAACTATATGAATTACGTCTAAACTTTTGTTTGTAAAAAGTTTGTAATGCCTATAAAATTTCAAAGCAAAAAGTTGAAACGGCTTATTCCCGTATCCGAACATGAAATAGTAGGGCAATTGCTCAACAATATTGTGACAGACAAGACCTTATCAAAAGAAAAGAAAAATGACAAAGTTTACGCATACACAATAATATGTGTTATTGAGAAATTTGTTAAGACAATAAGGAATTAATTGTTTGTAAATAATGAAAATTAAAATAATCTGAAAATGTTGTGATTAAAGCAAGTATTTTCCTAGGAAGGTGAACATTAATAACTATGTGTGTTTCGGCTAAAATGTGCGTTTACGTGTATACAGGATGTGTATGTATATTAGCGAACATTTTTTGGTACTGAGGAAGTCTATGTAAGAAGTGTATATATGTCTAATCTTTGCAGCGTGGGTGAATGTTGTGTGCTTCGTTGGGTGTACAGAATTCGCGTGTGTCTTTATTTGTTTGTCAAGGAGCTTCGCCCACCAGTGACTAATTGAATGTACACACTATACTCCTTAGAGTAACAGCTGTAAGAGAATGTAAACGGGTGTTTGTTTTTCTATAGTATGCGCACAATTTGGTTACTGAATAATTCTTGTGCTGTAACACATCACACAATATGTTTTGGGTCTGCCATATAGTTGGACCCAGTATTCGGCTTAACGTCCGTTTTACTTGCGTTTTTTTGGGCCAGATTTAAAAAATAAACTTCCAAACTTAGTACCCTAAGTTTCTAATGGTGAAATTCTTGTTCAAGGAAAGTAATTACTAAATAGCAGACCATTACTGAACACATCAGGAAAAACAGCTTTCGAAAGATTTGAGTTGGTTATATCAATTCAAATTATAAAAGATTCGATTTTCAGTGAAGGTAGGGGATTAAATCTACACTGTATTGTAAAATATTTATTGAGGTGGGGCACAATTCGAAAAAAAACATACAACGCAGTGGCATGGAAACAACATGACACTAATTAAAAAGAAGACTCAAATGTGTGGGTGTTAACAACACGAAGAAATGTTCAAATTTATAATTTTTGTAAAACATTTAAAATGGCCCGGGATAAAGTAGGCAGCAGGTGTGAAATGGGGAAAGTTTTCCCAGACCAGTGTGTCATTATTTCTTCTCTGCACTCTAATGAGAAGAAAGTATGAATAAGCAAATGTTTTCTTAGAATTAAGTGACAGGGGGGAATTTTACCAAAGTAGCTCATTTAACCCCGCTGTACTGGTTGGTCATAGATAGAGATTTATTTTGAAGATGAATTAGGGATACGTTTTATATATCAATGATGTGTATACTTTAAATGAAAGAAAATGCTCCTGTCAAATGTGTATATAGTTTATAAAACCCGAACAAAAAACATAGTTTGCTATTGCATTTTAAATGTGTGGGTTCTTTTATCTAACAAGTGCGCTATAGATTAAGGAATATGTTGTTTTGGTTCATAACACTAATAGAGCATAATACTCAGGTGTTTGCATTGCAAAAATTTAAATTAAGAATAAACCAATCAATAAATTAATGTTCTCTGTAGATCTATGTAATATTTGCTCAGTTTTAAGGAAACCATTATCCTGGGCATTAACATCTTCATTTTTTCGGATCATAGTGTTATTATTTGTTCTTTTATTATACTACCATCTTACAAATGACTTCACCATCTTTTAGGGTGGTGTAATTAAGTATCTGTTCTATTGGCATGGTATACTCCTCCCATGTATTTCCTCCTTGTGTGTAGTCATACTACTATTCTACCATTATTGCTAGTGTAATAATAACCTACAAAGATATTTCAGCAAAAGTTAAACCGCAGACAGAAAGAAACAGTCGAATTGAAAACCAAATTAAATTGAAATATGCTAAAAGAATGCAATTGTTTTACTGGTTATGAAATGATTGTTTTGCTCAAATTATATCTTTGAGAAACCTGGAATGTATTAGACACATATTGTGTACTTTCAAAATGTTATAAATGTGCAGTAGATTACAGTGGGATTGCCGTTCAAACTGTTTCGCCTGGATTGTCTTTGAACCCCTTTTTTGTTATATTCACTAACCGATAGATAAAAGTATTACGTTTATTTCAACTGGAAATTGTTTCTCACTTAATGATATATATATATATATATATATATATATATATATATATATATATATATATATATATGTATATATATATATACTATGCGAATAAACCTCCACTCCTCACTGCTGTTTGCGTCCTGAGATGTCTACCTCGTGCTTCTCGTGCAGCGCCTGCTCCAGATCTCCCTTCATACAGCATCTGCATCCCCATGAACCAGCGGCACCTCCGACCACAATACCTTTTCCGCTCACTCCTTCACCGGCTTCCTCTGGTATATCTACCTACTTCCGGCAACCCTTGCTCCAGCTCTACCGGTGGCGTTTGTTTCAGCTCTCTCTAGCAACGTTATCTCCAGCGCCTTCCAACGTTCTTGCGCTAGATTCTCACAGTGCCTTATCCATATCCTTCCAGCAGCTACTGCTCCAGCTTCTACCAAAAAAGTCAGAAACAGCAAACATCCAATCTACTCTCATACGCTTACCAAACTTCATCAACTAAAGACGTAGTTAACAAACATTACCGGACATTCATCAAGCATTAAACATTCCCGGACACCACTGACAATATTATGGAAGAAGTTGCACCAGTTTTTACGAGTAGAGCTGCACATACACAACTAACATACTTAACCACTTGACGTTCGTTCATGAACTCAGGAACAGGAGAACCGAATTAACTTGAACAACGCGCCATAACCCCAGTAAACACCCATTGTTACTTGGACTTTACAACTCACTTGCGAACCTTTGGACATCTGCCTCTGATAATTTAACGTTCGTACACCAGCTCAACAACACGCGGACTATTTTTTTTATTTTCGTCTTTTATTCTTCAACCACTGCTTCAGCTCCCGTCTCTTAATAAAAATGTACCTACTGTCCAGGTACCAGCTTCCTCATTCCTGCCTCTCTTACTTCCAGTGCTGTCATACTTGGTCTTTCGACTTTCCTCCTCACGTTATAATCCTTATGGCAAATAAACTCCTATTTTACATGTTCATCCTCTTTTGATTGTCATTGCCGTAATATGCCTGTGTTTACTTTCTTAATTGTATGATAGATCACTCCAGGGGATCAGCGCTGCCCAAGCGTCGCACTCGGCTCTGCCCATACGTCTGGGACACAATACCCTCTAGGTGAACGGACCCTGCAACAGGGGAGATAAAAATGGTGTAACTGTAGCCCTGTTTCAATGTGTTATTGTTTATTCCATAATATGTGTAAAACTAAATGAATGTTTATCTCAAAATGGATTCTTATTTAATGGAAATAACAAAACTATAGTGACGTGAATGTAAATGTAGAGCTACATTTTAGTCCATTATAAAAAGAAATACTGTTTTTTGTGAATTCATTTTGTTCTGTTTTGTTTCTTAAATTAGCTAGTAGCAATATGTGTTTGATCTATCAGAAAGTACAGGGCTGATGTAAAGAAGGTGGGCTCCCTCTACCGTGCAAGTAAACTTCTCACACCTGACATTATCCTATATATCTCCAAAGACACCATCCCCTCATGCATAAGTTAGTGTTGCCACACCTGGGCTGGGGCATCATCCACTAGTCGCTTCCTCTTAGGCAAGGTCCAAAAAAGAGTCGCCAACTTGATAGGTCCTTCAATATCCACCAAACTCCAGTCCCTGCCCAATATCGCCGCAATGATGCTTCCTTATTTTCCAAGTACTTCAATGGATTGTGCTCTGATGGGCTGGCTGCTCTGGTTCCCCCGCGCTGAAGAGCTTTTTACTCAAAAGCTTCTTAGCTCGTGCTGCTGAACTCTAGAACTCCCTCTCTGCCCCCTTTTTTCCTGACGGTACTGACATTCAGAAATTTAAAACTAATGTAAACAGACATCTCGCAGCGTAGCTCTCACATTAAGTCGACCCCCCCCCCCCAAAAAAAAATAACTTCACGTTTTTTTCTCAGTAGCCCCTTACGTCTATAGTGGCGGCCTGCCTTGTTTGGGGTGAACTATGGTAAACCAAGTAAAAAAGGTAGGGTATGTTGTTATAGTGGCTATGGAATATTTTAATTGTACTTATGAACCCCTAAGAAATGAAAATTGTTCCTAATAATTAGATATTATTTTACGGGAGTGACTCCGAGTAATAAAATATCAACTGTATAGGTATTGTTTGCGTATTTTCCGAACATACCAACACACATACATGTTACTGTCTTTTTATATAATAGATTGAGAGAGATTCGATGGAGAGAGAGTTCTGAAAGAATATGATTTCTAAGACGAGTGAGAGAAATCCCCTAAACAACACATTTAAGGAGACTTACAGAGATATCTAAATTATCACAAAGCTAATGCCAGGTGTTCTCACTTTACATTAAACTAAATTAAACTAAATATAGTCCATAAGTAGATGTTTGACGCCAATAAACTAAATAAATCATGTCTATGCAAATATATTAACATATAAAAATAGCTATCTTTTAAATATATATATATATATATATATATATATATATATATATATATATATATATATATCTACATTATCGTCCAAATTTAAGGAACACAAATTAAATCTTCTGCATCCAAAAAAACAATGATATATTAATTCTTGTGAAAATTTCAGATAATATTCACATCGTGTAGGTGGACATTTACCGAGATTTTCAGATGAATTAAAATAATATTTTTTAAGTTATCTACCATTTTACAGATTTCAAGTGTCCAAAATTAAGGAGCAAAACGTAATCTGTAACTAAATCACATTAAAAAGGCAAAACAATGTAATATTTGCCACTTCTACATTTGTTTTCCATAACTGCTTCGCATCTAAGACTGCAGGATATTACTAAATCTTGATATTGGCCCACAGTTATGTTGGCCCATTCATCTTTCAGTTTCAGCCACAATTCTTCGATGTTTTCCGGATTCTTGGCCATAACATTCTGTCTTAGAGTCTTCCATAAGTTGTCTATAGGGTTCATGTCAGGACTCTGAGCAGTCCAGTCTATTACGGCTACTTTTTGATCAGCCAGATAATGTATGACTAGCTTTGCCTTATGGCAGGGAGCATTACCTGCATAAAAACAGGCTTTTCGATACCAGAATTGTGCAACACTGGCAAAACATACTGTTCTAAAACAGTCTTGTATACAGTGGCAGCTACTATAGTATTTAAGCGTGCAAGTGGTGATGCACCCTGCCATAATATCATGCCGAAAACCATCACGGTACCTCCACCAAATTTAACAGTTTAGTCGATGCGGCTAGGATCCTTTTCGTCTTTTTACAAATTGTTTTCCATCACTGCCAAATACATAAAATTTCGATTCGCCCGTGAAATAAACGCTTTTCCAATTTACTTCTCACTATATAACATGCTTTTTGCGAACGCCAATCAAGCTGCTTCGATTTTTATTCATTAGCGGCTTCTTTCGATGAGATCGTGCAAAAATACCTATTTCGTGCAACCTTCTAGACAGTTTGTCGTAAAACATTGGTGACACCTTCCATTTGTTTAGAAATGTTGCCAGCTGTAAGGAAACGGTATTTTACCACTAAGCGTAGTATAACTATGTTGCCGTGGGCTTCCTTTGTCTACCAGGTTTCTTTGTGTTACATAACATTCCGGTTTCTTTATAGAGTTTGAGAAATCGGCTTACACCACTTTTTGAACGTTTCACACAGTTTCCGATGTTTTCAATTATAGACTTGTCCTTTCTTAATTTGATGATTTTTGCTTTGTCGCTTAAATCAGTTTTATTTCTTTTTGACATGATTAATGTTGCGTGATTTGCAGCGGTGATGATAATTAAAGTTTAGAATATTAATGTTCATCCTTTCATACAAATAAAACCTACTTTTTTAAACTTTAAACAATTATTTTTCCTTAATGTTCCTTAATTTTGGACGTATGAACAATCTAAAATGGTGGATAACTTACATAATATTATTTTAATTCATCTAAACATGTCTGTAAAAGTCCAACTACATAATTTACATATGTAGCGAAATTTTCACAATTATTAAAATATATATTTTTTTAGATTAAGAAGATTTTATTTTTGTTCCGTAACTTTGGATGGTACTGTATATAGTATACATATTTTTAAATTCGTATCTACTTACACATGAGTGTAATCCTTTTTGGGGGAATCATCACTGTAGATGGTTATGTTCTGCCGGCACCACTACTTGAACCTAAGACTGATGCCAATAGTTTCACTTTTTTCTCTGAACCCCTAACACCATGTCACACATCTTACAGCCACGATGAAAGGGACGGAATTAAGGTATATGTATTTACTTGCAAGCGGACATATCGAGAAGAGTGTTATGAACATTACGCATAGACTTTAGTAGTCTAATAATAATTCGCTTAACGACCCGTTCTAGAATTAAGGGGTCTAAAAACTATATTGTGATAACTATTTTAACTTGTTTTCCACGTATATATATATATGAAGAAGAACGAAGCCAGCATCGCAATAGCGAAACCCTATCGAATTGGTATAGCTATAACCATATCAATTATAAATGATAATTAAATAGACTTATATCGAGTAATGATTAACTTTTCCAGCATGGCCGATCATCATTTATATGAAAGCCAGATCGGGAAAAATTAAATTTGTGTTTATATATGTGACATCGTACTTCTGTTTCAGGTACTTTTGTGGCATTTGCATTTCTTCGTAAACTCTACAACAAATTAGATTGAGCACATACTAATATGTTGATGTTGTAGTTAATGTTAATATGTTTGTTCTTTTACGATAATTCCAATAATCATAATTTATTTGGATTCCTAAGTGTGTGTATGGATGTGAGCGTATGTATGGAGATTCATAGCTGAATGTGTTTATTTTACATCATACGTATTCCTATTTAGTGTGGGTAGTGTACGATGGTTACTTGCTCGTATCCGTATAATTCAATAAAAAATGTTTATCAGCTTCATTTCTTGAGTTAGCCGACAATCATAGCAATGCCCTTTTAAAATGATTAGTTATACGTGTAGATTATATTTCACCATTATATTGATCGATGTTGAAATAATCGCATTTTTAAACCGGTTATATATTATTGTATTTCATTTTTTGTTTATATGTATCTATATCTTACCTTATTTATACTTCTTTTATTTCTACTAATATTACTAGATATTTGTTGAGTTAGCAAACAATCATAGCAATGCCCTTTTAAAATGATTAGTTATACGTGTAGTTTATATTTCACCATCATATTGATCGTTGTTGAAATGATCGCATTTTATAAACCGGTTATATATTATTTTATTTAATTATTTGTGTATGTGTATCTATATCTTAACTTATTCTTACTACTTTTATTTCAACTAATATTACTAGATATTATATTTATCGTTACGTTATTTTTATTTTTTAAATATAAGTTTTTTTTTTAATTCTAATCTTATTTTTTTATTATTAGGATGTTATTATTATAGTTTTATTCAACAACTATTTTTTCCTATCATTATTACTCGTATTATTATTGTTATTATT
>OY744535.1:82019640-82024640 GCA_963556195.1 Sepiola atlantica
TTTTTGAAGTGCGGATTAATAATTTGTATTATTTTTTTTATTCGAACTACATCTCATCTTGGATGTTATTCTAAAAAAGTGTCGACCTATGTCACCTCCGGAGTCATCCCTGTACTGTCATCTAGTACTGACTAATGTACACATGGAATAATTCGGGGAAACGGAAATAAAATCCATACCAATAAAACTAACAATTTTGTTGCGATATGTGCATAACACATTCATAAGCTGGTCACATCAAAACTATGTTAAAGCACTGCCGGACATTGTAAACTCTATCCGCCCATCTATATAGTTCACAATAGAAAAGGTGCATTATAACACATTTTTCTACATAGATGCATTGGTAAGCCAATCTGATCTAGAGTTCAGGTAATCCGTATATCAAAAGACAACTTTTAGTAGACAGTATCTAAATATTACAACTTATACTCCATAAAAACTAAAGAATCGCATGTTGCCTAAAACATGAAGCAAAGCGAATATGTAGTAACATCAATACATATAGATACCCCCTCAACCGAAAAAAATAATCAAAAGAAAATGAAATCAGCTGAAGGAAATCTTAATCAAACCTCAGATAACCCCACCGTATAACGCACAAACAAGAGTTTCGTTTCATATATAAAGGGCTTATCTAAAAGTAAAAGAATATTAAATCAATATGACATTAGGAGAGTATTCATGGAATATATTGGAAAAGAGAAGGACACGATAATCAGTGAGAGGGGAATAAGGACGATTGAGCCATTATCTAGGATATGTGCTGGTTGCGACCGACAATGGATGCCAAACATATACACATAGAACAGCTGCCTGCCGTGCTAAAATGAGTGACTATTGCACTTAAATGAAAGGCCAATGTGGTCAACATAAAACATACCTATTTGTGTATCAACTGCGTATGGAATGCTCTCACATAGAAAATATCGGTTTGGCATGAAGTCACAAGTGAGATGTTCATAAAGCGGAGGCAAGGCACGATACTCTAACTCGTGAAGGAGTTTAACATTTAGCTTAATGTTACACTGGAAGGATCGGTCCAGAACCGCGCAGACTTATTGACAAAATTTCCACAGCGATCGCTCAATGTGAAGATAATGATTGAACCTACACAGCCACTGGGTGCTCTTTCAACCACCTAAACTAAAAACACCCTGTAGGCAAGCGGTCATTATATGTTTCCGTAGAATTAGCCTATTCTTGTCGAAAGCGGCAGTAAACACGGTGTTCGGAACTGTAAATGCATATCAGACAATAAAAGTAAGACCCAATGCTCATTATGTATGAATTCGTCCAGGCATGGGTATCACGCATGACAACGGTGCCATTTTGGACACTGATATAGTGTGCCCAAAAATCGCTGTTTTTAATCTTACAGGCGTTAAACGGACAAAACAGTGTACATGTAATCCGAATATGAGACTCATTGTTTTCTGAACGTTGCATCACAATCGAGAGCATACCTGATAATCACACTGTCTACTGTAGCCAACACCTCAGACAATTAATAGATGTATGTTGTTCTATGTTCAACCCCGCTAACAAGATAGTGCCTCGGGACCTTCTATCATAGAAAAATGTAATAACCATAACGGCGTAGTACTACGGTACACCAAACGTCAACCCACTGTAACTTCTGTGATCAAACATTCAGAGAATAATATGACAATAGAAACGATAATTTATCTGCTGAGAAATAATGAGATGTTTAACATATCGCGCGTGCCAATATACCAGAAAGAAAAGAAATTACAGGCTACTATTTACAATGGTTGATGTCTATAGTTAGTACTAATATGCACACCTAGATAAATAATTTGCATGTCAGGAGACCAAGTGCCTTCAAAAAAAGGGCAGGTTTCAAGCAAAGTGTTTGTTTTTAAACAGAGCAGAGAAAAAGATTTGCAGCGGAAATTTATCAAAAGCCATTTCAGCGTTTTATTACGAACAACTCTGTTTGAAGTTTGGATTGCTATTGTTATATATTTAGTATTACACACATTTTTTTACAATATATATATATATATATATATATATATATATATATATACATACTTATATAAATATTCATATATGGATATATATATATACACACACCCGTCCCCCCCACACACACATATATATATATATATATATATATATATATATATATAAACAGAGAGAGAGAGAGAGAGAAATATAATTACCAACTTAGTTGTTAATTAGCAAAATCTAGTCATATATTGCTAAATATATGTTAGGGTTATATATATATATATATATATATATATATATATATATATATATATATATATATATATATGATGTATATATATATATATATATAACCCTAACATATATTTAACAATACGTCCTATCATTTCCAGTATTGGAATGTCTCTCACAATATCGCTAAATCATTGGCAAAAATTCTATCACCACTACTAGGCACTATCAGTAACGCACACAACGAATTCAGGTCATCTCCTAAAAAAATTACAAGATATTACTTTACATAATCATACTATGCACAGCCTTGATATTACTTCCTTATACACAAATATACCCGTAAAAAAATGCATCAACCTACTTTCCAAACACTTAAACAAAATAAATTTCTCTTGTTCTCTCCCAATCAAAAGCATTATAGATATCATTAGGAACATAACTTCTCTTACTTTCTTTAAATACAACAATGACTATTATAGACAGAAATTCGGCTTACCTATGGGGGACCCCCTTAGGCCCGTATTAGCGTGTCTGTTTTTAGAATTCCACGAAATCGGTCCTTTTTCTTACCGTATCCCTAAAAATGCTACCTATTTCAGATTATTGACGATATTTTAATCTTTCTACCTGATAGTCATAAAACAGAAACATTAGCACAAGCACTCAACAAAGTCAAACCTTCCATTAAGTTCACTTTCGAAAGTGAACAAAACAATTCTTTAGCTTTCCTTGACATTCTCATCCTCAAAAACAATAACAGCCTTTCATTTCAAGTCCATCGCAAGCCAACCAACAAAAATGATTACTTACATTATTATTCACATCATAATAACTATATAAAAAATAGCATGATAATCGGTTTTTATCTCAGGGCTCTGCGTATTTTCAGCCCTGAACATCTCTCTCAGGAATATAATAAAATAGAATCCTCTCTCACTACTTTAAAATATCCCAAACACGTCATTCTTTCCGCTAAAAAGAAAGCGTTTCAAATACATCTAAAAAAGATAAAAAATACTAATACATCTCCTAATACAACACAATCCATATTAAGGAATGTTTTTCTTCCCACTAACTCTCGTAACACACATCTCTTTTCTTCGCTTTCACAACATAGTTTTAGAATTATCCAAGCTACCTCACTCACCATCAAAAACATTTTACAAATGCATAAAACAAAAATAAAGTCCTTTCATCCCCCACTACAGCTGGAATTTATACTATTCCCTGCGCCGACTGTGGAAAAATATATTTCGGCGAGACACAACGTCCGATAAAGAAACGAATATATAAACATAATCGTGCCATAAAAAACGGCGATACCTCAAATGCACTATGCACTCATATGATCTCTTTCGGCCACCACTTCAATACCCATAAGGCAATCCCTATCAAACATATTCATGACACCAAACTTAGACGTCTCACAGAATCCTGTCTGATCCTATGTCATAAGAACACCATTGCCCAAAGAAAAGGTTTCTATAATATTGCTTTTGCTTCGGCTAGATCGATTTTATACGAGATGAATCTAAATGAATACGACTCTGGCAAACTTTTAACCCTTGTCTCTCTTCTTCACCCTTCCCCTCCTCCCCTGCCTCCTCCTCTTCCCTTGTTTCGTCTGTCGACGTTAACTGCCCCAATTACTACTAATCCTGTAGACCTTTGACGCCTTCAGCCCGAATTCAATCAGCAGGCGATATCTAAGCACTGATTTTTTCTCTCTCTCTTTTTTCTCTTCTTCAATAGTTTTCGACAACAACATGTCGATTTACCCTTTCTCACGTTTGCTCTCGCTTTCTCTTCTTCTTCGTTTCGTCTTCTTCAGCTGACGTTCTAAAGATACTGGTTGATTGGTATCTCCTTCTTCTTCTTCCTCTTCTTCATCTTCTTTTTCTTTCTCTTTTCATAACATTCCTCACATTCCTTTTTCTCCCCGTTTTGTTGTTCTCTGCACGTGACATTTTCTTCCAATCGCATTCTCTGTATAAATTTGAAAACTTTTCCGTTTTGAAATAAAGTTTATTAACTGATCGAAAATGGTCGTATCTACGGCCGAAATATCTCGGTGGAACTTTACAAGATGAGTTTTTGAGTTTATTTTTGTTAGTTGTTGAATTGCGTATTCTTTATTCCATTTTTATTTTTACATATATATATATATATATATATATATATATATATATATATATATATATATATTACAAACTTTTGAGAAGCATTGACTTTGTTTAATTTGTTTATATTTGAACTAAATATATATATATATATATATATATATATATATATATATATATATATATATACATATACACACGCACAACATTCTTTTAATAGGAAAATTGCGGCGGCAGCCGGAGCAAAACCTGCGGCCACTTTGTAAAATATCAATTCATGAGATACCAATAGATGGTAGCATTAGTAAACCACGGTTGAATTACGAAATTATTAGGTATTGGGAAATATATTTTTTTGCGACTCGAATAAATTTAAATTATAGAGAGAAAGGGATACAAAACATGTATATGGAATGTTTTTAAAATTAGCCTTGATCTTAGAACAGCAGGATGTAAATATATCAGGGTCGTGTAATAGGAAAGTGTACGGGTGATGGAGGGGGTGCAGGGTAAAGGGCGGGAAACAAACTTAGGTGTAATGGAAGGTGTTCACATTTAACACCTGCATATATATATATATATATATATATATATATATATAGTATAGTATAGTATAGTATAGCATACAAGCATATACTCATTTAGACCCGTAAATATATATGCATATAC
>OY744535.1:82029640-82032140 GCA_963556195.1 Sepiola atlantica
CTTTGTAGCTTTATTGTCATAAATATATGTTCATACTATAAATTAATATAAAGTACTTTTTTCATTTTTCAAACATTTTTTAATAAAAATCAGATATGTACATATAGGTACAGACAGCGTCATTTATAATTTTGTATCTAATAAAATAAGATACTTATTCTAATGAAATGAAAGAGTCAGTAAAATTAGGCTTCAAGAAACACAACGCACAATATAATGTAGATAGAGTTAGAGGGAAAAACCTCGTCGATTGGATACCGAAACGCGGAGCAAAAAATCGCCGTTATGAAAAACATAAATGCTTCGCTATATGGTTGGAATTATAGTGCTCGACTACATCTGTATTGAAGACATAGTGGACGCGCTAGAGAATCGTCCGATTGAAGGCAAGATGAAAGAATCGTAGCTCAGAATGTTTAGACATGCGCTTTTAAATTAAACGTCGCCGGGAAGCAATTGAGGTAAAGGGGGATGATGAGGTGGCCAGATACCGTACACAAATATATCTCTGGGCTGGCCTCAACTAGGGCCAAGCGTGTGATAGTACGAAGTGGAGACAACACTCGATTATTCTATATCCACCCGTAATTTAATACTGAACCTACTAAAACAAGAAGAAAAATAGAATACCAGTAGACAGCGAAAACAGCGTAAATAACGGGGGCTCAAGGATTGTGAAAATATTACAAGTGTAATAATATAGCATGTGGGATCGACAGTATGCGACTATAACATTTTCAACATTGCTGTTGCATTAGTCTTGACGTAGCGTTGACTGGAGCTGAGACAAAATGAGATAATACACCGGAACCCACGCTAGAGTAGCATTTCCCTCTTACAATGCTCATTCAAAAAACAATTTTCAAATATTTTATGTTTGTCCGCAAGGTAACGCAAAAGAATCACGAAATGAATGTGTTATTTCTTTAGAACACCGAATCGATATAATCGCAGTAATTATCAGGATCACGAAGTAGATCCAGGTATTTTAAAGTGATTACGTTTTAAAATAATTGCTTTCATTATAACCGATTATTCGAGCGATATCGCGTCAGTAATACAACATTAATGCTGTAGGATCTGAACTTTATTAAATATATGAAGTCATTTTGTTTGAAAATACAAAAATAAAATAAACATGTAGCTTTCTATAACAATTAAGAAAACAACGAAGGTCAAGTCTCTATTTTGAAAGTTAAAATATTTAAGGGTACTATTAAATATGATCTTTTAGCCTTTTCTAAGAATTTCCTGGGAAAAAAATCATACATATGATGTTGATCAGAATTGGAATAGCGATTCTAGATATAAGGTATAGTAATATTGTGCATGGTGTTCAATGTTTTTAAGTGTAAATAAGAGTCGAGTACACCTTTTCTGTTCAGATACTTTATTTTACACGTTTTATAACCTTATGCTTAAGCATCACTGGTAAATATCATTTTGTGTTAATTGTGATCATATATGATAATCGAATAATGTATATATATATATATATATATATGAATTAATTAATTTAGTTCAAATATTAACTAAATGAACAAAACCATTACTTTTCAAAAGTGCTCAATATATATTAGAGCTTTTATATTAAAATACACATACTTGGAGTGTTCGAACATCGTTTCAGAACCTGTTCATCCCGGAAGAAGTACCGAGCATGTTCTTAAACGATTGTCGGATACTCCAACTAAGTTTATTTTGTTGTTGCACATGTTGCCCGCCTTACATACTAACTAGAAATCCCGACCATTATATACCACGACTGCACATAACAAAATCTAATAATATAGATAAATAATAATATGAATCGAACGATAACAAAAAAAACGGAAAAAACAAACAACATATATATAAATGAATAAAGAAATAAAATAAAAAAATGCATGCATGTATGTATTTTACATATATGTATATATATACATATATACACAGATCACCACACACACGCACACACACACACATATATATATACCAAAGGCTCCATTAACGACGCCCCACTCCCATCCTCAGGATTCCTCACCCAATCACATCTGCTACCACACACACACGGTAAATTTATAGAACGAGTCGAAATTAACTAAAACTCTAAAGGGACATAAAATAAATAATAAATAAATTACTCAGTATATTTACTTACCACACACACAACAACGGTGATAAAAAAAAATAAAAATAAAGTAGTAAATAATAAATTATATAGAAAAAATAAATAAATAAGCAAACCTCTGCGGATCTGCTACTATAAAACAAACCAGCATTTCCAGCCCCGGCTTTTGGAAAAAAAACACACTTCAACGAGTGGGTGTATTTATTTTATTTCTGAGGACGAGAGCTTCCCTCGAAAATCAAAAATAATAATAAAAGGACACACTCCAACCTAACACCACGGTCAACGATACACTGGTAAATAACAAATTTTTTTCAAAATTATTGACTCTTCAATATTGTCACTTTGTTTTTACGATTCCACGTGTCGTATATGTGTCACTCCAACAAC
>OY744535.1:82034640-82094640 GCA_963556195.1 Sepiola atlantica
AATGGACATTAATTGGACAATTAATAACACCATGCTTAGCAAGATACACAGTCTTATATATAAAGCCTTCAGCGTCAGAGATATATAGATAAGGAAAGAGAGAGCTAGACAGATATATACACACACACGACCGGCGAAATGCACATGAAGAGGTGAGATGTATCCGTTATTTTGCTGCGTGCACCAGAGATGAGTCAAATCCGTTTGAAAATTGTTCTTTTTATTGTGTCAGTTGTTTTTCTTTCGCCAAAAGCTGATTTCATCATTCTTGTCTCTAATTTTGATGGATGTTCAACTCTATATTAAAAAAAAATAAATACATTTTCGTAATTTAAGCGAACTATGTTAATTGTAAATTTTGGGCCACTACTACACAAAATTCAAAGCGCGCCAAGGCAATGCCTTTGGTTGCGTCATCACTATTTTGGCATCGTCTTTTTTATTGAACTAAATCAAAATGGTGTGTGACATTTAAAATTACCTTTGAGTTAGCATGCTCGTCATCCATAAATATCATCTCAATATATATAAGGCACAAATATGTCATATGTATGTAACGCTAAGGCTTTTAAAATAAACAACTACTTATTTTTTTAAAATCTCGATTAAACGAGCTTCTTTAGTTAAACTTTCGGATTTAAAAAAAATAAGGATTGTATTTTTAAATTAGTATAATTTGGACTACCTTTCTCATCATTGATGTTAGTGGCTCAATGTTTAGGTCTATGTAATCTTCGAACTTTCGTTTATTGAAATGCATAAATATATAGTATTTACTTTTTTATTCGTGCCTAATGTTAAATTAAACAAGGTTTGATGAAATAATCCACTTTTTTATGTAGCCAATTTTTTCACTGCCAAAGGGAACTTGGAATTGATTTTGTATTTTAATGTAATAAGTTGGTGAGAGGTAGGGTTATACATATGCCACGTGTTAGAAATGTGCCATTCGCCAATCACTCAGGTGTTGTATGTCAACGACGACAGCTTCATACACTACCAGCTCCTCATCATTTATTTAAAATGATTTTGTCGATCAGGCTGGAAAAAAGAAAACTGTTCAAATAAAAACACAGGACAATACAACTATATTCACTTAGTTATTTACCCACTTCGGAAAAGATAATCTCACTAAACAGTTGTCGTTCATAAATACCACTATAAAGAAACAAAATTACCGCCAGCAGCTTACACACCAGCGCCTGCTTGGCAGACTCCCGCCTACGAAAAAATTCTGAACTCAAAATAATGAGTATTGATTTACTCCTATCCAGGAGTAAGGCACAAGGCCAGTTTTTATCTTACTCCCACAAGTAAGATGTGACCCAAGGTCGGATCAGGAAGGTGGGGTTTAAAAAGTGCCTGGGCAGCCCAGTCGGCATTCTCCGGTAAGGGTGCCTATCACAGTAAGCAATAAACTTACTCCTCCTCAAAGAGAGGAAGGCGAAGCCTGGGAGGGTGGACCTCTTAGAACTGCACAGAAAAGACCCATAGACCGGTGTAAATCAAGCCCCGTAAGTCAAGTCAATACCAGTCTATGGGGTGCAGTATCCATCCGAACAGATACTACACTTTGATCTTAGCCAAAAGGACAAGATCGGGAAATGGAAGTCAACTTATTCATGAAGTTGCGCTCTCCTTCACCAGTTTCTTGTTGGCAACTTGAGCTTCTCACTTAACAACAATATTCAACATAACGTATATATTTCTAAAATAAAAAAAAACAACTCAATATAAAATGGTCGCTTGTGAAATAATGCCTACACAAGGAATAACATTACTATTAACTTTTGATTAGTTAATTGACGATAGTGTCATTGTGGAGGATTTGTGGAATTGCATTTGTGGTTATTTTAAGATAACTGCGTATAGCAATGGGCATAGCGTAATAAAGCATTCCAGGATGCATTATAACTCCACAGATGATGTATCTATCTACTTACAAGGCGTTCAAGCAAATACCTCGTGATGTTGAATGTGTACACATTATCGTAATGTAATTTATACAAAATAGATTAAGTTGCATAAGGCTTCTTCCTGATATAATTTAAGCATTATTTTTTTTTATTTTCAGATACATTGGATTGACACAAATTTACATAATGTATTTCTTATCTCACAAAATATACTGCAATATCAGAATAGTATACGGTTCCATCTTCAAATATATACTCTTATAGAACAATATTTGCTCATTAATGGATAAGACCAGTAATTACCGCTTACTTATCTTGCCAAATATATTAACATAACATTGTGTATACTGTTCGGGTAAAAATGTATAACTATATCACCTACTTCATACCTTGTCAGTGCTTGTCCAGTTGCCCTTTAACATCCCTGATATATTCTGCATTGATTACCTATACCCTCATGTAATTCTAGCTATTTACAAATCCTCTCAGTGTTCAATTTTCCGTACTTTTTGGTGAGATTTAGGTTGTGTCTACCATTGTATTGGCTGTGCTGAGAGGTAGTAATCATTAGTTTTTTATCCTGTTTTCTTTCTGTCATGATCTTGTAGATTTGAATTATGTCGTCTCGATCATGACGATACAATTATGCTATTGTCAATTTAGAAATGTTCTGGAATTAAAAATGTGTTTGTATTGAGATTGAACACTGGATGTTCAGCTACAACAAATGAATATGTGCATGTATATATATATATATATATATATATATATATATATATATATATATACAATAATCCGGGTATGGTATATATCCACAGGGTATACATCCAGGGAAGTTGAACCAGGTTTATGAGAGTGCCCAATAAAAATATAGAACAGAAATATAAATATATATGATAATTTATTTCATTTTGACTACAAATTGATTTTGTTTCACGAGAGCGATTTGAGGCGCTCCCGATCGTCAGGTCTTGAAATAACATTACCTAATATGTGTCAAGACCTGACGATCGGGAGCGCCTCAAATCGCTCTCGTGAAACAAAATCAATTTGCTAGTCAAAATGAAATAAATTATCATATATATTTATATATATATATATATATATATATATATATATATATATATATATATATATATATACAAATTAACTAAGACAGTTTAAATTACCTTCTAGAAACAATCCACGAGTGTATTCGGTTTATATGTACAATGGTTTGTCAGGAGGACTTGACCTTACCTTAACTGAACATACTACCCCCTGACCAAATATTAAAATTAATATAGTATTCAAAAACCAAATAGGATACCCTCAACATCACTATACACTGGCTGACACGAGGAGTGGTGCATCTTCACCAGATAATGTTACCTCAAGAAACCGAATTTAGCTGGGTTGCCCACCTGGAATCCGGTTATTGAAGAGACCACAAGGAAAATATACTATAACATAGTTAACTTGTCGGGGCAATTAATGTTTCAAACTTCTTTACTTGACAGGTAAAGGAAGAAGCGTACTGGTATATTTGCATACCTATGTATATCATATAGAGATAACATATAAGTACCAGGAAGGTGTCCATTAATTTCTGAGTACTAAGGCTGAAGTAAATAAACACATAATATATATATATATATATATATATATATATATATATATATATATATATATATATGTATATATATATATATATATACAGGGTGTTTCTAAAGTCTTGGGAACATAACCATTTTTTTAACTCAAAAACTATTAAGAGTTGAAAAATGAAATTGGTACCGTTGGAAAGATTAAAGTTTCAAGTTTTGTGGGGAATCTTAAAAGTTGCTCAATATGAGCACCATTCGTCACACGGCAGACATCTAGTCGATAGTCCATTTCCTGCCAAACGCGTTCCAGCATCTTGACGTCAATGGTTCCCACAACTGCCGTTACTCGAGCCTTTAGTTCGTCAATATCTCTTGGAAGGGGCGGCACATAGACTTGTTGCTTGACAAAGCCCCAAAGGAAAAAGTCATACGGGGTAAGATCTGGAGACCTAGAAGGCCAGGGCATGAGAACGTCATCACCTCGCCCAGATCTCCCAATCCATCTACCAGTCAGCCTTGTGTTAAGAAACTGCCTTACTCTAAGACTCCAGTGTGGTGGTGCACCATCTTGTTGAAAAATGAAGTCATCAGATTCTGCTTGTTCCAACTGAGCCATTAACCAGTCTTCCAGCATGTTGAGATAGGATTCACCAGTGATAGTTGCCTCTTCAAAAAAGAACGGTCCATAGACACCTTTCTTGGAAATTGCACAAAACACGTTCACTTTTGGTGAATCTCGCTCGTGCTCAAGAAGTTCATGAGGATTCTCAGTACCCCATATGCGAGTGTTATGCTTGTTAACTTTGCCATTCAGATGGAAGGTCGCCTCATCGCTAAAAACAAGCCGGTCATCAAAGCCGTTATCTTCCAACTTCTCTTGCATTGCAATGCAAAAGTCACGGCGAAGTGGCTTATCAGTGTCCTTCAACTTTTGGACCAACTTGAGCTTGTAAGGTACCATTTGCAGTCGTTTCCTTAAGACACGCCAGACAGTTGCTGGAGCAAGCTGAAGTTCCCTGCTGGCTCTTCTCACTGATTTACGGGGGCTCCGCTGAAAGGCTGTCCGAACTTGCTCAACTGCATCTTCTGAAGTTGAAGGGCGACCTGTTCGCTTACTTGGGCACAAACACCCATCTTTCACAAATTTAGCATGCCATCTGACAATGGATTTCCTTTCAGGGGCTTCTTTTTTAAATTTCCTGCGAAATGCACGCTGAACACATGTCCACGATTCAGTCTTTGCAAATTGGAGGACGCAAAATGCATTGTCTTGTTTAGAGAACGCCATTACTGCACCTGGAAAGATAACACGAAAATCATTAGTATGACCAAACACTTGATTAAGCAAGCTTTAAAATGGCACCAGTTTCATTTTTCTACCTGGAATAGTTCATGAGATATACGCATTTGTAATGTTCACCAGACTTTTGAAACACCCTGTATATATATATATATATATATATATATATATATATATATATATATATATATATATATGTATATATATAGATTGATCTTTCCAACGGTACCAATTTCATTTTTCAACTCTTAATAGTTTTTGAGTTATTAAAAATCGTTATGTTCCCAAGACTTTTGAAACACCCTGTATATTAGTTAGGGTGTGTGTACGTAAATTCTTATATTCTAGATTGATGTATAAACTTAAAGAAAAGCTCAATATGTACTAGTATACGTTTCAATAGCTGTTAATAAATGTAGTAGTATAATATATTATACAATACTATGATTTTATAACAGTTTAATAATAAAAATAAACATTGTTTTGGTTGAGTCAAACGTAATCAAAGATACGCTGTTATAACCAACTCTTTTTATCAGACACAACTTTGATTGTTGGTCTCTACCAAAAATCAAAGGTTAATTTAGAATAGAAAAGGGTATCAGCAAACAATAATGGAACTTCACAAAATATAACTAAATAGGTTGAAACGATATAAAAACGCAATGAAAAATTCAACAGACAATACTACATAAGAGAAAACCAAAAAATGTCATATATCTCACAATATGATCAAAACTAGAGGAGGTAAAAAAGTACGGCTTTTTAAATCAGATAAAATCAATGTAAGTTGGTGATCACAGCCAGGATTAGGGTGGATTCTTCTAAGGCCCCAATAAATATTTGTAAAGCATATTTTGTTTTTAAATTCTCAGTATATCATGGAATGGTAAACATTTTGAATTTACTACGTTATATATATATATACATATATATATATAAAAATAAATGTGTACACAACTTATAAATGCATTGAAAAAAGATGCGCGGAAATCTCTCAAAGGCCCTTTCGACTATCATCTCGTCAGAGAAAATCGATAGCTATTAACTAGACCATTTTGAGGTCTTGCATAGAGCATATTCCAAGCACTATTTTAAATTATAGGAATCTGTCTCTATTGCTATTCGCAAACCTTCCTTGTGCCGGCAGAACGGATTTGTCAGATCGCTAAATCTCTTTGAGGAACTTTGAACCCCCTCCCTTCTTTTTTTGTTTTTCTAACGTAGTGCCTTTTAATCGTTTTTGTAATGAAATAATTAAATTCACTTCTTTTAATCGCTCCATCGTTAATTTTGCCACATTCAATTCCCCGGTTTCTATTTCTTTCGACGATATTATTGATTAAAAAATAATCGATTTTCTCCTGACGAGATGATAGTCGAAAGGGCCTTTGAGAGATTTCCGCGCATCCTTTTTAAATGCACAAATATATATATATATACATATATATATATATATATATATATATATATATATATATATATATATATATATATATATATATATATATATATATACGTTTGTCCAGTTGATTGACATTCTTTGATCGACGTGATTTTAATTAAGAACTTGTTTAGCTCAACTATTGGACTCTGGTACACTATGTTCAATTCTGTTTTATACTTCTATATTCGTTTTACGTTTTCACATTGTTTAGCAACAGCTGACTTACGTCATAATTCTGTTATATTTCTTTCCCGCAATCACGTGTCGTTATATATCATGTAAGTATCGTGTATATGTTTTTCTTGTCTCGGCCTTTTGGCCGGGATCAAAGTGTAGTATCTGTTCCGATGGATACTGCACCCCATAGACTGGTATTATCTTGGCCTTCGTGGCTTGATTTACGCCGCTCTGTGGGTTCTTGTGCAGTTCTAGGAGGTCCATCCTCCCAGGCTTTGCCTCCCCTCGTTGGGGAGGAGTAAGTTTATTGCTTACTGTCTGAGGCGCCTCTACCGGGGAATGCTGACGGGGCTGCCCAGGCATTTTTAATGGGCAAAGTGATCAACTTCTCGATCGCTGACTTATCAAATCCCACTTTCCCGACCTTCTGTCACATCTTACCGCTGTGGGAGGTAGATCAATAACATGCTTTTCTTGTCTCGCTACATACACATTACGGTTTTTCTTTGTTTGTTGTGCTGTTCATAATTGATATTTAAAGACACCTCTTATGTATATAATAATCTGCAAATGTATGTACATAGTTGTACGTACGCACTCACGTTCCACACCCATTTATTTAAATCGGATCGGCTATCTACCAAGTGCGATGTGCAAGTAAAGAAAAGAAATTGAAAATGTCTTGGTGTAGTGGAGGTAAAGTTCTGACTCGACTCATTTAAAAATAAATTGTTTCAAAATGGAATTATATCTCCTTCTAATTTTAAAAACCTAATTCTTCTATTCGTTTAGTTTAATGCAATTTTAATAAATTTTAAATAACACATTTCAATAAAGAGATATTTATCAACATCTTAGGTGAAAATGACAATTATTCAAAGGAAGAAAAAAGATACAATATGTGTTTCTTCTATCATTATAAACCCAAGATTATATATATTATTTTAAAATATATATTTGGACAAATAACAAGCAATACCGATTAGTAGGGGTTGCGGTGGTTTAATGAGTAACTATGAAGAATGACTACCGCAGTGTGTGAAGTGTAAATCTAGTCAGTTACATAGCATCATTTAACTAATGAATATTGCAACCATTTTTAATGTTCGCCTTATGAGACACGCATTCGAATTGAAAACGAATCAGAGCAAAACTAGTTCCCAAAAACACTAAAAAATTGGACATAAAATCAGCATCTTGTGGTTATTTAAGAAGGCACAATTACTCATTTGTCGAGTTGTAATACAAAATAAAATAGTACTTTTAATTAACGTATTCTTTACAATTAAAAAGTTATGCATTTTTTATTCACATAACAAATTTATAGTTATTCAATTCTAAGGAAAACATGTCCTATTTTCTTTCTTTCACCAAAAGTATCCACAACATAGTGCATAAACATGCATTCGTTTACTATTAGTTTTCTCTTTTATCGGATCACACTGTTTAGCATATGCTAGTCCACGCTGTAACTATGGTAGGTACACATTTGCCATGCATGGTTAACACACGTTTTAGTTAGATATTTCCTCCCCAGTTGTAATCTATTTTGTATTTCTCAGGGTTTTTTTTCTTTGACTTAATCGAGTTATCTCAGCTTCTTTACGGTTTCAATCTGGTAAACTTCTTTTATGTGTTCTTTGATTTCGCAGACCGCACCTTCGAGCTACGAACATGATGCAACTTACACGTCATGGAAGATAATGTAAAAAAACAAAGAAACAAATGCACGTCGAAATAATTTTCTCTTTTATTCATTCACTCCTTAATTTTCTTTTATATTTGCTTTCATTTCTAGAATAAAAAAAGAAATAGACAAACTCATCTAAATAAAGAAAACTACAAAAAAACTAATCAAAGTAACAAAACAATCAAAATCTAAAAAAAGACAAATAACATCGTTCAAACTTCAGTGAAGTTAAGATTAGAATTGTTTTCGAAATCACACCAACCCGTTGTGAGAAATTGTATTCCTTAAAATTGTATATTTTCTCAACGATTTAGCGCATACGATAAGTTGAGGGGAAGTTTGTATTTGACCAATTTTCAAGTTGTAGGTTCATATTTTTCACCCAACTATTGGATAGTTAATAACCAAAGTTGGTCCGATATGATTTAAAATAACTTAGAATTGTCTGCAGTGTATTTCAAATCCGAACTAAGTCTAATCATATCCTCACAAGCGGATTGAACGACGCTTTAACATACATAGGAACTTAACATAAAATTTGTCGTGTATTTCAAATACTACGTCTAAACATTACAACCAGGCATCTATGGTTTTAATATTGACATTTATTTCCGACAGTAAGTTTATTTTTTTCTTTGATGTATTCTTCGTACATTACTAGACTAACAACTTATTTAGTCCGCTTGATGCAGCAAAGGGGTGTAATTACATTTCTATGAAACAACGTAAATAAAGATGTGTCACAGAGCGTGGTGGAGGCGTTATCAGTACCATTTCGGTTTTCCTTTCACGTACGTCTACTTGTCCAACAGGACACTTACATTCGACGGTCTCACTTCTGGCGCGCATGTTCGAATCATGTGTGTACTTGGTTGTATTCTTTGACTATATCAACGCCCGTTGCTTAACACCGCATTTGTTTAATAATATTACTCGCGCAAACGATTTCATATACAACACCTTGCCTCATAAATTACGTGTATATCCAATATTTATTTCATATGGTTAATTGAGACTATTTTTGTTGTATATTCCATGGCAGAGAGAAAGTGTAAACTCATAACTTTACCACCACATAAGTATGTGAATAGACAGAATATACACTCTGAACTCGAGCGGGTTAGCTCAATATGTCGGTCGCGAAAGTCATCAGCATTTAACATTTTAATTTTAGATCTATGGCATTAAATATGTTCTCTTACTATTCCAACATTTTAAAATATTCCCAGTAATTTTTACAAGCAGCAAACACTGTTTCGTTCTTCTGCATTTTATACGTATCGCAAATAATTCGTAGAATACCCATTCTTGGATATGAATTCCACTAGTTTATTACGAATATATTTGCCGGAAGGAACAGCTTTTTTATTAGCGTGGTAACAATTGACGTGTGATAGTACGTTGACATTTTCTCCATGCTCATTTTGAATTAGTGACCGGCGTTATATTGTAAACCGAAAAACGTATCGTCTCTTTGATACGTCAGAATTTGCTCAGTAGAAATTTACACCTTTTAGAGGGATGAGGAAGTCTTTTTTTTTTCTTTCACCTTATAGCAAGAATTATCGGACAATAAATGCAAGCAATACAAATCAATTATTTGTTTAGGAAACGTGTTTATCTTATTTAGTGGTTTGAATTATTATGAAAATCCAATCAATGATATTGAGTTTGTAAAACTTTCTAATGTCTGTAGCTTAAGATTAAGTGTTTGGAACTACGTGAAATTCAGCTACTATTACTTAATTGCTGTGCAATAATCATTGTTTCAACTGCAAGAAAATCAGTAATATTTTAATCTTGATATCGATATTTACTACATATAATACTTACTATCACTAGTTCAAAAGCTTCCCAAAAGCCTAAACATTTACAGAAATGTAGCTTACACTTATAGTTAAAAGATATTCAAAGCGAAGGTATCTCACAGTTGAATAACTCGTCTATTCTATAAAGTTAAGAAAAACTAAAAATAGATGACATTATCATACCTGACCCCTAGCAGCACACTAAACTACAATATAAGATGATAGTACTCTTGAGCTTACCTATAAATAATAGACGGCATTAGTCAATTAAAATAATGTGTATTGTTTATTAATCTTAACTGTAGCTAATCAACATTTTCACATAGCTTTATTTTTTCTATATATTATAATTACTATAAACAAATGTAAGTACTAATTAAATTAGACTTAGTTATGTATTTACAAAAAATAATTTTATTTTTTCTAATTAGTTATAATTTCAATTACTTCACAAAGGGACTCAGCTCTTACAAAAATGTTTCTCTTTACCTCTTTTTAATTTCAGAATAAAAGGACCAACACTACATAGTTTGGAACAGTTCATTACAAACAATACTGAATATGACTACACTGGTTTCTGTATTATACCCGTAACTAAGAACAAACAGGTATAGCGATGTGAAAGATATTCATTTTTGATGTTGCTTTTATCTTTGTTTAATATTTAAGTGGCTGGCGAACCAACATTTTTTTCTGAAGCAAACATCTATCATGAAGTCAATAGGTGACACAACATGTCCCATTCTTTATAGAAAGATCATATGAAAAAAAACACAAATAATGTACACAACTAAACATATTGGAATGGTTTAATTTTGGTATCTGATTTTAATTAAAAAAACACACACATATATATATATATATATATATATATATATATATATATATATATATTTAACTGTAATGTTAGTTATGTTCGTTACTTCGTTATTCATTAATTTCATTATTTTTCTGATTTTTCATTACTTGTTGTGTAGTATATCACACAATTATGCACTGATTATTATAACTAATTGACATTCATAAACTGTGAAATATATTTTGAGAAAGTATTCTTGCATAGCTAATAATAATATGTTGTTGTTTTTATCCATATAACAACTATTATTATTATTATTATTATTATTATAATTATTATTATTGTTATTATTATTATTATTATTATTATAATTATTATTATTGTTATTATTATTATTATTTTAATCATGATTACTATCTATAAAATAGTACTATCAGGCAAGTACATCTTCGTACGTACGTTATCATCATCCATTGTGTTTAACATGTATTTTCTGCTAACTAATTCTTAATCTGATGTCGCTAACGTGAAACAATCCGGCTTTGCCTATTTCAAAATGGTTACGTTGCGACTCTCATAACTTCACATACAAGTTTTAGTTCGTTTCTACAAATGCGATTTTCCCGTATCTTAACTTTTTATACGTTTGGTGAATGTTTTAATTATGCGTGAGTGCGTGTCCTTTAATGTTGTATGAATGTGTTTGTTTTTTTCTCTTATAGAAGCACGTTACAATATTTTTTAGCGAGAGTGTGTGGGTGTATATGCTACCCCTTTATATATCCACCTCTCTTTTCAAGCGACAACTGACTAAACTGTCAATTTCAATATTGCACCGTGAATTAATCTTTGTTTCAACGTCGTTGTTTTCTTTCATTCTGTAACTGATCACTCGATCGTCTTCACTTTCTCTGCATGTTGCTTTTTTGGCTAATGATCACTTAGTTGCTTCATCAGGGTACCTAGCTGAAACAACCTTTCGTCGCCCAGAACAAGAAACTTAAGTCTCAATTATAAATTCAGATGTATTTGTCTTGAGATACAACATGACTTATACAGAGAGATTGGGTATATCAGCACTAACTAACTCATCTTATTAGAGTGTAATTTTTCGAGCTCGAGGAACAGGGTGTCACATTTTGCTTTTCTATTATTTTACTTGTTTCAAGGTTTCACACCATTTTGTTGTTACGTTTGTTTGTCTTCACTTCATCCTAAAAGTCTCTCACAAAATTAACATTAGTTTTAAACACTATTTGAACAATATTTAGCTGATAAATAATCTTACTGAAATCATAACAAAATATATACTGTTTAAAAATCGAATTGCTGCTATTCTTAATAAATTAAGAAAAATGCCTACTTGTATTCATTTAATGAAGGGAAATAATTTTTTACAAAGGAAACACGAGTAATTTTTAAAAAATAGTATTACCTTTAACAGCACTTTTTATTTAAAAAACAATAGTATTATCATCACTAAATCCGACATATTAATGTGGAAAGCACCTATTAATTTCCAACGGGTTATGCTAGCTATTATAGTTATTATTGTTGTTTGTGTTGTTGTTATGTGGATTTATTCATATCTTTTATTGTTCTCGTGTTGAAGTAAATCTAGTTAGTATTATGCAATCTAATTTACATACATGTCTGTAGGGTATACAGGCACGCTTATGTAAAGTCAATGATGAAGGTGAAAAAGAGAGCCACTCTTTCTCAAAATGCTTGATACTTTTTAGATGTTATTAGAGTGACATATAGTAGAAAAAGGACGAGATGAACACACATATAGATAAGAAAGTTATCGACACCTGGTGAAATTAATTACAAACTGCGGTTTATTAGAACAGTTTAAGCAAAGCGTAATGTTTGGTAATCGTTATATGTTGTATTGAGATATGTTTGTAAATTATGTTAAGACTAGTGCAGTCATTGCAAATTAGCGGTACTTCGTGGAACAAACACGGACATGGAAACATGCCCGTCCAAAAAAAATCGCCATTTTTATGAAAAAGTCCGGACAACGCTTAATGCCGATAACTCTGTTGCATATATAAAGGGCCGAAAACAAGAAAAAAAGGAACTAGAAAACAAGATTATGTATTTACAAAAAGGATATAAGTAAATGTTTTGTGAGACAAATACAGTGAGTTAACATAGTTACGAACTATTTGCTTATATACTTATGGTGGACAACTTCTCAAGACTGAAAGCCCCCCGAGGATAAGGGTTAGTTCAGTTCTCAATCATAACAATTCACTCATGTTTCATATGTTTTTTATATGGTAATCGATACTTTGATTAATTTGGTTTATTCGAACTACTATTCTCAGGTTGTTTTATGTTATTCCCTTAACGGTTTGTTCGATGTACAATCCGACATTTTCAGATGCATCTTGTCGAACTCGTGATCTTTGTCAAACTCGGGAATCCGTACGCACTTTTAAAAGAGAGTATTTTATAAAATCAACGGGGGTGGCTTGTTGTCGTTTCGTCAGTTATCAGATATGAGTGCAAAATAATAATTTGTTCTAATGGACATTCTGCTTGGGGTTGAAAGGTCAATCCTGCGTGCGGGCGATACTCAAAATGCAATTAAACATTAGTTTAGACGCTACCTTTTCATGAGTGACAATACGAGAGAAAGCTATGATTATAAATTCAAGGAAACACTCGTCAGGTATTTATTGCAAGTATGTGAACATATCCGCGGTAATGTGTCCACACGGGTTTAGTTATTTGTAAGAAACTCTCCTCATAAAAGTTCTGCATGATTTCAGTTACATCGAGAAGTAAAGAGTGTTATTTCAGCATTGATAAGAAGACGAGTTCTTGTAAAAAGTTATTATCGAGAGGGCAGATGTGTAAATACTTACAGTGGAAATTCTTATACTGTAGGGAAAGACTATCAATCTCTCCTCGTCTAGAAATAGCCATGCAAGGTGGAATCATATCAGCTCCCACTAGATCGTGAAATCAATTTTGTACTTTCTCAAGGCAATAAAGAGGTGTCTGTGCGGTACTATATATATATATATATATATATATATATATATATATATATATAAATTGAAATATAAGCTATTAGCAATACTAGATTAATTTGTTATTATTTTTTTATTTTTTTTTTACATATTTCCTATTAATTTCGGAATAAAATTCCATCATCAGGGGTGACCAGTATTGAGTAATTTTTTTCATCAAAAAACAAGAATAAACAAACGTATTTCTGTTGTTATTGGCTGTTATGATTCAAATTCCGGTGTCCAACGAAAAGAGCGTTGGCTCGCTATAATCCGAGGAATTGTATAGATGGATAAGTTGGCAGGGGAATAGCCAAAATTCAATCTGTTTACAAATTTTGAAATACATATTTTGAGATTCTGGAGTTAATGGGGAAGGCACTAGCCCCATTGTAAGTGTGTATTTTCTACGGAGTTGTTATTATTGTATTTGTGTTATGTGTAGTATCGGGAGTAGGTTGGCTTTGCATTTTCAAGCTCTGGGTCAAAGTTTAGTAGGAATTGTAAAGTGGAGAATATGAAAATTTCTGAGGGGTTAGATCGAGGTTATTGTTTGTTAGCGAAGTAATTGGTTAGTACAAGGGATGCAATTAAAGGAGGTGTTTGGTACAAGGCGTTGGTTATGTGTATGGCTATAACGCAAGGGAGAGGTTGCTGGTGTTTGTTCGCACAATGCTATGTTAGCTAGAATCGTTTTACAGTACAAGCGTATACAACGTCACTTTGTATGCAATTGCTATTTAACGGACATTCTCTAGATTTCTAGCAGTTATACTAGTCAACGATTAAATTGAACATCATTATATTAGGTTTACTACATTTTAAACTCTTTTAATGCAGTCTCAACGAAATTCCTGTTTCCATCTTTAATTCTTTCGTCACCTGAAATTTTCTCAACGGGCATTCACCAACTTGACACACTCTATATGTTGATAACCTTTTTATACACACACTTTCGCTTTCTATTACTTTATATTGTTTTTTTAAATTGAATTGTGCCTATTCTCCTGCCAACCAATGAATCTATGTAATTCCTCTGATGGTAAGAGTTTAATCTTTGAAAAGCCTGGCTTAAGGAACGAAAAATAAACATGATTTTATCGAGTAAACTTTGCATTGAACAATTGAAGATGAAATACAATTGTCATCCGCACATCTTTATATCTCTTCCTTCATTTATCTTTATAATTGCTCTGTCTCTATAGATTCAATTATCTAAAAGTATACTATTCGTCTCATATTTTATATATATATATATATATATATATATATATATATATATATATGGGGGGGGCGGGTGTGTGTGCTCATTTGCATGAGCATGCGGTCTCACACAATATTATCAGTTTCTGTATGACTGAAAACGCAACGACGGCTACCAGTGGAAAAGCAATGTGTATGTTCCTTATTTATTCCTCGAGATCTGCTGTCTACTTCCATGCATATTAGAAGGTAAGCATGTGCAGAATATGGCTCCTCACCGTGTACACACTGTCGTATACATTGGAGAGTCTATATTTCGCTCGTCACATAATGATAGTATACACGGAGACCAGTAGACAACAACACTAGTTGCCTACTCAGAAAACTACTATTCCACTTGTAACGATTTATTTCAAATAAATAGATGATGTAAACTAGCGTCCGAGTTTATATATTAGTTTTAAATTGATTTGAACTATTATTTGTGAAAGGAGACATAACACAATATTCGGAAGAATTACATGTCTGATTTTATATCTGTCATCATTCATTGTTGTTTTATTTGTTTTAAGTATTTAAATCTTGTTCTTATTGATCTGAAGTGACTCGCCGAAAAAAGATCAGAACTGGGAAGTTTAAATCAGAATTAATTTAGTCATGCCTTGCCTGAGAGGATGTAAACAAAATAAGCAAAATCAGCGAGCAGCTGCGCCTATAAAACATCAATATGTGTTCATTATTAGGTTTCATCATTAACGGAGGCACCTGCTCTTCATATCCGCTATTATTGCATTGTTACGCATGTTCGAACGCATGCGCACATTATATTCCAATGTTTTTCGTGTTTTTCAGTTATTTTTATTTTTTAGTAGTTACTGTAATAAGGTAACATATCAAGCTCTTTATACAAATTAATGAAGTGTATTATATTAATATTAGCGAGACCCGTGTAATTATTCCCGATGTATCCTTCATGTATACCTGTCGAGCTTTAAAAATATATCTATTCTATGGAGGTGTGTCGCGAAGGCCGAACGCACTATTTCAATTTACCAGCTTGGTTGAAACTGAAACATATTTATTTAATTAGTCTGGTTTATGTAGTTTCAAAATAATTCTGCTAAAAGAGGTGAATGTTATTGCGTACGTTCACACACAATATTGCAATACCGTATTATTATAAAAGTATTTAAACACAAGTTCTCATATACGTTATAAGGAACTATCGCTCATAATAAAGAAAATTACACGTCTCGTCAGATTTCTAGTAGCCTGACGTTTTACGATAACCGTTTCAAACTACTTTTTTATTTAGTAACATACGTTTATTATTGTTTGATCGTTAATATAACTCCTTTGCATTATTTCTAACTTGAGTTGTAAATGCTCGGTAACTAACACTCGATTCTATTAATTTGCTCACTGGATTGTAATTTCTCAATGTGGTCTTTTTATTTTCATTGCCCCATAACATTCATTTTGTGGCTATAACATATGCTTGTTCAACCATATGACTATCCGTTTTAACAATATCTATAGTATGATACATACCACTCATTATTGAAAATGAATAAAATTCTGTGGTGAAAGAGATAAAACGTTTACCCAATAGTAACTCAGTATGACAAAGCACAACTGGGGTTTGGGCATATACACTTGTGAACCCTGCAAACGACTATACTTTGAATATGCAATCAAAATATACTGACAGAAATAAAGCTATGATTATAACTGTTATTATCTAGAACATAAAAAATACACCAACTTATCTAAACAAGAACGCAAGACACGATGCTAATAAAAGCGAATGGTAAAACCTAGCAAATAGTGAGTTATTTGAATTTGAGTGAAGCAAATAAGCTAAAAAAGATAATGGAAGTAACTAGAGAGCTTAATGACAAATGTCGCACTTTAAGAACATGTTCAATATACCAATAAGTATGCTGGCATTTGCAAGAATTTCAAAAACATGTCTAAAATAACTTAAAAACTCGTAATCAAATGCAAAACTGATGCTATACAAAACAGACTACTTATTAAAAAGCAATAATAATATCAATAACATATTTTAAATCTTTAAAAGTTAGTCACATACCAAGTAAAAATATAGGTGTACCTTGTGAGAGTCTAATACCCAATAAAATAAGTATTTAAAAAAGAACTGCGATTATCTACATCGTTCACCTCACATAACCGTGTCGAACATTAAAAATAGTTTTAGAGATACATTAATAATATTCCGCAGATTCCAATTTATTTAAGGGAATTTGAATATTCGCACACGTTCCAATTTTAAAATTCAAATATTTAAAATTGTCATTAAATTATAAACAGTGGTTTAACAGCAATTAAGTAAGAGTGAGTCAATTTCAATTTAATTATACTAAGCATAATATATATATATATATATATATATATATATAAATATATATATATATATATATATATATATATATATATATATATATGTGTATGAATATATATACAAATACATATATATAAATATATATATATATAAATATATATATATAAAATTATATATATATAAATGTATATATATATAAAAATATATATATATATATATATGTAAATATATATATATATATATATATATATATATATATATATATATATATACAAGTAAAATATGAGAATAAATATAGTAAACATACAATATCTATTAAGCCATGTGATGCTAAAGGCAAATTGGTTTTATTAAAATAAAGTTATTTCTGTCCTCAAGCGATGGAAAACCTGAAATCTTATCGCACAAGCAATACCAACGGATAAGTTTTTTAAGATATTCTCATTTTTTGTTTGCCTTTTAGTTATCAAGTTATTTCCTTAACCTCTGAACCCAGCATTAACCCCTTTGCTAATCCTAGCATTACTTACTTAATAATATTCTTATTTCTTTTATCCCCCCTTGAAACAGCATTTGTTGCCCCGAATAAATGTGTATAACTCATTCACTGTTCTTTTTTTCCTGCCCCACTCAACTGTATTGTACTACTCAATAACTTCGAACTTAAAATGCATTTTTTTCGATTTTGTTTTAACGATAGTATTTGCTGGCTTGTCATCTGGATAGAAACTACTTATTATCTTACTTTTAATCTAAACCCGTAAAAAGTATATCTGGAAGGTTCTATGGAAGTTTCTCAAATTGCGATAAAAATACCAAACCTTATCTTAAACTATTACATTTAAACCGTTTAAAAACTGGAGTATTTGGGCGTTGTAATGGTTTGACTTCTCAAAACTTTAACTGATTGTAACATTTTTTAGGCAAATTTACTGTTAATAAAATCTGCTACTACGGATTATATGTTCTACTTTAAAGTTATACAGTGTGTCGTTTTTTACTTATATATATATATATATATATATATTTATATATATATATATATATATATGTATAGAGAGAGAGAGAAAGAGAGAGAGAGAGAGGGAGAGAGGCGGGTTAAAACTATAAAAGTTACACTGCTTCTCTTTGTTTACAGAAGATATGTCGTTTGCCTTCTCCACTCATTAATTTGTTGATAGTAGAAAATTGATAATTGGACAGAATGTGACTTACGCTTAATGGGAACAGAGTTCGTAGGGGGGAGAAATATGATTCCATTCATTTACTATATTCATATAAAAGCTCAACTATCAATCCGGAACATTTTTCTAATTGCTTTACATCTGTGCAAGTTATGGATCCAAGCTCATCTTCTAATAAATACAAAGCGTGAAGTTAGGCTGAAGTGTATATGAAGTTACGTTCTGGAGGAAGTGCTGGATTAATTGAAGCGACTGATCGTCTCTCTGAGGTATTGACAGTAAAAGTGAACTTACATTTGTCTCGATTCTCTTACCATCCCGATGGGAAATGAAAATTAACTTGTAAATAACACAGAATAAACTAATAAAGATATCCTAAGCCGCTCAAAGCAAACAATGGAGTGTATAGCTAAAGAGACAAAACATTTATAATAATTAGTCTCAACAAACATATATTCAGTAAGACTATAATGACTGGTTAACCACTACGGTAAAAGAGCAAGCCACATGAAGAGAGACGCCACTATTCCGACAATTCTCACTGAAGAACTCAGCCGTTTCTTTTCAATGAGATAACGATTGCCAGTAATCGGCCAGGGGTTCGAAATACTTATACATATAAGTAGAGTTGGGCGGTTTTGAAATTTTGGTTTCGGTATCGGTTTCGGTTTTTTTCCCTTAAAACCTCGGTTTACGGTTCGGTTTTTCGGTTTTGTTGAAAAAAAATGTTTTACTATGGAAGCTATTCATTTTGTTGTGTGATGATTAGTTATTATTCAACGTTTAGTTGAATTATGCCACTGTTTCGATAATTTTGTGACTGAATCATTCTCCATGATATGAATCATAAGTTTTAAGGTGTTGACTGTTGTAATCAAAGTTCTGATACCTTTTTAACAGTTAACTCGTTAAAACAGTGACCAAAGATTCATGAAAGATTTCTGAAGAATAAAACTGAGTTTGAATATACATTCTATCTAATTCTTTAACCCATCAGAAGCTAAAATATAACTCAGAAATGCAAGAAATTAAAAAACGAAAATTTATTTAAACAAACAAAATAATTTTACAAATAAAATTAAGCAAAAATGATGATGAAAATGAAATATTGTCAAAATTATTTGACAGATACAAATTTTAATTTTTTAATAGGTGAAAATGTTTGCAAGACGTTGTGTTTTGTCGCGTAAAATAAACACACCATATACTTCTCGAATTGCCGGTGTTGACTGTTGAGATGTCTGTCATTTTGTGTGCTCGAAGTTCTGTCAACTGGTGCGTGTTGGGGTTAATATTTGTTTTTAAGACAGGGTAATAAAACTTTATAGACATGCGTAAAAGACTAGTAGTACAACCGAAAACCGCGCCAAGGGAAAAGGAAGGATGGTTAAAAAAAAGTAGAGATTATTAATTCATCTAAAGTCATTTTTTAAGCTTTAAGGTAATTTTAGTCATAGAATTCATGACTTGGATTAAGGTTTAATAATTAAACTTTCGAATAAATTGTCAACTCTAAATAAATACCATATTAACAATTTAGTAAAATATAAATCGTTGCATAGTCTACTTTTTGAATAACCCATTTTTGGGAGAGAAAACGGTATAGTTGAGAGATAGTTCTCTAGAAATTACAATTTATGTATGAAGTGGCTTTTCAAAAGTAAACAATGAAATGCCTAATGTTTAAAATAATTTTTAAAATCCGAATAAAGTGACATTAGCATTGGCAACTACTTTTTTTCTTTTTAAATGTTTATACTTACTCACTACTTTTCGTTTATTTACTTTTACAAGTATTTTTTCAAAATTTCATTTTAATAACTTATTTTTTTAGATAACTCTGAAACAAACAAATAATTATTTTACAATTTTGAGTTGAATCAAATAAATTTTCGACATCATACGGAACGCGTTTGATTTTTTCTTTTTCATTTGAAAATAGTTTATGCTAAAAATACGATGTCATGTTGTCTGTCGTATTTCTCTCTTTTTCATTTGAAAATTCAAAATGTTAATAAACAAATTGTAAACAAAGATTTCTTCCTACAAGTAGCAATACACATGAAAAAATTTAAATTGCTTAAAATATCTCAATAATAGCATACATAGGAAGAGCTTGATGATCTAAGAAAGAATCTTTTTAAATTTTTTAAATCTGACTAAAAATAAGGAAGTTATAACTATTTTTGTGCCTCGCACAATTGGATATTTTCCCCTCTTTAATACCATATGCGTTTCGTCACATTTTTTACACTAATTTTTCAGTAAAAATGTTATATCTTTGTTAAAACACAAGATTAAGCAATGAAATTTACCATATAAGTGTATTTTTGTACAAGGAATCAGAATATGCCACTGAAAATCTCCAGAAATTAATGGTTTCCAAGTAATCTGCACTAAGTGCACATAAATATGCTGCAATAGCTTAAAAATACCATGAATCCATTAAAAGAAAGAAGTTAGAAAACTCAAAGTTGAATTGTAATACATTTTATGTACAAGAAACTAAAATCTAATACTAGGACTGTTTAAAAATGAATATATTGCAAGATTTCTGTAGCATTATTGTAGATTTACACCTTCTGCTAACTCACCCCCTTACCTCCCCAAAATATGAGATTCTACTTTTTTTATTTAGGCAATTACATGTTAACACCCTGAAAAACTTGGCAAAAAGAAAGAAACAAAAACAATTATTTTAGAATTTAAAGTGGGGATCAGTTTCACATAAAATAATCCCCCATTTCAAGGCCATTCTAGCGTTTTAGGACAGTTAATTATTTTTTCTATGGGAGATAAATCCTGTGCGTTTTTCTTGTTTTTTGTTTTTTTTCTGTTTTTTTAGACGATTATAAGGGTTTTTGTGGGAGGAGGGGGGCTTACCACTTGAACTTCAGGTTAGTGGTAGGGCTAGGGGCAATTAAGTGTGAACACCCAGAAAGAAAAAAAAACAATTCATTTAGAATTTCGAGTGGGGGATTAGTTTCACATATATTTAATGCAAAATAATTCACCATTTCCGGGCCATTCAAGCGTTTTAGGGCATTAATCAATTTTTTTCTATGGCAAATAAATCCTGTGCGTTTTTTTTTATGGGCGTCTGCTTTTTTTTTTTTTTTAGACGATTATGTGTGGTTTTAATGGGCTTTTTTGTAGGATTAGGGCTTCCTACTCGGACTTAGGGTTAGTGATAAGGTTAAGGAAGGGGTTTTGTTTTGGATGGAGGTTGCCATTCGGACTTAGTGTTAGAGTTAAGGGAGTTTTTTAGGAGTGGCTTGCCACTCATATTTAAGGTTAATGGTACGATACGTTCAAGATGGCATTTTTAGGAGGTGGGCTTGTTAGTCGTACCTAGAGTTAATGGTAGAGTAATTATTTATTTTATAAATTTCACTAAAAGGCAAGAATGCCCGGGAAATCGGAGATCATTTTACATTAAATTTATATGCGAAACTGATCCCCCACTCTAAATTCTAATATTTGTTGTTTTGTTTTTTCTTTTTTCGCCAAGACTTTAAGACGTAATCGCCTAAAAAAGTAGAATCTTAATTTTTTTTTTCTTAATTGGCGACTAGAAATTCATTACTACTAGAAGTTCGAAAGTTGAGTGAAAACCAGTATTTTTTAAAGTATTTTTTATAAAAGAACCAAATAGGATTAACTTTTTTTAAAAGTATTTTTATCTTTTTTTACAAGACGCTGCTGCTGATTGATTGTTATATCAGCAATACTAGTAGCCATTGTTGACTTTCGCTCAAAAAAAGGACAATATTTTTTAGGATAAGATAATTTAAAATTACTATTACCGAAAGACAAAACAACGTACAATTATAATTTTAATGCATAAAAAAAGATGAAAGATTAATTTATTTACTAGTTGGGTACGAAAAATGTAACAACATTTTCTATATTCATATTTTAAAATGTTTAAAATTCGTTCTAGAATGAAAATAAACAAAAATCGCCTCGTGTTTATAGCAGTAATTGCAGTAATATATTTGTTCAATCTGTCCTCTTACTAATATAACATTTTTTGGTACTATTCAATTTTATTCAAATCGGAAAATCTTTTCAACCGTGTTTCCTTGTATATGGTGGCTTACTGTAATAAAAACAAAATACCGAACGGTTACGGTTTAAAAAAAAAAAAAACGATTCGGTATACGGTATGGAGACGAAACCGAAAAACCGCGGTTTTTCGGTAAAACCGCCCATCTCTACATCTAAGTCAATAACAGTTCATTAATTCAACATAACGTTGTATGGTATTCAATGTATGAACATATCTTGGAGTATAAAAGCTAACACTAGGAATGCCCATTCTAAACTTATTAAATCACCCAATGATAAACATGTGCGTAAGACAAGGTTCTTTGTATTATTCCTGAAATTAAGAACATACTTATGTGTGAGGTTGTGAGTTGTATGATAAACACATGATCATAGCATTCAGTGTCTATATAACAATAATGAGGTTAGAGGTTCTGTCAAAATATAATCTTTTAATTAAACAAGCTTAAGACCACCAACAAGCGACGATATTCTAAGTCAATAATAACATTATAGTTTAGTACATTTTACACAAATCTACCTCGTGGTCAACTGATAAATCAGTGATTGAATTTATCTTTGACGAAGGATTAAAAGTGTACATACTTTAGCAAAATGTAAATGGAATGATAGGAGAAATGAACATTTAATCTATTGCATTCACGATTCTATCAGCTAATTCAAACTCACTACAAGAATAATTACATGATTGCACTTGTTTAAGTCTATGAGTTAAAGCAAGGTACTTGTTATGTGATGGCATGGTGTAAATACCTCAGTTTTATGGCCATGCCGTTTATATTAGGGGTATTACTCACTTGTAGGACCTGGAATGTATATGTGGTTCATAGTGTACACTTCCTCTAGGTGGGGTTATTTTTATTCATCGATGATTCTCTACTTTATTTTGTAAGATGTATGTTACCTTTTAAGCTCCCACATTGTTAATGCTAGCGAGGTCCTACCACGGTTCCTCATATAGTTGTAAGTATTATTGTGAGTGTAGAGTATTTGTTTATTAGTTTGTTGGTGCATGCCGATGAACATTTCTTCTTTCATTGGAGCATCAGCACACCTAATTTGTAAATGTATTATTCATTATTGTATTCGGTGATTTGCTTTTCAATACAACCTGTTCGTTTATTTGTTCTATATTCGTATCTATGTTGAATAGTACACATGTGAATGCAACATCCGAGTCGAGTTCAGTTGATATACTGTTTGTAGCAATAAGGTAAGGCACTCATTATTACTCAAGAAATGGTCGAAATTAAAGTTTAGGCCATTAACCTAATATGTGTTCTATTTTTGCCGTCATACTTGTCCTTTATTGTTCTGTTTGTCATGTAACTAGCTGTTTTAGTCACTGCCACAATCCATGTCTATAAGTTACAAGTCTATATATACATATATATATATATTACATTTGATCTGTAACACGTAAATATCTCCATAACTGTTTTTCATTTATATATTTTTCAAGATTAAGTACTATGTAACTGTATGTTTACCAACCCCAATATTTGTTATGTTACCCTCAGTTTTGTCTGCGTGATTATTTTGTAGTTTATATATGTGTCCTGCATGTCTCTATGTATATCTTATGTATATCTTATATGTATGTTGCACATACATTCTATTGTGTATTTGTAAACATTGTGGAACATTTAACCGTGTCTCTTTGAAGTAATAGCCGTATTCATATTACTTTCAGTTATTGTATGCATCCTAATATATCGTAAATGTTATGTTACACATCCCTGTATTTTGTACTTCTTAACCTTGTGTACTATGCAATTTCAGTTGCATCGCATTGCTATGTATTTCAGTTGCATCGCATCTACGTATTGAGTGTCGAATCGTTACGTGCCAACTCTTGAGACAGCCTCCTGTGTATTTTGTTTCGGTGCACGTTTTATAGATAAATTTTTTTCATGTGGCTGTCAATTTACACATTGCGTTTTTTGTATCTTATATCATATCTTTTATATCAATGTATTTCTTGTACGGTTTATTTATATAAACATGAATCTGATGTGGACGATATTTAAGTTATAATTGGAATTGGCATTGGTTAAAAGAAGTCGTTATGTATAACTATACATTTAAATATAACAAGTAAAGGCGAGTTTCCCCTCAAAGATAGACTATTGTAAGAAAATAACCATGTGTATCATAGGCTACGTCACTAACCCACGTATTTCATTTACATTACTCATACGTTTTTCAAAAACTTTCATTTAATATAATTTTCAAATATTAAATACTATTATTAGACTCCTATGTATGACTCACCAAAAAAGTCAATATTAACAGAGGGTAGAATTTAGTCTACTTTGGATATTTCACTCTTACCACTCAAGTCTTACACAGCGTTTAAAATATTAAACAAATTACTAATATACCAAACACTGCCAATACATATTACTTATAACATAGGTATCATACACTGAATAAGAAACGCTTCTTTTCTAAAAATTACACGAATTAGAGAATATACCATTTTCGCTTATCGACTTATTACTTTTTCACTAAAATCTATTCCCATTCTGGAATTTTAGAATGAATAAACTAACGCCTCAACATTTAAAAAAACAAAGATTCCAAATGGCATCCCTGATACACTTCTCTCAAGTTCGACTTACTTTTAGATCCAGTTATTCGTATTTTCCAATTCAAAATTACTTACATTTACATACATACACTTTCAATACTAGCATTCATCGCATGTTAAAGCTTCAACTTCATTTTCGAACATCAAACATCGTCACAGCAGTCGCATCCTCTAACTCCATAGTTTAATATACTTGTGCATCAATAAGCTATTCGTACAGAAAAGTATTACATTATTTTAACAAATCGACTCCGTGTACTCCATCTGTAAACTCTTTCGTTTCTGGCCATCCAAACCAAACTTACGTTTACACGAGGACATCATTAAGCTAGATGATTCTTGTATCACTCTATCTCGGTACTTCTGCAGCTCACAGACCGTGCTGAAATAATACCGTTACTCTATACATACCAATTCTTAACATAAAGAGGGTACTGTGCGAGTCCGTAAATAACAAACGGATCATTTTCTCTCCTCTATCTATGAAAGAGTAATTATTTGTGTCCCAATCCGCACGAAGATGGGTTCCCCTAATGGAATATGTTAACTATTCTGTACCTCCACCCTACAATTTAATAAACATACCATACCAAATTAAATGTATTTTAACTTGGAAATCTTAAATAAAGAAATTAAAAACATATATATCGAATCCGTAAACTGCACAAGTTTCCTTTTCTCTCCCTGATTACCTGGGGAAAATATATTCCCATACAAATGGGAGCACTTCAAAGTTGAACAAACCATGACAATTACTTCAGATATCCTTCGAGACTGAACCAATTTTTTTTATTGCACGGAGATGCATTTTCTAAAATTAAATATGTTATTTATTCTGTATTGTCAACGTACAATTTAATAAACGTAAGATACCATCAAATAATGGATTTTATATTGGAAATCTTATCTAAAAAAATCGCGTTCTTAAACTGCAGAAGTATCCTTTTCTCTGCTCGATAGATTGGTGAAAAATAGATTTCCTTACAAAAAGAACCACTTCATATTAGGACAAACAATTAAAATTATAACAGTCCAGAAGGAGTTATTCAATGAACAAGGAGATAAAATATTACTTGTGCAGTTTACAGATCAGTAGAGTGCTATTTAAAAAAAAATGATTTTCAAGTTAATTTCAATTTTTACCGTATATTTTGTGTATGACATTGTTGAGGTGAAAGCACACACTACTTAAAATGGGTTAGTTAATACTAACGTTATCATTCAGCATGGTCTGTAAATTTCACAAGTACCGCAAAAAGATGTAGTATAAGAAATACCAACACTTTAACATTAATTTTATTTTGAAACGCATAACATATATAACAACGGACAAATACATACGATTAAAATAGAGATCAGACTTAGTAATGTTTAGTAATCTTAGGGTAATCCATCGACGTTAATTCTACTTTAAAAAGTAATGAAATGGAGAAAGAAATAAGTCCGGATCCGTAAAATGCAGAAGTATATTTTTCCCTCCTCGATTAACTGCGGAAAATATATCTTCCAATAAAATTGAGCACTACGAATTGGAAGAAAAATTCAAATCATTATAGTCTAGACGGATTTATCTTTCACTAAACTAGGAAAGAAAAGGTGTACCTCTGCAGTTTACGGACTACGACCGTGCTTATTTTACAGATATCATATTATGCTTCAGTTCAATTTTTTACAATATCTTTTGTTTATCCAATTGTTAGCTGAAAGTACTCAATTGTAAACTACCCCTCCCTCTCTATGGTAAAATGTTTTATTTTCTTAATAATGACGTTATTATTTCAGCACGGTCCGTAAATTCCAGAAGCACACGGTGAATGTTGAGTATACTATAGGATAGACTATACTTTACCGTTAATTCTATTTTGAAAAGTGTGACATAAAGTAACACCCCATAAATAAATAATATTTGAATCGAGATCAGATATCGTAATGTGGTGAAAATCTATGAACGTCAATTATATCTTAAAGAATAACGAAATAATAATACAAATACATTTAAAAAATACAAATTTTTTTTCAAAGAAAAAGTATCGTCTATAAAAATAAGCGCCGACTTTTATTCTTAAAACATGAAATCTACACTATTCTCTTTATTTTCAAACGGTTACGATTGATACATGCAGACAATGTTAATGTTCTTTATATTTTTCTCGTGCAATGCTGGGCCGCGTGTCCTGCAAGTATATACTTATAAATGAACGAATTTGCCTGTATTGAGAATGGCATGTCTAAAAGGTATCTGACTTTAGGCCAGACAAATATGTCAAATACCTGACGTGGTTGGGACCTTAATCCTGTTACTATATATATATATATATATATATATACATATATATATATATATATAGATTTAGATTTTTCACTTATAAAATAGATCATTCAGTGAAGACCGGGGTTGTTCCAATAAAAAACAAGCTCGATGATACTCGATTACAGAGTACAGAGCATTTATATGTGATTTTATGAAAGCTTACCAAAGCATTCCTTTCAAGACACCAATGATCACCATTAAAGATATTTTTTTTTACAAATACTATTTATTCAAATTAAATGTTTTTTCCTACACGTGTTTCACTACCAAGCAGTTACTTGCTTGGCAGATCATCAGGGAAATTAAATGTCTGGAATACTGGTTTCAAATGCCGACAAAACACAATGTGGCGTTGTAATAGTTGAGGTCACTAAAGAAAAGAAGAGGAAAAAAAATAAAAATAAAAATAAAAGTCAAACTTAAAAAGTAAGGAAGAACAACGATAAGAAAAGAAAGTCCTAGAAAAGTCTTAGAAAAGTAGCTTGTGCATTATTTCTTCCACCAAGCCAACAAGCAAGTAGTCGGTCCAAGATACATTCAATAAAACCACAAAACCGGAACAATGTGCGATAATACACTTTCACGTTAGCCGGTACAATGATGAATAAATCCCCCCCCCACAATAAAACAAAATAACTAAATCATTCAAGTACCGCTCACAAGTTACCATTCCAATCCAATGATAGTATGGGAATTCTAAATCCAACTTCTCACAAAGAAAAGTCAACACAAATGTTCTTCCGAGTTCAAAGAGTCTTATTTCAATTGTTGATTTATTACCCTTCGAAATAAACACACGACGAGTTGAATGTCAATCCCGCAGAAAACTCCCTTCCATCAAGAAAAAATCTTAATATAGAAACTATTTATTCAAAATACTGTTTCTAAAAATATTTATTATTAAACCTATTCCTTATAGAAATTAATCATCTAGTGTCTGGGACGTCATTTTACATTTTGGGAAAATATCCTTCATTTAATTAACTGCCGAATTATTATCGTTTTGTTGTTTAACGAAGCGAAAAAAGCCTATCCCGCAGAATTTGTTTTTAAAAAAAATTAATTCATATATCAAAAATAAACTGTTATTATAAAAAGGCCTTCTACAAAAATCTAGTTATTATTTTAAATCATTTAAAATATTTCCTTAACGGCTGTGTCTGTTTGTAACTCTCTGTGGAGAATATTATTCTATATTCCATAAATAAATGTTACAACGGAATATCGTTATCAGAAATCTATTTTCTATTTTGAAAAAAAAACAAACTTTTTTTTAATGGACCGGTTTATTTTTTTGTCAACTTTACGGGAAAATATCACTCTTACTCGTTAAATGACAGGAGACTTTATTATTACTAATTTAAAATCCCGTACAAAATACTTTTTTTATAAAATTCAATTGTTTCTATTTTTAGAAATTAAGTCCGTGTCGGCATGCATGTTTTTAAAATTATTTTTTCCTTAATTACTTTTCCCCATTCCTGCCACCAAATTGTTTTATTTATTTTAATCTAATTAAAAACTAATTTAATTTAACCTAATTTAATTAAATAGTGATAGCATCCAGGTTGCTATTTCTTATTTTTCACTTAAAATTACTTGAAATCCCTAATGCATTTCGTATAATATATCTATTTCTGAGAATAAATTGTGATTTATTATTTATTATTCCACTATCTTTTTATATGTAACACAATTCCCCCCTCTATTCCGCTGAATAAGTATTTACTATAGTTGACTATCACTGGGCCTTATTCCGATAGAATATTCCTACCTTATCACCCCCAACCTAAGTCTCGAGTATCCGCTAATAATTGAATTAAGACATATCTTAGCATAAGTACGTGTTACTAATTCTCATCCTCCCTATTATACACTAATTATTGCCCCAGATTGCCTCAGGAAGTGTCCATCCTGCCTATCTCTGCTGTAAGTTTATACTTCCCCCAATTCCCCTCCTATCCAGGTTTTAGGCTTGATAACAGGTAACGGTTTCTATGCAGACAGCATTGTAGTATTTCCTGCCTAGCGTTCAGTAAATTATCTCTAGATGTCATGATGTGGTACGACTCCAATGCACATAGGTTGCATCTCTTCTTTTTGTTCGGTTTATATTTGTTAGCCCTCCCCAAAATTGACCATTTCAGTTCGAAAGGGTCTTGCCTAGCAATGAGGTTTCTCACAAAACGGCCAACAGAAGTGTTAGGCCTATCTATGTCTTCCCTTTGGCCTCCCCTGAAGGAACTCATGTGGTTTCTGAATCTATCTTTGAACTCACCCCCGGTTGAACCGATATATGATTTCCTACTACTCTCTGTTATCACATCGCATTTGTAGACAATGCTTGAAACTCTACAGTTCCCCCCCAGTGGACAGATGTTAGAAGCTCTGCAGTTACAGTTGTGTGCTGGGCCGTTGCTGGATGTTCTACTACTATGGTTATTTATAATGGAGGTTCTCACTGAACTGGTGTTACTGGGATCAACACCAGAAGAGAACATGGCTTCCCTTGTTTTAGTTATCTTAGAATTATTATATCCTATGATGGATGTGGCTATATTTCTACAGGTTGAATAAGAGAGTTTTACAGTATTTTTGTTAATGATTCCCCCCAATCTGCTGTATCCTGATCTGTTTCATACAAGGAAAAAATTAATTACCTTGTGCCTCCTTCGGTTGGGAATGGGGGACTAAACGGGAGACCGATTGCCTCTCGATCAATGGTTTCATATAATAGGGCAATGGGCAAGGCTAGATATAGGAGACCTGGTGTATCCCACGGTAATGTAAACCAGGTAGGGTGGGAACCGGTTGATGATAATATTCGTGAAGTTGGAAGTAACGAATTGAACTCACATGCTACCCAAACCGGGGGGGGGAAGGTAGGAAGAAAAATAGGAGAAGGACCACTACATGGTTCAACCCCCCCTATAGCCAGCATATTAAGACTAATATCCCAAAGATTTTTTATAGCATAGTGGAAAAAAACTTTCCAAGGGATAGCAGATTGGGGGGAATCATTAACAAAAATACTGTAAAACTCTCTTATTCAACCTGTAGAAATATAGCCACATCCATCATAGGATATAATAATTCTAAGATAACTCAAAACAAGGGAAGCCATGTTCTCTTCTGGTGTTGATCCCAGTAACACCAGTTCAGTGAGAACCTCCATTATAAATAACCATAGTAGTAGAACATCCAGCAACGGCCCAGCACACAACTGTAACTGCAGAGCTTCTAACATCTGTCCACTGGGGGGGAACTGTAGAGTTTCAAGCATTGTCTACAAATGCGATGTGATAACAGAGAGTAGTAGGTAATCATATATCGGTTCAACCGGGGGTGAGTTCAAAGATAGATTCAGAAACCACATGAGTTCCTTCAGGGGAGGCCAAAGGGAAGACATAGATAGGCCTAACACTTCTGTTGGCCGTTTTGTGAGAAACCTCATTGCTAGGCAAGACCCTTTCGAACTGAAATGGTCAATTTTGGGGAGGGCTAACAAATATAAACCGAACAAAAAGAAGAGATGCAACCTATGTGCATTGGAGTCGTACCACATCATGACATCTAGAGATAATTTACTGAACGCTAGGCAGGAAATACTACAATGCTGTCTGCATAGAAACCGTTACCTGTTATCAAGCCTAAAACCTGGATAGGAGGGGAATTGGGGGAAGTATAAACTTACAGCAGAGATAGGCAGGATGGACACTTCCTGAGGCAATCTGGGGCAATAATTAGTGTATAATAGGGAGGATGAGAATTAGTAACACGTACTTATGCTAAGATATGTCTTAATTCAATTATTAGCGGATACTCGAGACTTAGGTTGGGGGTGATAAGGTAGGAATATTCTATCGGAATAAGGCCCAGTGATAGTCAACTATAGTAAATACTTATTCAGCGGAATAGAGGGGGGAATTGTGTTACATATAAAAAGATAGTGGAATAATAAATAATAAATCACAATTTATTCTCAGAAATAGATATATTATACGAAATGCATTGGGGATTTCAAGTAATTTTAAGTGAAAAATAAGAAATAGCAACCTGGATGCTATCACTATTTAATTAAATTAGGTTAAATTAAATTAGTTTTTAATTAGATTAAAATAAATAAAACAATTTGGTGGCAGGAATGGGGAAAAGTAATTAAGGAAAAAATAATTTTAAAAACATGCATGCCGACACGGACTTAATTTCTAAAAATAGAAACAATTGAATTTTATAAAAAAAGTATTTTGTACGGGATTTTAAATTAGTAATAATAAAGTCTCCTGTCATTTAACGAGTAAGAGTGATATTTTCCCGTAAAGTTGACAAAAAAATAAACCGGTCCATTAAAAAAAAGTTTTTTTTTTTTTTCAAAATAGAAAATAGATTTCTGATAACGATATTCCGTTGTAACATTTATTTATGGAATATAGAATAATATTCTCCACAGAGAGTTACAAACAGACACAGCCGTTAAGGAAATATTTTAAATGATTTAAAATAATAACTAGATTTTTGTAGAAGGCCTTTTTATAATAACAGTTTATTTTTGATATATGAATAAATTTTTTTTAAAAACAAATTCTGCGGGATAGGCTTTTTTCGCTTCGTTAAACAACAAAACGATAATAATTCGGCAGTTAATTAAATGAAGGATATTTTCCCAAAATGTAAAATGACGTCCCAGACACTAGATGATTAATTTCTATAAGGAATAGGTTTAATAATAAATATTTTTAGAAACAGTATTTTGAATAAATAGTTTCTATATTAAGATTTTTTCTTGATGGAAGGGAGTTTTCTGCGGGATTGACATTCAACTCGTCGTGTGTTTATTTCGAAGGGTAATAAATCAACCATTGAAATAAGACTCTTTGAACTCGGACGAACATTTGTGTTGACTTTTCTTTGTGAGAAGTTGGATTTAGAATTCCCATACTATCATTGGATTGGAATGGTAACTTGTGAGCGGTACTTGAATGATTTAGTTATTTTGTTTTATTGTGGGGGGGATTTATTCATCATTGTACCGGCTAACGTGAAAGTGTATTATCGCACATTGTTCCGGTTTTGTGGTTTTATTGAATGTATCTTGGACCGACTACTTGCTTGTTGGCTTGGTGGAAGAAATAATGCACAAGCTACTTTTCTAAGACTTTTCTAGGACTTTCTTTTCTTATCGTTGTTCTTCCTTGCTTTTTAAGTTTGACTTTTATTTTTATTTTTATTTTTTTCCTCTTCTTTTCTTAAGTGACCTCAACTATTACAACGCCACATTGTGTTTTGTCGGCAGTTGAAACCAGTATTCCAGACATTTAATTTCCCTGATGATCTGCCAAGCAAGTAACTGCTTGGTAGTAAAACACCTGTAGGAAAAAACATTTAATTTGAATAAATAGTATTTGTAAGAAAAAATATCTTTAATGGTGATCATTGGTGTCTTGAAAGGAATGCTTTGGTAAGCTTTCATAAAATCACATATATATATATATATATATATATATATATATATATATATATATATATATATATATATATAGCATTGAAGAGACAATATTTATTATTCATAATGAATTTAAGAAATTAAAAAGATGAAAGGGCAGGTGACCGGTTTCGTACCTCGCTCAACAGAGCCAAATATCGAGGTAATGTATAAAAAATATAAAAAGATGCTATGAGAATTATAGCGAGGGAAAGGGGTAAAAAAAAAAAAAAAAGTTCAGTCAAATAGAAACAACATTAAGCCCGAGGAGATTTTCTCTTTGTTTGGACATCCGGGTCAAACAACACGTGCCCACAAAAATTCGCAATGGAAATTATTTACCAAATGACGATTTGAATAATACTTATGGTTCGTCGATAGGTCAACATCTCATAAATAATCGCACCTGTGCCTCTAAATTCAGTGTCGACTTATTCTCCATTCTTAGTAAGTCGCACTCCTCTTATCATCTCAAGATCTTAGAAACAATTTATATTAAGTCCTTGAGACCTTCTCTTTGCAAACAAAGAGAAAATCTCCTCTGGCTTAATGTTGTTTCTATTTGATTGAACTTTTTTTCTTTTTTTTTTTGATTTTTAAATTTTTCTTACCCTTTCCCTCGCTATAATTCTCATAGCATCTTTTTATATTCTTTATACATTACCTCGATATTTGGCTCTGTTGAGCGAGGTACGAAACCGGTCAGCTGCCCTTTCATCTTTTTAATTTCTTAAATTCATTATGAATAATAAATATTGTCTCTTCAATGCTATTTTAAAGTTTTGTACGACAAAGAAAATATTTAAATACTTCAAGACTAGGTACAAACCCGAATTAATCAGTAGATTAAATTCTCTACTTCAGATTAAAAGTTAATTAAGAACTGCTCGGGCTAACGAGACCTTCCTCCATTCTTGCTTGAGTAATAAAGTTTGTTCCCCTTTTATTTCATTTAGAATTAAGAGGGCAAAATTACATCCTGGACAGAAAATTGAAAATGCTTTAATTTCCAATTTTTTGTCAAAGCTTTCTTGCGACATTGCACGACTCACTAAAAAAAATACCACGCGTCATGGAAGGAATCTATAGGCACTTTGTCGTTCTTTGACAAAATCAGATTTATGCGATATGTTGCGGTTATTCACGAACGTAGCCTTTCTAGGTTAACGTTAAAACATCAGAATAAACTGAAACATTTAATTTTTAGAAAGTTTGGCTGTTCGACGAACCCGAGTTTTAGTCGAAACGTCCTTAATATTTCTTCTACTCAGTTGTCCCCACTTGAACTTAACATTCTTTCCCATGGTTTAGACTTCTTTATTCCTCCTACAAATACTAAACGTGAAGAAATATATTCTGAATTTGAAGTCCTTTTTGCTCAACTAGCAAGACTTCAACCTACATCCGACTCTAAGGTTACTGATCTTAAGGCAAAGTTGAATGACTTCGCACATTCGTATGCGGGTACACCTATTTCGTTTTGTGAATCAAAATGGCGAAGTGAACATTTCCGTACCATCAAAGCACTTCGCAATAATAAATCTTTGGTCATCACAAAACCTGATAAAGGTCCAGGGGTCGTTATACTTAATCATTCTGATTATGTCAATAAAATGACGACTATTCTTGAGGACACCTCTAAATTTATTCAGTTCGGTCCGGTAGATACACATGACTTGACTGTATCTATCGTGACTAAATTCCAAAAACGTTTAGTTAAGTGGGTTATAAGTGGAGCTCTTCCCACTAATATTTCTAAAATAATTAGACCCACGGGTTCTATTCGACCCCGTTTGTATGGTTTACCAAAAACCCACAAAACTGGGGTACCATTAAGACCAATATTATCGATGATAGGGTCTTCCCAACACAAGGTAGCCAAATGGCTTGCCACTATTTTGGAACCAGTGTTGAAACACTATAGTTCATTTTGCATTAAAGATTATTTTTCATTTTCCAACTTTATGCAAAATTATTCAGATACTGATAAATTTATGTGTTCTTTTGACATATCTAGCCTGTTTACCTGTGTTCCCCTTCTTGAAACGATTAATATATGTGCTGATGCCTTATATCGTGGTCAACTGCCCATTCCTCCTATTCCTGAAAATGTTTTCGTGGAGTTGATGAAATTTGCTACGATGTCGGTTGAATTCAGTTTTGACGATATTATGTACAGACAAATTGATGGTGTATCTATGGGCTCTCCCTTCGGACCAGCATTAGCCAAATATTTTTGTTGGTTTCCATGAAGAAGGCCTCCTATCTGGTCCAAATAGACCAGCTATCTACTTTCGTTATGTTGACGACACCTTTTGTCTGTTCAACAATGAAATGGAAGCGGACGTTTTTTTTACGTCCCTTAACAATATTCATCCAGCTCTTAAATTCACTATTGATAAGGAAACTAATTCTTCACTGCCATTCCTTGATGTATTAGTTAATAAAGCTTCCTGTGGTTTCTTAACATCAGTATATCGGAAACCTACCTTCACTGGTCTTTATACTCGTTGGGACTCATTTTGTCTCACAAAACAAAAATTTAATCTTATTAGGACCCTTACCTATAGGGCCTTAAAGATTTGTTCGAAGACCAAGCTGGATGAAGAAATTAAATTTATTACTAAGACTCTCTGTAACAATGGCTATCCTTTAGACATTGTACAATCTACGATTAAAACAAAAATATTACATTTTTACAAAAGCAAACCAGCTTCTGTAGACAGATGCCCTATTTACCTTCGCCTACCTTGGCTTGGTAACATTAGTGATAGATTCGCAAAAACAAATCTCTTTGTCTGTACAACAATGTTATTTTGCTGCGAACACGCGTGTTGTTTTTTCCTCTCGTCCAATCTTAACTTCTATTCGAAAAGATGTCCTTCCCCCACATCATAATAATTCCATTATTTATTTATTTAAATGTAGTTGCAGTATGCACTACGTCGGGATGACGTCACAGAGATTGGATATCCGGGTCAAACAACACGTGCCCACAAACATTCGCAATGGAAATTATTTACCAACTGACGATTTGAATAATACTTATGGTTCGTCGATAGGTCAACATCTCATAAATAATCGCACCTGTGCCTCTAAATTCAGTGTCGACTTATTCTCCATTCTAAGTAAGTCGCACTCCCCTTATCATCTCAAGATCTTAGAAACAATTTATATTAAGTCCTTGAGACCTTCTCTTTGCAAACAAAGAGAAAATCTCCTCTGGCTTAATGTTGTTTCTATTTGATTGAACTTTTTCTTTTTTTTTTTTTTTTTTGATTTTTAAATTTTTCTTACCCCTTTCCCTCGCTATAATTCTCATAGCATCTTTTTATATTTTTTATACATTACCTCGATATTTGGCTCTGTTGAGCGAGGTACGAAACCGGTCAGCTGCCCTTTCATCTTTTTAATTTCTTAAATTCATTATGAATAATAAATATTGTCTCTTCAATGCTATTTTAAAGTTTTGTACGACAACAAAAATATTTAAATATATATATATATATATATGTTTAAAAGTATAAACACGCATATATATATATATATATATATATATATATATATATATATATATATATATATATATATATATATATATAAAGTATAAATTGTTATTTATACAAACATAATTGGTTACATATGCGCATACATGTTTCGGTTGCACTTTTCCAAGAAAGTCAACCTCATAAGACCAAGAATCTTTCAGGAATAGATGGATTTGAAGAATTTTCTATCCTAAATAACTCTTTTTCGGGATCTAGCATCTTCTATTTCTTACGAATTAGTATCGGCTTACCTATTTCACTAGTTACCTTTTCTGCCAGTGGTTGTCCCCTCCCCTTTTTTTTATTATAAGCACCTATGTATTCTGAATATATGCTTGATTGATAGTGGGTCTGTGTAGGTGTCCATGTTTAGATATGTATGTATATCGATGTCCGTTTATTTATATGTTTGTTTATTTAGATGTGTTTGGGTTTGGTGATATATGTGTGATTCTTGATATATAGATAAGATATTTATACTTGAGTGAGTCTGTTTAGCTGGCAAGCGAGAGCAATAAAATGAGGACAATAAAAGGCAATGGAGACGCCATAAAGAGTAATAAAAAGGGGAGGGGACAACCACTAGCAGAAAAGGTAACTACTGAACTAGGTAAGCCGATACTAATTCACAAGAAATAGAAGATGCTAGATCCCCAGAAAGAGTTATTTTGGATAGAAAATTCTTCAAATCCATCCATTCCTGAAATATTCTTGGTCTGATGAGGTTGACTTTCTTGGAAAAGTGCAACCGAAACATGTATGCACATATGTAACCAATAAGGTTTGTATAAATAAAAACGTATACTTATAAACAGCTCTACTTGGTATTGAGCACTTTTTTTAAACACTTGAGTTTCTACGGATTTACATTTACAGAAACTAATACAATACATGTACGGTATATATATATATATATATATATATATATATATATATATATATATATATATATATATATATATATATATATGTATATGAATATATTACGTGTATCAGTATATAAATATACATGTATACATATATATACACATTGTATATAATCCAACAAATACACATTCACATAGGAACACACAAACCCATATATATATATATATATATATATATATATATATATATATATATATATATATATATATATATATATATATATACGTGTGTTTATGTGTATATGTGATTACCACTTTATAATCCAAAGTAATTGGCGTTGTCTTCGGGATATGACATACAAGCGAATAGATAAGAATAATCCTTTCTAAACTACGTACGTGAATTCGTTAATTAACCGTTGTTTCAATTCAATACCGATATCTTGTTAAAGTCCCTTTAAAAACTTTTCTTTCTAAATCACAGAAACCTTACATCAATAAATCTACTCGGAAAACTCAGATACTACTTCATCATATTTTATTTTTATACTCTATGAATATAATATAAGAATAGGTCCACGTGCTTTAAGAATACGTATTCGTTTATAATAAGGTGAGGGATACACATATAATAGTGTTACGTCTTGATCTCTGTATCAACACAAACTTTAAGATAACACTGACAATTTATGTGAGAAAACAAAATTAAGAATTATAATTCTTAGACGATTTTTATTCAGCGAAATGAATTTCATATTTTTAATACCTAAAAATGTTATTATTCATAATCTAAAGGAATACATGCGAATGCTTGACACATTTCCCGCACAAACAATAAAGTCTAGACGCTTTATTTTATATACATTGAAATGTTCCTCATTGATATCTCATTTTTTTATATTTCTTATGTATAAACGATATCAGTGGCAAAGTAAACAAATCTGCATAGTTATTTTTGCAAAATGATTTATTATTATTGGATCATTATTTGTTATTGTCTTTTTTGTGGAAATGTTACATTCGTTAGAAAGGCCGACGTGATTAGTAAACAAGATTCGATATATTTCGAAATTGAAAGCAAAAATTCAAATTAATGTCTTGTTATTTCTTTACAATCACATATACAAGTAAAATATATTTGTATTTCAATTAGAAATTGTATATGTTTTACTATCTACTATAATAAATGTAAACATTTTGTTTGATGTTTCAACAAATGTTATATTTGCGTAAAGTATTTCAATTGATGTTCTAGGAAGCGAATTAATTGGATGGATCGCAAACAATCACACACAGCTAGTTCTCTATCAATTACATGAAGGGAATAGAAAGTGATTGGAACGATTGGTTAATGGAAACCAAAAGTTTAATTTATTAGAAGATATTGATATATTTTTCTAAACATTTTGTTGAGCTTTCTTGTTAGCGAAATAGCCAATTGAAATCTCAGAATTTGAGTTACCAGGTAATTTGCCATGTATACATTGAGATGTCGCTTACTATTGCCTTGCAACAAAATTGAAGTTGAAAGTTTAAGAGCGTTGACTGTCGTCTAAACGGTCGAGGTTCGATCTAAACGTTTGCTATTTACTTGTCTAGACACATCAAATAGAAGTGATATGAATAAACAGTATGATTGCGAATGGCTATATATATAAGCATATATGTATATGCATATATATATATATATATATATATAAATATATATATATAAATATATAAGTATATATATATATAAATATATATATATATATAAATATATATGTATATAAATATATATATACATATATATAAATATATATATATATATATATAAATATATATATACATATATACATATATATATATATATATATATATATATATATATATATATATATATATATATATATATATAAATATATAGACGATTTACATATTAAATGAAAACTCCTTTAAATTATAAACATTTTGGGGCAGGGAACACTTATAATACTTTTAAACACAACAATAACATTATACTAATTTTTAAAAGCAAAAGCAGCAGTCCTTTCTAATCAGGTGTCAACAATTTTATTTTCAACCCATCTTTCTCTGTGTGTAGAATATGTTTACTCTCAAACTAACTAGATCTCGTTGTAATACTGCATTGCAGTTGGCTAATATTTTTATAATATCTAACTCAACTTTGTTCTGAAGAACGATGTTCAACAACTTTGCTTTGCGGTTATTGCAGTATTCACAAACTATCATTATTACTTTTTTTATAATACATTAAAAATGTATTTTGTTCCTTGTTTTCATTTTTATGGGGGGGTTACTTCATATACCAAGTGTTTTTTTCTAGTAATTATTCTATAATTGATATCTGTAAAACTGATTCAAATGTGTATAAATGTGATGGGTGTGGGCTTAAGTTAAATACAATATATACTATAGTATATATTATATTATAAATGAGGAACTACGTGCAAGTCTGCTATTAAGCCAGGGCGTAACCTAGAGATGAATAGCGCTTCCTAAAGTCGGAAATTTCCAATGAAACTCTCCGTGGCTGATATGCTTACTTTGATAAGCCTGTAAGTGGTGTTGCATGTGTTAACGTGCTTGAAACATGATGTTATGGGGTGAAATTCGTTGCAGATGGCGCATTCTAATCTGTATTCTATATATATATATATGCGGTGACAAATGGCTGGGCTATTCATTGGACATTTTGCCAGTGTTCACGTGGTTGGAATTGCCTAGTCAAGGCAGTGTTGTTTGCTAATACACTACACTTGTCCTAGATGTGTGCTATTTCTGGTCTTAACATCGTCACGTGAGGAATCTGATAATATCTATCCCGTATTTTACAATGCAGACTTATGTATACGGCTCACCCTTGAGCACGTCTGGATACATATCACATCGATATTTTAACTCTTATATTTCAAATGAGGGAGCTCTTATAGCCAAATACTACAGGAAGGCAGCTTGCAGAAATATATTTGTGCATTACAAGTCGGTCCTCTCTCTAAGAGCCAAAATACGGCATGCAATGAATTAAATAGGGCAAGTGTAGTGTATTAGCAACACCGACTGCACTAGGCAATTCTGTCAGGTGCTTAATTTGAATGGATACTACAACACCACCATCAGGCACCTGGGGAAACCTAAAAAACGGATCAGACGCTTTGCACGCACTTTGTTTTAGATATAGATTATAGAGTAATCCATAGAAAATCACACTTTGTATATAGATTTACAGATACCCCCCCCCCAAAAAAAATATGAAGACAAGGACAACAATTAAAGAATGTATTATAGACACAAATATAATTATAATAATAATACTACTAATAAAAAAATAATAATAACCATGTATTTAATATAAACACTACAAGGCATATTGACATTAACTGATGTATGCCATATTACAGCATTGCTGTTAAAATAGATAACCTATGTGAAAAATTTATAAAATACAATAAAAAAATACAATTTATATTCTTATATTAATAGAATAACGCACTATTTATATAGATACACATTTCACTTTATAACATACAAAATAATATAACAATCACCGAAATAAATCATATAAATTAAAACAAAATCTTAAAAAGCAAAATACAATTAAAAAATATTTTGTTAAATAATTAAAAAAAATAATAATAAAATAAATGAATAACAAATAAATATGTACCTGCCATTAATCTCAGTTATTTCACCTCTCATGTAACATTTATTAAGATTAGGGTTGTGTTCTGAGATTAGATTTGCTAAGTACACTATATCTTTAATTAGGCATTTTCTTTGCTACGGGCATTTACTTTTATCTATTATTTGGTGTTATTGTTATTTTATAAGTTATTATGCTCGTTTTAATATATGCCTATTATGATTCTTAATTATTGTTTTCAGTTTATTTGTACAGCTATAGGCCAGGTATACGAACCACCCATTCTCATTTAAACACATAAATAACAAGAAATAGGAACCTCACTATCCAACTACATAAAATGCGTAAAACATTAAAACACCATACATGTTGTGAAATCGAGTATACACACAAGTCTACAACACCTACATTACACAACATTACTGGCTTTCTCTGCCTTAGATACAAAGTAGCTATTATCATGTTTCCTGATAAAAGTAGATTACTAAATAAACGAGACGAAATAGGTTTTTACTGTAGGCACTTTAAATGGCTATCTCTGGATAAGTTCGCAGAACACCTTGAAAATATAACATAAGTTAACTGAATAGCGCAACAAATGATTCCGCCCACACTAGTTAGAACCTACTATAAGGGATTGAATCTAAGTAAACTAATATAAATAAGGAAGCAAGCCTTTACCAACAGATAAAAAATAACAAAACAATTTAGCTTAAATCATGGAGAAGCCATAAAAATGTAATTAGGAATAAATCCCCCAACAAGATAATAGGTTTAAAGATATAATTTAAAACTAATTACAGATATGGTAAATATTACAATATTAGTAATATGGCAAATAAGAGATTTAGTAAACATAATAGTAACAATAAGTATTATGATAATAAAATATATAAATGTTGATATTAATAGTTATAATAACAATGATAATGTAAGTCATTCTAAAAGTAATATTAACAATTGCAATAATGGTTATAGCGACAGTGATGATAATAACAATAATGACAATAGTTATAATCATAATTAATCACAAAAATAATACGTATAGTGAAATTAAGTAAGAATACAATGGAAATGGTTGAGATTAAAATAACAATTCTCCATGAATAGTAATATATTCAGTAAGAAAAATTTGAAAAGACGAAACGTTGATGTACACATAAAAAAACATCCATTTTTTTGGTTTTCCTTTTTCATTTTCCCATATATATATATGTATATATATACATATATATATATATATATATATATATATATATATATATATATATCAAAATATAAACTCCAGACGCTAACATATATGCATACACACACGCATATATATATATATATATATATATATATATATATATATATATATATATATATATATATATATATATCGTTTATAGCAATTAATGGATATATAAAAATAGAAGACATAGATACAAATCGTATATAGCGGAATACATAAAATTAAATAGTATGCTCTTAAATATATACAGTATATTTTTATTCGTTTAAAAAAAAAGAGGAAAGAGAAATTAAGAAAAATACTACCTGTTTCACCAAGGAGATCGATTGTTTAATGTAGTATAAACATAGGCAGCTATAAAACAATAGCTTTGATCACGCAAAGTGATCTTTTCGACTAATAGAAAGGGCATAGAACACGCAGGGGTTTTATCTATATATAGCGAGGACGGAAAACAAAATCAACGCCCATAAATAATCGCATTCAATAAAAACATTTGTTTTTACAAAAGCCGACATTGAGAATATATGCTCCGTCAATGTATCCGTACACATGCAATTTAGATAAATGTTTCAGGATAGCTCAAAAGCATGGTCACCTCGCAAGCTGCTATATGCATTGATTACGATCAAAAAGATTCGAGTAAAAACAGCGTCACAATTTTGTTTGCCGGCTAACATGGACATATTTAGATTATATCGTCGTATGATTTTTAAAAACAATACTGAAATAACACAAATGTCAAAAATGTGACATCACGGACAATTAAGGCGTCTTCAACTGAATCCTTCTTCAGTTAAAAGGCGATAATAAAGTCGAATTAATTTATCACAGTCTGGGTTGCTTATTATTGTGTCGAATTCACTAGGTAACAATCGAAATTATATCCTTTGCGAAATTTCCATGAAATCAAGTTGCTACTTGTTTAGTGATTTATAGTTAAATACTAATAATTACAATGATAGTTAAATATTAATAATCAAAACCATAGACCAATTCTATTGTTCTAAATCTATGTTTCCCCATATCGACATACTTCATTTACCAAAATACACAGACACTCACCCATTTAAGATATATTCAAGTGAACATGCATACTTTTCATGCCAATCATTTCGGCAACTTACAGTCCAAAAGAAGAATAAGCATGCCATAAAAAACATACACGTAATAACTTCTCTAGTGTTGTTGCCGAATATTACATTATCCCTATATTGTCGAGGCCACTATCAATCACAGTCGAAGGCAATGTGTAAACTGTTACATGTCTAGTATTATGTTTACTCTGTGCAATGCAAAGAGCGTAGTTTAATGTTGTGATTAGTATTTATAAAAAAAAACATATATTCAAATATTTGGTTTGTTATTTTGACAGAAATATTTATATATATATATATATATATATATATATATATATATATATATATATATATATACATATTTGTATATATATATACATATTTGTATATATATATATATATATATATATATATATTTGTATATATAAGGGAACCGATATGTAATAAATATCATAGACAACACTTGACATTAGTTTATGGAAGTGTAGATAAGTAAGTAGCATGCTAGCAAAAATACGAACGCAAAAAAAAGAATACAAAAATGGGCATTAATAAAACCATGTAGTGAAAATAAAAATATAAAGAGAAAAAGAGTAAGCAGCGAATAAAGAAAACAAGGCAAGAGAAAGAAAATCAACATTTTGTTGTATAGAGATTATTCTATATCGTATTTTTTAATTATATTAACGAAATGTATCTTTGGTTATGATATCAGAGATGTCGTTAAAACCCAGCGTCAGTAGTATGTTGGGTTTTGATAAATTCAGATGTCGTAATTTTACATTGTATGTGCCATCATTTTTTCTCACTTTCCTAGCTAATCTAGCTAACCCATGTGTTTAATTTCATTTATTTCTCAACATGTGTCCATTTATTTTTATTCTGCCACCGACCTTGCAATTTACTTTCCATGTAATTATCTTCAGGAATAATTTGTAAATAAAGGTCTGAAAACCATTGTATCTTCTTTCAAGGTTAAATGCTAAGGTGTTATTGCCAACGTATCTCTATGAACCTAATAATTCTTAATTCTTCACGAATACAATTAAAACGTATATATATATATATATATATATATATATATATATATATATATATATATACAGAGAGAGAGACATAGATACAGAGAGACATATACATATATATATATATATACAAACATATATACATGTATATATATAATTCATGATTATACATGTGTTTTAATATTTACATATATATATATATTATATATATATATATTTATATGTATATATATATGTATACATGTGTTTTATCTTCACAAATACTCATCACTGTGACTAGGAATAACTGTAACACCGGTCGCAGGATGTGAAACCGAAATTAAGTTATACCGGATGTCACAAAATAAGGTAATTACTAAAAGTCCGATAACTTCCGTAATTTAATGTAGACAAACACAACACTTCAGACACAGAAGGCCAAGCCTATGTATGAAACCTCCCCGAAGTTTCAAGTCTGCACTTGAATAATACTGGTTTCATTGGCGCTCCAAATGATCTCTCCGGCGCTGCAGACACATTTGGATACAGCGCGCAAAGTTCTCGATGCCCCTGGTGCCTTCCTCCTTCGGTATCGCTCTTATGGCTGCTGTGATTGTTTCCTTGCCTTTAAGCTATCTCCAGAGATTATTCCTAGGGGGGGGGGGTCACGTCCGGCGAATGCGACGACTACTCCGGTTCAAACCTGCGACTGATCAGTCGCTAAGGGAAACGCTGTCGTATCTATGCCAATGATTCGTTTGTAGCGTGGGGTGGGACACTATCCTGCTGGAACAACTGAACAATCCTTCTCCGTCGACCAATTCATGGACCAATGACGCCATGCTTGGATACATGACGTTTTGGAGACAGAACTCAGGATGGTTGGCTATCCAGAAAATGTTATTCTTAGAGTTAACGTGACCAGAGAACAGAAAGTCTGCATCGTCCAAAAACAAGACATTGTGAAGTCCATATTGTCGCAAAACCACTGTCGCATGAGCATTGTTTCTTCATGTCATCAGATGTAGCTTTTGTTTAATCTGAATCATGTAAGGATACAAACGGAAGTTTTTGATTAAAATTCTGCTCACGGACTCCCGGTTGATTCCAAGCTCTTGAACTCGCCATTGCACAGACTTGGTTCAGCTGAATATGTCTCAACTATAAATAGTTTTCCTTGGTAGTCTACGGGCTCTCGAACCTGCTAGACTCTTAAAACATTGATTCTACTTTGTAAATCGTAAAAATTAAAAGAATTAATTAATTATTCAAAAGTTTTTAAAAAAAAAACGTGAGCATGTGTTTATTGTTATTCCGGCACTGCATTATTTTTTTACAAGAAAGAAAACCATATTAGGTATTTTTTAGTCAGAGAAAAAAACGTCTTCATACTTTCTTTTTGATTGTCTAAATATTAAGCTTACGTATTTCTTCTGTTTTAACTGGCGATAGTTTCATCGGTGTTTGTATTGTTTTACTACCTAAAACGTAAAGAGTTCTGCGTAATGTTACATTTTCGCCCTTTAATAGTGTGTGTGTTTTTTTATATATACTAGCAAATATAGTCTTCCTTCCGGTCGCATATTTTTGCTAGGCCGCCGCGTCAGAAATGAACGCTCACCCGTAAATCGATGGAGCCCCAGTCATATTTCTTGGGTCGGTAGACATTGATTTTCTTTGTTTCTTACCAAGAATATTTTTAGTTAAAAAAAGAAAAGAAAAAAAAAAACATTTTTTACCGCCCCAATTTTTTTTTGGAATACTAATATTTTCAGTTAAAAAAAGAAAAAAAAATGTTTTACACTCACCCAATTTTTTTTTACCCTCCCCCATGAATACTAATATTTTCAGTTACAACATAAAAAAAATGTTTTTACCACCCCCACAAGACATTTTTACCCTCCCCCATGAATACTAACATTTTCAGTTAAAAAAAGAAAAACAAAATGTAACCCCTCCCACGCAAAAAATGTTGTTACCCTCCCCTATGAATACTAATATTTTCAGTTAAAAAAGAAGAAAAAAATGTGTTACCCCCCCCCAAAAAAAATTGTTTAATCACCCCCATGAACACTACTAATTTCAGTTAAAAAAAGATTAAAAAAACATTTTTACCCCGCCCCCCAAAGAAAAAAAAAGTACCCTTCCTCATGAATAGTAATATTTTCAGTTAAAATAAGAAAAAAAAAATTTCACCAGCCCCCAAAACAATTTGTTTTACCCTTCCCCATGAATAGTAATATATTCAGTAAGAAAATTGTGGAAAAAAAAATTACCCCGCCTGATTTTTTTACCCTCTCACATTCATAGTTACATTTTTTTTTAATTAGGAGGCGCCTCGGTCATATCAATAAACTCATGTTTTATATATGCTATTGAAGGCGCCTACGTCATATCAAAGAACCAGTTTTGTTATTCTTCCAAAATTGTTACCCATTTTATAATGGCCGAGATATTTGTTGCTTAACTTCAATTTACAATAAAAACACCTTGTCCTATCAACGGAATGAATATGAAGAATGATAATGTGAAAAAATCCTCTCACAATGATGTCACTTCCGGACGGACCGGAAGGATGAGTCAGCTATTTAGTTTTCCGAAATGGTCACCCATTTACTAATGGCTGGGATAGTCCTTGTTTAATTTTAATTTACAGGAAAACACCTCGTCTAGACAACGTAATGAAAATGAAGAATTATAATCTGAAAAGAAATCCTCTCAGAATGACCTCACTTCCGGAAAGAACCGGAAGGATGCGTCAGCATTTAGATTTCCAAAATGGTCACCAATTTACTAATGGCTTGATAGGCTTTTTTAATTTTAATTTACAGAAAAACACATCGTCTTGACAATGTAATGAAAATGAAGAATTATAATGTTAAAATAAATCCTCTCAAAATGACGTCACTTTCGAAAGGATGACTTTGCAATTTAAACAGTACTTGCCATTGAAAGTATGGTTTAGAAAACACATCGGTTTATGAAGAAAATTGCTTTAATTAATTGCATGAATAATTTTTATTAATATCACCTTATCTGAAAATATTGTAAATACATATGTAATTTTGATAATAGCAGTTATAAGTGTATATATGTAAAGATGAATTTAATTAAATGGTTAAAAGGAATCACATATGTAAATGGCAAAACCTGTCTAGTGTCTTAGCGATTTTTAGTAACAGTATATAATGAATTTGTAAAAGTATTAGTTTAATGTAAGATTTTCTTACTTTTACTCGGCTTTTACTTTGGCATTTTGTTCTTATTTTGTTTTTCTTTTTTACTGTCTATGCTCCACTCTAATTCCTTCCCCCGTTGGGAGGAAGCTCCCCGTTGGTATAGCTTTGTGTCTTCGCCTCCCTTGGTTATTAATTAACTTTAAAGGTTTTATTTTTTTGCAGGAGAGTTCTGTTCTCTTTTTCGGCTTTAGCAGTTGGCAGACTTCTACTGAACAGTTAGATTCACATCTAACAGACGTTCAGTACATTTCGAATCAGTCCGCCTGAATTGGTTTTCTAGAACGAGAGGGGAGGAACAGACCAAGTTCTGTTTAAATAGCCTAACTCGGGGATCAATCTCTATACTTGTATGGATGCTAGTCTGGGCCAAATATGCCAAAGTCCAGGTTCTTCTGCTTCGCTCAACCTGGGCTCCAGCACTCGGGCAGCTGTTAAGTCCCCGAAGGCTGGAGTGAGCAAAATGTCCGTGCACGGGGTTGCTGCCTTAGGTGGCACTCCGACTAGTTCTGCTGCTGTCCCCCGCAGCAAGGTTAGCTCAGCTCCTAGGGTTGGTCCAGGAGGGTGGGATGCCATCACCACCGGTCCGGACGTAATACACCCCTCAGAAGACGGGATTCAACTGTCAGACCCCCTTCGGGAGGGAAGAACGCACTCCCCTCCCCACAAGGGATACGGAATGATGGGTCGAGTGACTTGCAAGAAGAGCAGGCCACCCGTTTGGACCAGAGGCCACCGGCGGCTAGCTTCTACGACATGGAGGCTGCTAAACGCTAACTTTTAAAAGACCTGCGACTCAGCTGTAACAGTAGCAACGACAGTCTCGCCGGCAGTGGCAATCATCTGTACAGCAGCAGCGGTAGCAGCAGCGACGAATCCTTCCCGACGCTTGGCAGCAGACCTTCTCGGCCGAGAGTCAAAAAAGGGAGTGCTACTACGTTGAAAAAGAGAAAAAGAGCAGTTGGTGTCGCCAGCACCCAGGGTAGAGTGACGAAACCAAATTCACCGCCGGTGTCGTCTCAATCCGACTGGCCGCCTCTCCCTCTTACTCAGAAGACACCGGCAGCGTCGTTAGACAAATCTATCCCGGCCGGTCAAAGAACGCCTCAACCAGCAACTCCAAAATCAACGTCTCCAGCGAAGACGGGAGTAGAATGGGGACCCCAGTCACAATTGTCACCAAAAGAGTACACAGACTTATTTGACTCCACATACAAGGACCTGACGGACGGAACCATAATCAAACCCGCCCCAGGTTCTGTGGAAGAGCTTAAAAAGCGCATCTTTACATTCGTCACGTCTGACGCTAAAACCAAAGGACTGACTAGGATCCTAAAAGAAAACATGGCCAAACTCCTTCGGGATCTGAAGATCCCCGGCAACATACATCTGCCAAAAGGGGTTTGCTTCATCGGATTTGCTGCTCCCAACAGCGGAGATCGCCACAAAACTGGCAAAATCAGACTTTGTACACGCCGGCATCAAAATAAAACCGGAGTACCTGAGCCGCAGGAGTACTACAGTCTCCGTTCTCGGCGTCCTTTGCTATATCAGCTCCAAACATTTTGGTACTGTCATGAGTCAATATGGGGACGTCGAAGCCATAATCCCGGTCCGAGGACCGCATAACCTAATGGTAGGGGACTACAAGATCGAAATGTGTCTAGACATGGCCGGCTTCAAAGCCATTCTACCGCGGCTCAGGTACGAATCTTGGACAATGTCCATCATTTTCAAAGGTAGACGACCCATATGTTGGCACTGTGAGCAGTCGGGGCATATGGCTAAAGACTGCCCAACCAGAGCCCCCAACATGCCGCCGGCTACTCAGGCCAGGATAACCAAAGTGGCACCAGCTGCCCCTTCAACGCAGACTCCAGTAACTGAACCGAGAGAGGAGGGGTGGAACACTGTAGTCAGCAAAAACACTACAAAAACTAGTTCTGTTCCCTCCGATAAATCGATGCGTCCCCCGGATGACCAAAGAGTGCAGCCTCCTGCTAAGTCGTCAGGTACCAAGCTACCCACCCAGAAACTTGAGCCTGACCCAGCCATGCCGCTACTTCTTCCGAAGCGGGAGAACACCTTGCACGGAATATTCAAGTCACCACTACTTCGTCTGACTCCGAAAGAGAGGCGAACAAAACTTTGATGGCGACCGGCAAAGTAGAAGAAAAACAGCCCAGAAAACTGAGAGAAGTCAAAAAGACTGGGACCAACCCCCCTACCACTGTAGAAACAGAGATGACTATATCTGCTGTTCAGTCCCCAACACTCCAATCCCCAACTCCTTTAACTGAACAGAACACCCCCGCCCCTTTTGATTCCCCTCCCCCAGTCAACAAAGAACAGCCGGAGCCGGAGCCAGAGCCAGAGCAGGAAGTCTTCGTCGACGCCAGATCTGCTTCCCCCTCTCCTTCTCCATTGTCGAGAACCGAGAGGACTCCAAAACTCCCTTTTCTTCCTGGTGACCGGATTTGTGAGGTGGAGCCTCGCACATCAGCAGTGAACTTATTGGCACGGCTAGTAAAATCCATCCGACCGCTAGAGCTTCTTACTCGGGCCCGGGGTCTTGATATAGACAAGCCACAACACTTTCCCGACGCCCCCTTCATAACTACCTTTGGCCGTGATACCAGAGAGGGCCGGACAAAGGCGTTGTGGCACATGATCGAAGAAGAAGAGGGGGTAATTCCGGGTCTGAGGTTGGTGGAGGAGAAGCACGATTCCCTTCAAGGAGCTGAGAACTATGTTCACTGGGCGGGTCCCTATTTACGCCCACCCTTCGTTTTATAGGCCCACAAATTAACCTTTCCTTTGGATGTCGGAGGTATTGCCCGAGACGGACGAATTACGTCCGAACTGCTTACTGGCAGTATCGGCCATGCCTGCGGCATCCTTGTCCCTGATGACTTCAAGCCGTTGATCGACACTGAATAGAACAATGGACGCGAACGTGTTTCTAGCTAGCCTGAATACCAGGGGCATGAGATGCAAAAGCCATGCTGCTCGTATTCTGAGGGATCTTATGGCCCGTAACATAGATGTGGCTGCGCTACAGGAGACTCACTACGTTTCGTACGAGGATTGCAGTGGGCTGACTGGACATTACAATGTCTTCTCAGCATACGGCAATTCTTGTAGTAGAGGGGTCTCCTTGCTAGTGCGTCGTGACCTTTTCGCAAATGTAAGCGTTGTACACGCAGATACAGAAGGCAGGTTGGTCGTGGCCGATGTTGCCGTTAGCAATAGTACATTCCGAGTCGTCGCGGTTTATGCGCCGAACATCATTCGGGAAAGGGTTTCCTGTTTTCGGCGGTTGAAGGTGTTCCTTGGCGGTTCGGAGAGGTTAGTACTAATGGGTGATTAGAATGCCATCCTTGATCTACAAATAGACAGGGTGGGCGGGACTAGTGTGTTGGTGCGGTGTGAGAGCAGTCTTTCTGACCTGATGGTCTCGTGTGATCTTGTCGACAGATTTCGTCTCGATGATCCGGGGCGGGAGATGTGGACGTGGAACTCTAGTGGCACATCCTTTGCAAGTACCTACTTGGATAGGATGCTAGTTAGAAGAGGCGACGTAGATTTTTTATCTTGTCCCACGTTCAAATGGTTAGGTCATTCGGACTACAAACTAGTCATGGCCCGTCTGAAGTTAGCAAATAGGTCTAGTCTAACCGGGTACTGGAAGTTAAATACCTCTTTACTGGAGGTGTGTGACTTCCAGAAAAAGCTAGAAAATATTCTACAGCGGGGCTTAGTGGGGGCGGTTACAGAGAGTAGGTCGTGGGTTAACACTAAGTCTAAGGTTATAGACTTTTGTGTCCGATATGGCCAGCGCCTCGCATTAGAGTAGGTACGGCCAGAAAAGTATTTGGAAGATAAGCTGACCCGGGCGGGGGAGACTCCCTAACCATAAAACTAGTAAAAGGGGACCTGAAATGCGCGGCTTCCGAGCGGTATAAAGGTCAAATAATTAGGGCTAGGTTAGAAAAAGTGTCCAACGAAACCCTGAATTATAGCGTTCGAGAACGTAGCGCTGTAGTCCGTCGTAGATAGGAGAAATACATTCGGGAAGTAGAGGACCTGTAAGGCCGATCCTTGGTATCAACGCGTGAGATTTGTGAGGGGGTTCGGTCGCATTTTTCCGAACGTTTTACGCAGCTGTCCAGACTTCGGGTCGAGGAGTTTGACAGCTATTTGGCCGGTTCGCCCCGCCTGGAGGCGGCTCCAGCGGCTAGCTGTGATGGTCCGGTTACAGAGCGTGAGATCCTTGCCGCGCTGAAGCAGGCTTGCTACAACAAATCACCGGGAATCGATGGTCTTCATTATGAATTCTATTTGAGAATGTCGCACACGTTCGTCCCTCTTCTGACGAATTTATTCAACCACTGGTTTGAAGAGGGGTCCATCCCCGGTCAAATCACCAGGGACGTGACTACATTACTGAAGAAGAAGGATGGGCATGGTGGGGAGGTAGATGATTACAGGCCCATAAGTCTGCTTAACACAGACTTTAAAATGTTGGCCAAAGTTTTTGCGAATCGTTTGCAGATTGTTATCGCTGATTTGATCCAACCTGAGAAGACCTACGCTGATCGATTCAAAACAATTTGCACTTGATGCGCACGATAATAGAGGGATTAGAAGACGACACTGAAGTCGCGCTGATCAATTTAGATCAGTCCAAAGCGTTTGATAGGGTTGATCATCGTTTTCTGGGGTCTGTTCTAGAAGCCGCCGGATTTACTCCGGACTTCTGCAAATGGATCTCCGTTTTGTATCGCGAGCCGACGGCTGTAGTGCAAGTAAACGGGATGCGGTCGGAGTCGTTCGTTGGCTCGCGGTCGGTGCGTCAGGGTTGTCCGCTGTCGCATTTTCTCTACATCTATGCGTTGGAGCCTTTTATCCGCAAACTCAGGGACGGGGCGACGAGATCAGCCCTTCGTGGAATTGCTCTGCTTAGTGGTACGCGAGCCAGGGTTTCCGCGTTTGCCGATGATTTCACTGTGTGTGTGTCGACCTTACGAGACATATGCACTGTGATTAAGGCACTCAAACAGTACGAAGATGTGACAGGGGCCGTAGTCAATTTCAGCAAATCCAATGGTCTGAAGTTGGCTGCCTGGAGGAACGCGCCTGCCTTGCCGGGTCGTTTCAACTGGACAAATGATCCGGTCCGGATCCTCGGCGTGTTGTTCGGTCCGGTTCTCAAGCTAGATAAGAACTGGTAGGAAGTACAGTTTAAGGTCGAAGCGTCTGTTAGGATTTGGCTTCGAAGGGGGCTTTCCCTTAGCGGTAGAGCTTAGGCGTGCGCCACTTACGTCTTTCTGCTCATCCTCTACTGCTAGGCTGTACTACCCCTGCCTGACGACCGTTGGGCGGCGTTTACGCGTTAGCTCTTTTCACTTTTGTGGAAAGACAGAAAGCCGCTTGTCCGAAGGCAGGTCTGCACTCAACGTCTGTGTGAGGGGTGCTTGGGAATGCCTGACTTGGCAAGTCATCGACATGCCGAGAGATTGTTTTTCCTGAGTTGTACTCAAATGGAAGAAACTGCGTGGGGCCCTACGGTTGAGAAGGCTTTTCCCAACCACATCCCCGACCACTTGGTCGAAGGTCGACGTAGACCAAGAGGACAGACGCGTTTCTTCGCTGAATCCCGAGCTGCGCTCAGATTGCTGCCGGAGTCCAGTGACCTTGCACTGCCTAGAAGGACTCTTTATAGGGAGTTAGTGAAGGGGGCCGCTTCTTAGGGAGGGCCTGTGTTCGAGTGGTTATAGCACTTGTCTTTTGGCTGGACGACCCGGGTTCGATCCCACTCACGGAATGCGCATATTCGGGTGTTAAAACTCCCTCTGTCCACCTAGCAGTAAATGGGTACCTGACTAAAACTCAGGGAAGGTTCAAGTCAGCAGACGGTGAGGGATGGGCTCCGCCTTCCATATGCTGTGCCCTAGACACGGTGGTTCATTACAAATCAACGACACTCGTGCGCGTCAAGGATATGCGACCTTTACCTTTTACCGCTTCTTATCCGCTGGATGGTCGGAGGAGGAGATCCGCTCTCAGTGGTGTTGGGCGCCAGGCCGAGAGTATCTCAATAATTTTGACTTTTCTTTCACCTGGCAATTGGTTAGGAACGCTCTACTTCTCAATGGCAGGCTTCACAAAGCTAAAGTAGTGCTTAGTCCATATTGTGTTCGCTGTGAGGATTACGAACAAGAATTGGCTACTTGCAGTAGGCGTTGTGAGTTTTGGAAATATGTCAACGAGGTGATGGCTCGCATCGTACCCGATCAGCTGGTTCGCCTGGATGTAGCATCTGTAATCTACAAGGTAGTTCCTTTGTGGACCAGGGAGAAACAAATGAGGTTTCTCACGATCCTAGCCGTAGCTAGAGTAGTAGTGTTAGTTTTACGCTTAGAGATAGGTCACGGGGTGCATCATCTTCTGATCACGATTTGATTTTGCATTTTAAACATCAGCTTAAAATCAAAATTAAATCTGATAGGAAGAAAGTGCATGCCTCGCAGTTTGGAAGAAGGTGGATACACACCGGTAGCTTATGTGTATTTGGTCGAACTAGATTTTAGTATGTGTTCCCTGTCTAGGCATGGCGCGCGACGTCTTTAAGTCACAAAAGTTTTTAAAAAGACAAGAAGTTTGACAAAAAGCTTGACTTCAAAGAACCTTAGCTAGAGGTATAAATGACCCATGTCCCTATATTTATTTTTGTTATTAGTAAACTTTCAGGATGCCCGTTCCCAAGATTTATTTTCATCCCTGGCCCGACCCAATTGGTACTTATCCTGAAAGATACCAACTGTCCTCAAAATGCCCCCCCACTTATCCATTAGGTAAATCCCCAACCCCACTTAGAGAACTGTTATCCTTGTTTTCAGTTTACACTGGAAAACAGAGAGCAGTTCACAATTAGACAGGTAAGGGGGTTCTCTACTAACCTACTGCAATGTTTAGCATTTTATTTAGTTCTTTATATGTTTAATTATTGTTATTTTTCTTTATTTTTTTTGTTTTTAGGATTCATCCCCCCTATCATTCGTTGTATTCTATTGTACATCTACATGTTATCACAAAAAAATAAATCACACAAAATAAATAGATCACAGCTACAAAAAAAAAACTTTTGTAAATATCATTCACTTTTTCAGAGACTATTTGCATATAACAAAACGACTCTTGCGTTTACAACGCGTTGTAAATAATCATTTAGGGAATTTAAAATAGATTAAGCCCATAGAGTTAATGCGGTATTGTGGTGACATATACTAGCATAGTGAATAGACAAGTAGACGACCAGCGATCCCCTTCCTACCCCCCCCCCCATTTTGGCCTTGTGCCACATCTTTTAAATTGCAAATTGCAATTTTAAGATAAATAAATAGTTTAAGTAAGATTCTTGACACGTTTTCGTTCTAATCGCAGTCTCGTCTTGAAATTTCGTTCTTCTTTGTCTATTATTACATTATATGTAATCTAATGTTATCTAATGTTAATTGATTAATAGTTTCCTTATTCTAAAGGTATACACATATTATGAACGCTGGCGGACTTAGTAAATAGTAATACTGGAGTTTCGGCTTAAAACAGACAGACAGAAAGACAGAGAGATAGAAAAAGACAGACATGCAGACAGATACAAAATACTCCATTATTAATAGACTAGCCAAAATAGCCCCCCTACGGTCGTCAATTTTTGCTAGCAGGCCGCGTCAGAAATAAACCTTCACCCGTAAACCGATGGAGCCCCAGTCATATTTATTCGGTAGTTAGACATTGATTTTCTTTGTTTCGGACCAAGAATATTTTTAGTTAGAAAAAAATTCAAAAAATTCGACCCCGCCCCAATTTTTTTAGACCCCCCTCATGAATAGAAATATTTTAAGGCAAAAAAAAATTGTTTTACCCTTCCCCATATATAGAAATATTTTGTATTTAAAAAAAAATTCCCCCCCCCCCCATTTTTTTACCCTCCCCATACATAGTAATATTTTCAGTTTAAAAGAAAAAAAATCTTTACGCCTCACCCCCCAATTTGTTTTTACCATCCCCCATGGATAGTTATATATTTAGTTAAAAAATAAAATATTTAACTTTTGTTTACACCCACCTCCAAATTTTGTTTTCTTTACCCTCCCCCCATACATAGTAATATTTTCAGTAAAAAAAATACCCCCCGCTTCAATTTTTTTTACCCTCCCCCATGCATTATAATATTTTCAGTTTAAAGAGAAAAATAACAATTTTTTTACCTTATTCTCCCCTTATTTTTGTTACCCTTCCCAGTGAATAGTAATATTTTCAGTTAAAAAAGAAAAAAAAGAAAAGTTTTACACCCCCCCAAGTTTTTTAACCTCCCCCATGAATAGTAACATTTTCAGTTAAGAACAGAAAAAGAATTAACCCTCCCCCATACATAGTAATATTTTCAGTTAAAACAAGCAACAAGAAAAAAAATTTTGACCCATGACCCCCGACCCCAACAACATTTTTACCCTTCCCCATTCATAGTTTAAAAAAAGAAAAGCAAATTAGGAGGCTCCTCGGTCATATCAAAGAACTCAGGTTTAAATATGTTATTGAAGGCGCCTACGTCATATCAAAGAACCAGTTTTGTTATTCTTCTAAAATGGTTACTCATTTAGTAATGGCCGAGATATTTGTTACTTTACTTCAATTTACAATATAAACACATTGTGTTATTAACGTAATGAAAATAAAGAATGATTCGGTGAAACAATCCTCTTACAATGACGTCACTTCTGGACATACCGGAAGGATGAGTCAGCAATTTATTTTTTCCAAAATGGTCACCAATCTAGTAATGGCTGGGATATGCCTTGCAACACTTTAATTTACAGCAAACCACATTGTCTTAACAACGTAATGAAAATAAAGAATCATAATGTGAAAAACATGCTCTCAAAATTACGTCAGTTTCGAGAGGATGACTTTGCAATGTAAACAGTACACGCCATTGAAAGTGTTGTTAAGAAAACACGCCTGTTACGAAGAAAATGCTTTTAATTTATTGTATGAATAATTTTTATTAATATCACCTTATCTGAAAATATTGTAAATACATATGGAAAATTGATAATAGTACTTATAAGTGTATATTTGTAAATATAAATTTAATTGAAAGTTAAAAGGAATGAATTATGTTATGAGCGACTTTTTGTAACAGTATATAAGGAAGTTGATAAAATATTAGTTCAAGTAAGATTCTTGACACGTTGCGTTCTAATCGCAGCCTCGTCTTGAAATCTCGCTCTTCTTTGTGTATATGTTATCTTATATTATTTAATGTTATTTAATCTACGTTAATTGATTAATAGTTTCCTAATTCTAAAGGTATACAAATATTATGAACGCTGGCGGACTTAGTAAATAGTCATACTACTGTGATGGGGTTTCGGCTTCAAACAGAAAGACAGACAGAGAGACAGATACGTAAAGTCCATCATTAATAGATATATTCATAAATGTTGACATACGTAAAAACAAAATGATAGACACATGTTGATAGCTATATGACTATCAGATTAAAAAAGTATGCATACATTGTACATATTTCCTTTAATCTCTATGAGAAAATAAATATTTTGGTTTGAATTCATAGTATTTGTTTTTTGAATGAAAAGTTTTGCAAAGAGTATGACCGACATTTATATTTATAACGTATTGACTTATACTACCGAACACGCACCCAAACATATACATATCTATATGTGTGAGTGTTACTATTGTGTAAATGAGTACTTACACACATCGAATTGTGTTATTTAGGTGTCAGTACTGTCAAATTTTTGTACCTTCGCTCGCATAGTAACACACAGTGTATTAGTTCTAAGCGTTGTACTGAGTTACAATCCAACATTCGAATGATGGATTTTATGAAACAAAAACAGTTATCATTTGATAACAATATATATATATATATATATATATATATATATATATATATATATATATATATATATATATATAACCGATGTTAAATTACTCTCCATCTCTCGACAATGTGCAGCATTGGTATGCGCCTCGGCTACTGAGTCAAACATGGCTTTCGTATCGAAGTTAGAACAATGTGACGACAGTGATTGTCTACTCTCATACCTCCGATTGCGTGTTAAGCATGAAACCTATCTGTATATTGATTTATTTTGGAAATAATATTTAGTAAAAAGAATTATTCAAAGCTCGCACAAAATAGAACACTTTATGTTTAGTAAAGTGAAGTTGGTAACAAGCTAACATTGTGTGTAATAAATGACTTGGCCCCGCCTGTTGAGTTATCTGAACTACTTGCTGGATAGTCGCTGTGGATTTACATCTCATGTCAAGGCAATGCGTGATGGATCATTGGTACGCGCTGCGGTTAGTTCGTCAAACCTGAATGTCCTATCGGGGTTCGAACCGTGTGATACATTGTCTTCTCCTATACTGAGGATAGCAGCTGCGGCATGAAACACATGCGCATTTGGGTTTATTCTGAAAATAATATATATATATATATATATATATATATATATATATATAAAAGCATATGGGTGTCTCTTCGTCTTACGAATTTAAATATTCGAATCATTATCGCCATTTGTTTGGTATGATTCGCCGATGAGCCAAGTTTTGGAACTTTCACTTCACGTGTCTAAATGAACTCAGCAAATCTGAAAGAATCTAAAATAGAAAAAGAAAACTTACGAGTACTGGCGTATTTCTTCATGCATATTAGGGAATAAGACAAAAGAGATAGATAACGTTGAACAGAGAGATATATTATATGAGATTATATCATCTCATATTAAATCCTGCAAAGGATTTGATCTGTCACAGAACCGAGTAATGGAACGCATAAGAAAACCGCAAGAATTCGATCCATCAAACCCTCCCAAAAATTCGAATATCCTTTTATGCTAAGTTAATTCAACACAGAAACCATCTGCCTGCACACGCATTTCTATTCGTAGTGTGCCGTCTATATGTATATGTATTTACCTTCATGCGTATGTATACAGAAGTGTATCTGTGTAATGAAGAAGGCGTATATGTTTAATCATACCATATACTGAAACAATTGACGCCCTCTTCGTTATATATATATATATATATATATATTGTGTGTGTGTTTTTCGTTCAAGTTTAAAGTATTGCATGGAAAGTTAAGGAAATTGAAATAAAAGCCAAATTAGCAATACAAGATTAATTTTTTTTTTGTTTCTTACATTAATCCTATCGAGTACGGAATAAAATTCCTTCTTCAGGGGTGACCAATATTGAGTCATTTTTTTTTCATCAAAAAACAAGAATAAAGAAACTTATTTCTTTGTTAATTTGATAAACGTCTTTGATGGTACGACGTCCTCGCCTTGGTGTTAAGAAATGGCGGGTAGAATTGGATGAAAAAAAAAATGACTCAATACTGGTCACCCCTGAAGAAGAAATGTTATTCCGTAATCGATAGGATTAATGTAAGAAAAAAAAAATTAATCTTGTATTGCTAATTTGGCTTTCATTTCAATTTCACATATATATATATATATTTATATATTCATATATATTTATATATATATATTTATATATATATATATATATATATATATATATATATATATATATATATATATATATATATAAAATATACAGGGTGCCGCAACATAAACGGGCCCCGTGTACACTTTATGTGATATCTCCTTTATTTATTCACCGATTGCCCTTATTTTACAGGACATGGCCGCACCAACGACCGTGAGTACACCAATGCTTCAGTGGGAGCTGGGACAAAGAATACACTGTGTAAAATTTTACTTCAAGAAAGGCTCGTTTAAGAAAACTTAGGACAGTTTCATGCATCAGTTCGAATGTGAAAAGGCTCCACTCAAAAGCAGAATAATAGAACTGGGTGGACCACTTCGAGAAGTATTGGACCGTGGAGAACTTAAACGTTGCCAGTGAGAAACGTCCAAGCCACTCGGCACGTCCCAAGAAGCGGACAGCCGAGCTGGTCGAAAGTGTGAGAGAGTCTCTCCAGGAGAGTCCGAAACGCTCTGTTCGTAAGCGAAGTCAGTCGCTCGGTATCTCTTGTGAGACTTGCTGGAGAGTGCTGGTGAACAATATCAGGGCTTACCCCTATAGAATACAGACGCTGCAGACCCTTACGGCCTCAGACAAGAAGCAGAGGAGCGCTATGGCAGTCAAGATGCACGATAAGATCGAGGAGACACCAGGTTTCCTTAACCTCCTTTGGACCTCAGATGAAGCCCACTTCCATCTTGACAGAAAAGCGAACTCCAAGACGAATGTAATCTGGGGGTCGTCCAGACCCAATGAAGTAGCCACTAAGCCCCTGCACTCTCCTAATTGCACGGTGTGGGCTGCAATCTCGGTCAGAGGAATCATCGGACCAAT
>OY744535.1:82099640-82124640 GCA_963556195.1 Sepiola atlantica
ACCATTTATCGGGAATCGTTGGATTATTTAATTACTGCCTCTAGTCATTTTAATTATTCAGATTTGAACATTCTACGAGATAAAAGACAGCATCGGTTGTCGAATGACTAATGTAGTTGTTAGCCCATACACTTAATTGTTTATATATTTTCTTAGTTAGACTGAATCTTGAATGACAAATGTAATAATTTATTTTTTATATATATTCTCAGTTATACTAACGGTATAGTTAATTGGCTTAATTCGATGTGAAAGCAACTATGCTTTGCATTCTAATATTAGTTGGGTGTACGCTTTTTAAGGTTAAGAGGCTTACCATTTGGCTAGCCTGTTTACAGGCCAAGGGAGTAAACGTTAATGGTGCGTTTTCAGACTTAGTTTGTCACATACTAAGGAAATTTAAGTATATTCTATTAGACATCGTTAATTATCGGCGTATTCTGAATGTGCATGTTGTGCATGTATGTGTATCCTCACTTATGTACTAATATTTCAAGTTCAGGCGCAATTAGATTACTTGGCATTTATCATCTGAAGCTAAAATCTACATTGTTCTACAGGAAAGGACCTTACTCTTTCTATTTTCATATGCAAGTCAATCATTTTTCGAAACTTATTTTCCTCTTATATCTAGTAGCTACCTGCTTATTCCCGAATACTTTCCATGAAAATATTAGAGAACCTTGGACTATTTGTAACCTTCAAGGACCAATAATAAATAATACAACACGGTCGTACATTTGAAACAGTGTGTTACAGAAAATCTGCTCCAAGCTTCTCTAGTCGTAGTATGTACACATAGTGTAATCAAGACCCCATACACTCCAGGAATAAGGTATACACAGCATCACCCAATAACAACATTATTCTTAGACGTTTGACGTCTATAATCTTTCCATTTATTGTTTATTACAATCAAGTCCATATGTTTACGTTTTCTTTGTTAATCGGCACTTCACATAAGCTGTTTGCAGTATTACAATCTCAAATGAATCGAACACACACTCAATGCGTTCATTGAGTATTATACTCGGCAACATATGAATATCATTTCCTCATCTTGTGTATGTGTCTTGGCTTTATTTACTTTCTCTTTTATCGGAAAGATTTGTTGATTTTGAACATCAGAACAAATATTTTTGCATGTTTGAAACGTACTTTCGTAGATTTTTTCACTTCCTGGAATGGTCTACCACCTATCTATAAAACACTTTTTTATCTTCTTTGTAAGCATTATTGCAGCTGTCGTCATTGAGGATTGCACATTGTTATTTTGGGTTATTCTATTAATCTGCTAAATTCTTCAATCGCTTTTTCGACACGTGCACATATCGATTGCTTAAGCGGTCTTTTAAATGTATCAACTAACTGTTTTGCTTGATTATTTCATCTCGCATAGTACGGTGCGATCGTGATATGCTCAACTACACACGTTTAACAGAATAGTTACCATTAACTTGACGTTAATTACTATATGTTGTCCGACTGTCAACGACACCGAATTGCACGGTCTATTCATGTAAAGACTAATGATTACCTCCGTGGTTAATTTTTACATTTTTATATTCTCGACATTTTTAAATACTGCCCGCCACTCTTATGTAATATAAATTACTGAGTTGCCCAGCAAAATATATGTGAATCCTAGACCAATGTCAATCAATATTTTACCAGGGACTGCACTTTAGAAGAGGTGTATTCGTTGCTAAAACATAGTTTATCTGCATTGGAAATATTTTGCCCATACTTGTCCAATACACAATACTTTTTTCATTCTGGACAATCTCTACTGCCCTACATAAGATCCTTTGCGAAGGAGGTTAAGCAATGCTGCAAGAATAACCACTCGATCGCCGTAAATAATTACTTCATCACAAATGTAATACCCTTCAGATATGTGTCCGTGTTTTTGTTTATCGTGTGTGTTATTTTTTTTTATCATTGTCTAATGTTATTTCTTTTATGCCTTCGAGTTTTACCGGAAGCTTCCTAATTGCGTTACACAATAGAGTGTAACATCTACCGCTGTATGTGGGGAACACTTACTGTGTATTTAAGGGGTTGAGCATATATTTCGATAAATCTTTAAATTTTTTAAGCATGACTACTTTCTGACTATGGGAGTAACTCCATTTCATAAGTTGTTTGTTGAAAGTTCGCTGTTAACCTATAACGTGTTAGCAGTGGCTTATTGTCAATTTCCAACACAAATTGTTTCCATGAAAACAAGTATAACATTCGGTGAGTGCAAATATCATACCCAATGTGTCTTTCTAAATTGTTGATTAACTTTTAACTGCAGCTAGTTACCTACAAGACGTGTGGGCGATAGCTTTTAGCTATCTATCTTCAAGTGTGTGTAATATGCAGATCTGGATTGTAGTGTGTCAGAATAATTCAGATCTTAAGATTTTTCAAAAATATTTCATGGTATCCTGTCGTCAAGACTATTTCCTTAATAGCCTATTAACAAGAGCTAGCAAAGTGTGCGTGTTTGGAATCAACCCAATATAATTATTTGCTAACAAACGACACTTTATAGTGACGAAACGATTTCCGGAGCTGGCATACATTTTTATTTTACTAGACTGCTCCAGGTCTGGTCCTCAACCATTCTTAAATATAATAAAACGAAGATGTGTATGTTTTTCATAAACAAATCATACTTTATCTTCTTTAATTGTAATCCATAGTCGGGGATTCTCTTAAATATTTCGTAAACATGTCATTTGTTTTCTTTTGTGCTTTTACTGAACTAGTCAATGTGCCCATTAATTGTTGAATAACACATGTGATAAATAAACCCCCAACACACATGCTTCAAATTTGTACCAATACCTATTGCAATTAAATCAGACTTGCTAGTCTACATGTACTTTCAAGTAAGCATAATCTAAATCAACATTTGGAATTAAAAAAAGGTGGGGATTACCGAATGTCTATTCTGGATAAAGCCCATTGTGCAATTCTCTGGAGAAATCTGCAAAAAACACAGAGCTCTATATTATTTACATAGCCTGTTCGCTAAGTCAACTAACTTATTCTACCTTCGATGATACTCCCATTGTTTCAGGTCTATCGTCCATCTAATTTACTTGCGCGAATTACACTTTTTTTAACTGGCTGAATATTAGGTGTCGATTCAAATTTAGTAATCATTTTTTACATTATCCCAGTCAACCAGAGCCACAAACGTTAGATAGTATTTTAATTATTTCTGAAAACTCTGCTTCGACATTTAGAATTTCAATAATTTGCTGTAAAAGTACATACTTGCCAAAAGTATACACGGGAAATACCAAAATTGAAAATTCCCGACCAGTCCGTGCTCAAGAGATTAGTTCACTTCTTTATTACGAACATTTTAAATACTAAAGTACTTTCTTTTTTTACTTAACTTCAAATGCCATTTGTTAACCATTCCCGCGCTCAGCTATTTTCCTGTACTCATCAAAGTTTGCTTTTCGAGTTTTCCATGTTCGAAAATTTGTTACTGATATATCTCAGTTGTAATCAAGTTGTAATATTATATTTTTTATTCAATATTTAACCTTCACGAATTGCCTAATAGTTTAAAGTTCGACAGTTAAAGCAGTATTCTGCTACATGTTACAGCATAACACCAAGTGCGTTAGCTTGTTTTTGAAAAAAACGTCGTCTGATCTCAGCATCGGTATTTGATACTAAACTCTGTGACTATATCGACATTTAGAATTTTAAGCGCTCAACTCCGGCGATGTGAATGTATTGCAGTGTTTGTTAACTACGATAGCGAAAGTAGTGAAGAACTTCTTCTTTCTTTGTTAAATTTATATATATATTGACTATTTCTGAAAATGAGACACAAATATTATTGTATTCATATGTCCATACATGTTCAGATCAAATCTTTTTCGTAATCAAAACTCATCGAACCATCTTACGATTTAAATTGTAAGATGCCCCAATTAGGTTCCATTTCGAAATATATCGCAACCGAAACACGTGTGCACATATGTAGCCAATAATCCCCGTAAAAAAGAGTGTTATACCAAAATACAACTAAAAAAGAATTGAGCAATATTGAATCAACAGTCGAGTTGTATTGAGCTAACGTTTAGAAATATATATATATATATTTATATATATATATATATAGTTTTCCTTAAAGTTGTATCATATTGTTGACACGCGAATATGATGAACATATGTAAGTATACTTAACAAGTAAGTATTATTTCATCTGATCTACAAAGACAAGTATTTCAAACAATATTATTACACACTTGATAACACTTTGAATCTAGTAAACTTGTTAAACAACCGTTATATTTACATATGCAAAACGATCAATACAAATAGTATACAAATCATTTGAATAATTAATTTTGAAACAAATTATTTACGTTACTTTTTTAAAGAGTAAATCACATGTAAAATATCGTTTATAATGAAACATACACAATGAATATAAAACCAACATCTATGTTATGTTTTAAGGTATACAACTATTCGTCACGATCGTGGCAATCACGAGTGCGTGTGTTAATATAATTGAATGTACTGAATTATGAAAGTAGAAAAATACAAACTATTCCTCATTAAATTCATGTATATTCTATTTACTTTTTAAATACGCCCTTCAGTGCTTTTGTATTTAATACACAGAAACACACCCCGTAATATATATATATATATATATATATATATATATATATATATATATATATATATATATATATATATAGAGAGAGAGAGAGAGAGAGAGAGAGAGAGAGAGAGACGGAGATAGAGAGAGAGAGAGAGAAATAACAAGCTATACGTTATGTTCATTAAATTACAATGGACGTTGATTTCTTTTGACTTGACTTGACTTTGACTTGACTTGACTTGGTCCCTTAACCCCCTCCTGGGTCGTAGGGGCGCTGCACCAATGAACTCCACACCAGCTGTCTCCACTTCTGACGGTCATGGGCAATGGACTGGGTTGTAGCGAAGTTGTAGCCCGTCCACTCTTTGATGTTGTCCGTCCATCTTTTGTGTTGTCTACCCCTCCTTCTCTTGCCTTGCACTGCTCCCTGCAGGATGGTTTTGGAGAGACCGCTGCCCCTTGTCACGTGACCATACCATCCAAGCTTTCTTTTTTTTACAGTTGTCAGCAAATCTTCGTAGTTGTTCAGATTTGCGTTGATGAGCGCGCGAACTTCTTCGTTTGTGACACGGTCTGAGTACGAGATGCCAAGCACTCTTCTGTAGCATCTCATTTCTACCGTTTGGATTTTTCTTTGGAGCTCGGCTGTCAAGGTCCATGACTCGCATGCATACAAAAAGATGGATAATACTAGTGTATGCAGCAGCTTCAGTTTGCAACGGAGACTAATGTTTCCGTCTTTCCAGATTGATTTCAGTTTTGCAAGTGCTGCTGCCGTTTGTGCTGCTCTTGCCAGGATTTCAGTCTTGGATCCTTTGTTGCTGAGTATAGCGCCAAGGTATTTGAACTGGTTTACGGTTTCCAGTTCTTGGCCGTTGGCTGTTATCGTTGTTGATAATGGTTGTCCACTATTCGTCATCAGCTTCGTTTTTTCAGCATTGATCTCCATTCCGTACCTCGTGGATGTTCTGTCGAGGCGGCTCACCAGACCAGAAAGTTCTGTTTGATTTCCGGCAAGTCCATCAATGTCATCGGCGAATCTGAGGTTTGTGATGGTTCGTCCACCAATGCTGACTGTGCCCACGTGACCATCCAGGGCATCTGACATGATTCTTTCAAGGAGGATGTTGAAGAGTGTTGGCGACAACAGACAGCCCTGGCGAACACCAACCGCAGTGTGAAACCAATCCCCCACTGAACCCTGAACGAGAACTGCACTTGTGGCTTTAGTATACAACTCCTGTATTATTTTAATCATTTTTTGACCCATGTTGTATTTCTTCATTGTTGACCACAGTGCGTCATGCCAGACCCTGTCGAAGGCTTTCCTGAAATCAACAAATACATGATATAATTCTTGTTGTTCTTGTCTGTACTTCTCGCTCAGAACTCGTAGATTGAAGATTTGTTCTGTGGTGCTTCTACCCCTACAAAATCCAGCTTGTTCTTCAGCGATGATCTCTTCTGCTTGTGGTCTAAGTCTGTTCAAAATGACCCTCAGCATTACCTTGCTGGCATGGCTGATAAGACTAATGGTCCTGTAATTTTGACACAGCTGTAGGTTACCTTTCTTGGGTAGCGTGATGATGAGTGACTGTATCCAACTTGATGGCCACTCTCCAGTCTGCCAGATTTTGTTGCAGATTTGTGTTAATATATCGGTTACTGTTGTTCCTCCCTTCTTAATCATTTCGGCTGGGATGTTGTCTACTCCTGTTGCTTTTCCCGTTTTCAACGATTTAATAGCATGTACTACTTCTTCCCGTAGGATTGGGTGGTCATCACTGTTCGTTGACTCCTGACTGGTTAAAACACTGATATCACCGTTGTTCTGGTGGTTGTACAGCTCTGAGCAGTATTCTGTCCACCTGTTCAGGATGCATTGATTTTCTGTTAGGCATCGGCCCTCTTTGTCGTGGATAGTGTTGGCTCTTGATGGTTTCTGCTTCGTCAGGTCTTTCACTATTTGGAAAGCCTTCTTGCTATTGTTGTTGTTTAGGTTCTCTTCGACTGAAATGCATTGTTTGTCTATCCAGTCTTCCTTTGCCTCTCTCATTCTTTTCCGGATTTGCTTGTTGATCTTTCTGTATGCTATCACTCCTTCTTCAGAGTTCTTGGTTTTCTTGAGCTCTCTCCTAGAGTCGCACATATCGAGGATTTCGTCTGTGACCCATGGTTGAGTTTTCCGGCGCTGTTTCCCCAAGACTTCGTTCGCTGTTTCGGTCATCACTTTGTTGAATTTGGTGGTCAGTGCTTGCGTATCTTCTTCAAGCTTGAGGAGAGCAGCAAATTTACCGCCAATTGTTGCTTGAAAGGTTTCGAGTATGTCGGGATCTTTCAGTCTGTCTAAATTGAACTTTAATCTAGTGTTCTTTGGCCTATTGAGCTTCTTTAGTCGTACCTTGAAGTTCAGTATCACTAGGTCATGATCACTTCCCATATCCGCTCCTGGAAATGCTCTTGACCTGGCTCTGTTGATTCCCGATCTGAACCGTCTCTGTACCATGATATAATCAAGCTGGTGATGTGATCCGTTGGGGGCATGCCACGTCCATCGTCTTGAAGCCTTGTGCTCACCAAGAGTGTTTGCCAGCACCATGTCGTTGTAGCTAGCGAATTCCAGTAGGCGCAAACCGCGCTCGTTGGTTGTTGCGTTGCAGGAGGGGCCGCAGTAGTTTTTCCAATCTTCGAGTGCATCTGCACCCACTTTGGCATTCCAGTCTCCCTGAATGATGGGAATGTCATTCTTATCCACCTTGTCGATGGTTTCCTGTAGTTGAGCGTAGAATTCCTCCACCTGGTCGTCGCTGTACTCAGTTGTCGGTGCGTAGGCTTGTACTATTGTGATGTTGAATGGTGTTGCTCCAAGGCGAATGGCGATGAGCCTGCTGGATATTGGATGGCACCCGAGTACTGAGTCTTTGACGACTTTATTGACGAGAAAGCCTACTCCGTTCATGTGCTTATCCACTTCACCGCTGTAGTACAGCATGTGGTGATCATCTGTAAGGTGTTCACCGATATTCTTCCATCTGACTTCGCATAGTCCGACAACATGCCATGTGTAACTCTTCAGTCCATTTATGAGTTCTTGCAGCTTTCCTGTTTGGGCAAGCGTTCTGACATTCCATGTGGCTATACTGACATTGTCTCTTCCTCTTATTTTCGTTGTTCTCGTTGTTCTCGTTGTTGCATCAGTAGCACACTTTTCACCCTCGCCCTGATGCGAGACGGGGGGCGCGACCCTTGTTAACCCGTGCGACGGCCGAGCCGGTATGGATTTTTGTATTATGTTCATTTTTTTTCCATGCAGTGTGTCTTTGGCAAATGTAGTCTAGCGGCGCCCATCCCTCTCCAGACTGTTAGCCCCGGTCGAAGTCCCTCGTGATATGAGGGTTCGCCCTGGCCCCGGATATATGGCCGTTGGACTCGCGATGAGTCTCTTCCGCCCTGGCCGTTGACCTCAAAGTGGTTCATCCGCCCATTGATGTTGTATCGACATCACCCCCTCACGTCGTTTAGCCCGCCAGCTGAAGCGGTTTACCGGGGTATGGCACTTGGAGCCAGCACGTGAGAGATTTAGGGATGAGTGAGGACCAGTGACACCCGTCCACCCATACAGCTAGGGAGCAGCATGACGAACGCCAAGGGTACTACCTCTCCTCAGGCCCCTATACACCCCTGATTTCTTTTATTGTACGCAAATATACTCGCACGCGTGGACCGTATACATAGACGCTTACATATACATAATCTGCATCTCTATGTTGCAAGCATGATAACGCATTGCTATACAATCATGTAAACACACATATACACATACACACATATACATATACACATATATATATATATGTATATATATATGTGTGTGTGTATAATTGGGTATTTACATATATAGAGAGAAAAAAAAAGTGCAATTTGTATGGCTGCATGTGCTAAACAATCTTAGACATGTACATGCAATTTAACAAAAAATACAATAAATACGTACATATTCCTCTCTCTTTCTCTATTTGTCTGTTTTTCTCTCTCCTTTTCTCTGTCTGTCTCTCTGCCTCTCTGTCTCTCCTAGTATATATATATATATATATATTATTATTATTATTATTATTATTATTATTATTATTATTATTATTATTCTAATTGTGAGGTCATAACATTTTTCTACATTACCTTTTCCTATATTATTTCATAATTAATATAATACTATTCTTAATATGTGTTTAAGAATAAAAAAAACAATATTAACACTTTTTCAGCGTAGTGATCTCAATGTTATTCATGTGTATATACGCACCACAAACATGTATCCAAATTAAAAAGAAAATTAATAAGTCACTTTATTTCGGTACATATTCATTCATTCATTTTCCATGACTCAGATTATTCTATTGTTGACATTGTTTTCCCAAGTATTTTTTTCTTTTTTGTTAGTACTCTTTCTATAAAAATAGTGGGCCTTCATAGGAGGTATAACGTTAAGGTTGTAATAATCCTAAGTGAATGTTTTTTTCTCCGTAGAACGAACTCGATTCGAACGTTCCACACCCATATTCTTTATCTGCGTCGTTAACCACTTAGCCATTGTCACCTCCTCATTTTTCTATGAACAAGAATAATATCCTTCAATATGATAATAATCTTAATAATTATAACATTCTTATTAAGTAAACAATAGAATACTGGTGACTAGCACTGCCCATTGGATGGCAACACGGGATTAAGATAAAACTACATAGAGACATTCTCTAAGAAGACACTATCCCCCTAGTTTGAATTACCTACTGGGGAGTTTGAATTACCTACAAGGGGAGTTTTAATTATTTACTGGGGGAGTTTTAATTACTTACTGGGGAGTTTGAATTACCTACTAGACACTATCTTCGAGTGTGTTCGGTCTCTCCGTACAAGGGTTTGTCAAGACAACCTGACATGAGGATACTTACCCCTGCAAGTAAACCCTGACCAAATATTCAAAATTGCATAGTATCCGCAACACAAATAAGATCCCCCTCATACGAGTAATAGTGCATCTTCTCCTAGTGATGTTACCTCAAATAACACCACGTAGCTTGATACTCCACCAGACTAGATGAATTCTTGTCCTGGAATCACGTAATGCCAACAGTCTACGAAAAAGATATTCTACTACATACTTGACTGGTCAGTGTGGGAGACAAGACATTATTCTTAACTTTGTTACAAACTCAATGCTTGTGAAATAAAGGAGAATTTTAATAGAATACTCGGGTATCTATGTATCTCATATAGAGATCAAGTGTTAGCCCCAGGAAGAGGCCCCTTGATTTCTGAGATCTTCGAATGAAGTAAAATTAAACATTTATAATAGTTATGACGCCGCTCAACTACATACTTAGAAATGTGATTCCGAATAAAAGTTTACAGACACAGAGTGAACACCATTATGTCCATGAAACTATTTGCAAATACAAAGAGGATCTGGATAGCTGATAAATACGACCGAAATCTTCAGTCAGGACATCTAAATAGAATTTGCAATGTAAAAGTGCACAGTACTAGAAATTAAAAGAGGAACACTGGGAGACGACAAGGGGCATGGAACTCCCCAACCAATATGAGATGAGGGCGGCAGAAGAACATGATTTCTACAAATATCTTGGAGTTCTAGAAGCAGACCCCACCAAACTTATAGCAATGAAAGGGAAGATTGAAAAGAATATTTACAAAGAACGAGGAAAACTCTTAGAAACGAAATTATATAACATCACTCTGATAAAAGGAATTAACTTATGGGCAGTATAACATACTCTGGACCATTTATAAGCTGGACTATATTAGAACTTACACACCTTGACCAGAAGACTAAAAAAGGTATGGACATGGCACTCTAGAGACGATACGAACAACTTCTACATGAAAATAAACGAAAGGGGTAGAGGACCGGTAAGCATATAAGATAGTGCGGAATACCCCAAAAATAGCTAGAGCCATACATAACCTAGAACAAGGAAAAGCTTATCACCGCAACAAGAGACGCCGTTCCGGGAAGCACTGACACCTGATACATAGCGACAAGAAAAGAAAAGTGGGAAACATGGACGTTTCAGAAGACGGACAAAATAATAAAAAATAACGAAAATAGATGGGCATGGCTAAGTAAAGGGCACTTGAACAGAAAAACGAATTCTTTACTGATGGGTGTGCATAACAATTAATTTCGAATACGTAGACAAATGGTACAAATCCAAACCAGAAACAGTACAGGAAAACAAACACAAACACAAACACTCCTCTGTGACATGGATATACAAACAGACAAACTCATACAAGCAAAAAGACAGGATGTTTTGATAATCGACAGAAATAAAACATAATCCTGAATCGTAGACTTCGCCGTACCAGCAGAGCACAGAGTGAATAGTAAAAATATGCAAAAATGAAGCAAATACAAGAACTAGCCAGATAACTGCAAGGAATATGGATCATGTAGAAAGTCAGTATAACATCAATTATCATAGGAGCACAAGCAACACTTTAAAAAAAACATGGACGAAAGACTGGAAGAAATTCGAATAAAAGGAATCATTCAAACATTACAAAGGACGTCAATGATCAAAACAGTTGTAATCTTACGGAAACACCTTGAATGTGGTGACAAACCCGTATAAGCTACGAAGGGTAACCACCAACATGGAATTTACAAAAAGAAGAAAAAAACACACCCACACACACCGAGAACGCAACATCAGGTACTAAGGAACAGAAACTGCAAGAAACCCCACTTCCTAAGCTCCCTCCCCTCTAACCTCAGCTGACATAACACAAAAATTGAACCAATAAACATAAATTGCAAGAAACATCATAAGCTTTCACCCCCTCTCTGCCTCTTTCCCGCCTTCTCTCCAGAAATGGTGCCGGTGTAGGTTGACCGAGGAAGGACACCACAAACCAGACCTCCACTGGAAGAGTGCGGAGAGTGCTGGTATCTTTGGGAGGCTTAAATACACACACATCCCAGAGTAGGCCAATTGTTCTTACCAGCGATACATCAATGGTAAGCGGCGGTTACGATACCGTAAGTTCATTTGCGGTAGTTATCGAAAAGAGGTGGAGACGACTAGATATTTGTGGAGGATTCTTGTAACTCAGACTCCAGGGAATACCACTTGTGTTTGTCGGTGATCAATCACTGACAATGACCTGTGTAAGAACTCTTAGTGAGTCCAAATAATAATAATAAACGAGTTATAAGATTGACTAGAGAATGAACACACAAACACACAAGGTACAATTTACGACAAGTGCATTGCACAGAGAAACGGAATCAGTATTGAAAGTCGCACACAATAACAACAGCGTGAATAAGTATCTCAACGTCAATTAGAAAAAAAGGCAGGACAACACTAAATACAGTCTATGTAAAGAACGAAAACGAATCTGTAAATGCAGCAAATTAGCCTCCAAAGAATAAAAAAAGATAGACAGGAATGTTTTGGAAAGTAAGTTCCTCTGAAACTATGCAAACATCTGCAATTAAAATATGCAGGGAATTCGTACAAACACAATATTAAGACAATATTAAAAAATGAAAAGCAACAAATATTTTAGCACATGGATAGACAAGCAGACACCCTCTCCAAAGCATATCCGTTGGGCGTCATAATTCTCACAAAAAAGAAAAACCTTGCCGTATTGTATATTGCGCCGTTCCAGTAGATTTCAAAGAGACAAAAAAACAAATACATAGAATTGCGAAATAACTAAAACGATTATAGAAATAAACACAGTCACTCAACTATTAATAATTGTCGGAGCAGTAGACACAGTTCCGAACATCGGGTATCTCAATGTATATCAGTCAAACTTCTGTGTGCATGTATGTTTCGCTAAAACTTGAAAAAAAAACAGCAAACAACCACAAAGTGGTGTTATTTTAACCGGCATAAACCTAGGAAATAATATGAAAAATATTACTAAAAAGATTCAATTAGAGGTATCAAATGTCTATTTTTTCGTTTAATGTAATCACAATTTGATGCGTTATCACGTGCACATGATGTCATATTAAAAGGAACATGACGTAATAGTGATAGGGTTGGACTATATTTATACGCCATAACTACACTATTAGTTTGTTAATTACGTTTCGGTTCGAACAATAGCCCTAATCAAAGGGAGGGAACTCAGAAAGAGTTATTTTAAAAAACTACTGGAGGATTTCTTGATTTTATATTTATAGAAGTTTCCAATGTGTATATGTGCTTATTTAGAAATCAAAAACAATCCTATTATGTAGTAATGTTTTAAAAACTGCAAGTCATTCCCTAAAATTGAATTAGAAATGCTGTCAGAATGAGGTTACGGGGGTAATCCATAAGTAATAGACGATAGTTCTAGGGGGAATACCGGAACCGTGCTTTATTCTTTTGGTCCGAGTCGAGTTATAGGAAGAAGAAGATCAAATCTCCAAGACTTTACCTTGAAAGCCGTGTCTACTCTAAAACTAATCCGAAAATTATGTCATTAAGGGGTGAATATGGGGGGAAGAAACATGTACTTGGCGTGATTGTAATAAACTAACCACCCGTGGAAGTATGAACGTACATGCCTGTTAGGATGCATCTCCTAGGACTGCAGCACATCCGGCATTCCCATGTAGGGGCGCCTCAGGCGATAGCAATAAACTAACCCCCATCGTTTCTCTTCTGCTTTTTCTTTGTCTTCTTGTATCTTCTCTTTTCTTCTTCTTCGCTGATGCCATCCACTGCGTGCTAATATCCGCCAATGCCCACCATTCTCCGCCATGTGAAGACATCGCTAACTCATAATTCAAATAAGAAATGAGTCAGCATTTTTAAAATTTACATTTTGCAGACAATGCAGGTCACAACTTGCTAATATTCGGTACTCTCCGCAATTTTCCGCCAATGCCCGTAAATATCCGCCATCGTCAGTCATGTAAAGACATCGTCACCTTATAATTAAAAAAAGGAAATGAATCAGCATTTTTAAAAATTTTACATGTTGTAGACGTTGCCCGTAACTACCTTTTCATATCCATCAGTTCCAGCTAATGTTCGCCAATGTACGTCATGTAAAAAATCGACAGGTCATAATCTAAAACGTGGAAATGAGTCAGCATGTTTTTAAATTTTACATTTTCGTAGGCCATGTTCGCCGCTACATGGTAATATCCACAACTTATTGCCAATGTCCGCAACTGCAAGCTATGTAAAAAAATCGCCAACTCATAGTTCAAAACAGGAAATGTGTAAGTATATTTAAAATTTTATAATTTAGTAGACGATGCTCGATATAAAATGCTAATGTCCGCAACTTTCTGCCACTGTCCGCCATGTAAACAAACTGCCAATTCATTATTTAAACATGGGATGATTCTGTATTTTGTTAACATTTTACATTTTAGCAGACGATGCCGCAACTACCTAGTACTATCAACCACTATTCGCTACTTTCCGCTAATGTAACAGTTAATATGAGTTATTTCATATAATAGAGACGCTACATAAATGAACATGCTTTATGCGTACTTTCATATGTAATAAGCGCTACATAAATGAACACAAATTGTGTTTATGCCCCAATATTTACTATGTAAATAGTTTCATACGACAGAGACGCATTAAAATGAGTTATTTTATAAAATAGTAGCGCTACATGAGTGAGCATACTTCATGAGTTCTTTCATATGACAGGGGCGCTACATACATTAATATGATGTTCGTCCAAGTGCACAACTATATCATATTAGTTCTTTTGATATGATAGGGGTGCATTAGTAAATAAACATTTTTTATGAGCACGAACTAAGCATAAAAGTGGTTCTTTTATATTACAATAGCGCACCATCAATGAAAACATAACTAAAAATGAGTCTACCGTTTTATTTCCAACTCTTTTAGTCGATAAACGACATATGCGAAATGCGTATGATATTAGAAGGCATATTTTACATTTGTTTAACGGTAAAAAAGAAGATATGCGCTTGGTCATTAGAAATTACAAACTGGTGTTAATTAAAAGAACAAGATGACATTATATTTTAGGTCTGACTTTTTTTCGTAAATTATTGCTTTTTCCCTTTTCTCTTTCATTGTACAATAGAAGATATTCACTTGGTTGTGGTAACCTTATCTGACATCAGAAATTGTTGACCTGTGTTATTCAAATATCAATTCATTCATTATATTTAAGATAGATTCTTTTTTTTTTCAGAAATAATGTAATTTAACTAATCTGTTTAATGGGAATAGAATCTATCCACTTGGTCGTGGCTGCTCAAGTTGACATCAAAAACTGCACACTGATGTTAATCAAAAGAAAAATCGTGCAGTATATTTAAGGCCGGATGTTTTTGTTTTCATTTATTTTTAAATTAATTTTTCATTTATTTTTTTAGTCATTTAGTGTTTCAATCATTTTTGTTTCATTCATTTTTTATTCATTTTTTTACATTCACTTTTTCATTAGGTGTTTTTACATTTAATTGTTAATTATTTTTGTATTCATATTTCATTCATTTTTTATTCTGAAATCTTTCTAATTTATTTGTTATTTATATAAATGTCCTAGATAGCGCAGGTTTTTGCCAAAAGTTCTCATTACAGAGCTCACTATATTAAATAAAGCGTGTAGGTTTAAACGAAGGGCTTCTTGTCATGAATACCATTCCTGCCTTTTGTAGAATTTTGTGTACACACACAGGTATAATCCAAAATGCGTAAATCATCTATCTACATATTATTGTTTAATAGAGGTAGAAACAATACATTAGTAATTTATTTAAACCATAGGTTTTACTCGGCTTTGCCCGGGATCCCAAATTGTAAGATTACAGTATGAATGGCATATAGTATATCTGTTCGTACTATTGAATAAAGGAACAGCATGTGTCTTCTTAATATGTTTAAATGGAGGAGGAGGAGAATACATTGAAAATTAGCACTGACTATTTCTGCTACTCGACGTGATCCGTGATCAATAATTGTACAATCTAAGTATTAATTTTTTTAACTGATATCTATAAACTATCTTCGCTATATTGGCTTCATCAACATAACGTATCTTCTAAATATATTAATATGGAGAAGGTGGGCAGAAATGAGGAATAACACAGGATAATATTTTCTCCAGAGTGTTGTACGAGATCACAAATTGTAAGATTACAGTATCACTTTTTGGTAAGTGTTATATATGAAATCTATTCGCACTATTTTGTAAACATCATTTATCTATATGGTATTGTGAACTGTGGGGATACAATACATTAGGAATTGCCCGGTACTCACATTGTCCAGGGTCAATAATCATTATCATCATACTTTCTGTTCATACTTAGATGTTAACGGTACTGTAGGCAGTTTAGTGAAGGCCTCCTTAACATTACAGTATTAAAAGAAAAAGGGAGAAACATTAATAGACGGCTACACAGCGGAAGAGAGAGGTGTATAAGATTTTATATAAATATGTTTAGCATCCTATTTAACTTCTTCTATTTCGTGTCAAGGCAGCGGACAACGCCGGGTAGCCTGCTAGTAAAAAACTAACGGATATAAGATAAACAGGTAAGCACGGCAATAAATAAAACACCCGTGATTTTCAGAAACATCCTGGAATAGAGTAACTAACCAACATAACCAATGAATACAAATAAACAACGGGTAAGTTTAATTAGTAATTCAGCAAAATATAGACAATGCATAACACTAGGCCAAGGGGTCCGAAACTGCCGCCCACAAAAGTAACAGACACCGCCCAAATCGAAACTACGATCAGATGACGTAGCAGTAGACTCTGGATGTGTCCGACAGAATAGTTGTTACGGGTTAAATATGATAGAAATAAAGAGGAGAGAGCGAACAAACAAAACTACAAATGACAGGTTGCGTGGACTACTAAGACATTTTGAAGGCATTCTAACTTAAACTAAGGATAACAATCGGTCGTTACTAGGGAAAATAAATAGAAAACATATCTTGTGGTAACGGACATTTATTTTGAACAGTTGTTGAAACAGTTAGTGAACATCTGAGGGGTACCTGTTGTTATTTAGAGTTCAAAGAAAACCTCTAGTTTTTGTTAGCGAATATTTACTGATCATGTATTCTGTGAACACTTCTAATTATTTTTATATTTAAGTAAAGATACATGTAATTTTACTTATTAAAAAAATATATTGAAAGAGTAGTCACAGTTTAAGAATTTTCAATAGAAAGTATAGTATTATAAATATGGTACGTTTATTGAGTATATATATTTTTAAAGTGTAATTGTAGCGTTGGTCGAGAGTTTACGAAACCAGGGTTCATAATCCGTTGATCTGAGGTTCGAATCGTTCGATCAGCGATACAATTACGTAATTCCGTACTGAAGAGCGTCAAATCAAAAAGCGAAACATATATAGGTATATGGATATGAACGTGTTTATTGATTAAAAATAATTATAACGTTCCTATGAAGTGGAACAATTTCGAGATGTTATAAGTGGTGATTCATAAGTTTGGTATGTTGCATGGAAGATATACCTCTCTTTAGAATAACACTACTGTGATTTACATTAAACAGTATACAAGGAATATTTTGCTCGCATTAAAAACGTGATCGTAGCGTTGGCCGAATAGTTACGCAGTCCGGGTTTATGATATGTGAATTTAGGGTTCAAATAGTTGAACCGGCGATAGGTTTATGAAATCGCATACATACAAGGGTAACATACACAAACGCACAATCTATGTCTATGGATATAAAAGTATTTATTTTTAATAATAATAATGTAGCCTTATAAATAAGCTTTTCGAGAGGTAATACACCGCTGATTCATGAATTGGCAATAGTGCATGGGTCTCTCACTTGGAGTATAGTACTCTCATTAGAATCACACTACTTGTGTTCACATAAAAATATTATTAATTAAGTATATTATATATAAATCGTATGTAATATAATAATATCTGCATCAGGAAAAGCTAAAATGAATAACGAGAACAGAAGAGTTTTACACTGCTGTTATTCAACCTTAAGATTAACATGTAAATGTGTCTAAAATGTGTATAAACCTAATCCCTTGAATACATATTCCAATTTTGATCTGCATCCCTTACATAATTTCAATTTCAATTATTGAAGCTATTTGAAATGTAATCCTGATGTTAAAGGTGTATGGAGAAAATATTGAAATACGTATAATATGTGCTAATCTGTGGCTAATTACCATGGATCAAATTCAAGGCAAATCTGAAATATTTTAATTTAAGAGTGCGTCATGAAACAACACATATAGTTGTTCCGTTTGTGTTTTCCATATACATGTGCACGTGTATGTGCATATATATATATATATATATATACATATATATATATATATATATATATATATATATATATATATATATATATATATATATATATATAACGAAGCATTACTTAGATCGACATATAAGGAGGATAGTAATGAGATTGCGTTTACCCCAGCCGGGAATAGAGAGTCTGCCAGGGGTCCGAAACTTTCTCAATCGTTCATCACATATGAGCAAGGGTAGAAGTAGGGATCAAAGGGCGGCCATTAATAATGAAATTCGTGTAGGTGGAAGTACTGCATGGACAAAACACATGTGTTAACGGCTGAAGAGGAGGGTAAAGGAGAAAATAGAAGGGGGAGCACGCCATTTTATGGCTACTATTGCAAAGATATTCTATAGCATTGTAGAGAAAAGCTTCTCCAGTGGAAGCGGATTGCTAGGTATCATTAAGAAAAATAGTCAAACTATCCTATTACTTCTGCAAAAAGGTAGCTGTATCCATCATAGGATATAATAGTTCAAAGATTGGTAAGTCACAGAATGGTACATATATTGCTGGTGTCGACCGCAATAACAGTTATTCATGGAGATCCAGAATGTAAATTTTACTAATAATAGTCTATCAAACAGCGGCTTTGTATCCAGTTGTAATTTTAGAGATAGCAACATCTGCCCACTGGATTGCGTATTTTAGGATATCATGCTCTGTCTACACATGACATATAGTGACTGTAAATAATAATAGGTCATATACCGGGTCCGCTGGGGGGGGGGGGTCAAGCATAGCCTCAGGAATCATATGAGTTCTTGCGGGGTGGACGGGGGCCTAACATAAGTAAGCCTAATACTTCTCTGGACCGTTTTGTTAGAAATCTCGTTATCAAACAGACTCTCTTCGAATGTAAATAGTCAGTTCTGAAGAGGGCTAGCAAGTATAGGCCGAACGAAATAAAATCATGCTACCTATGCGCATTAGAATCGTACCATATAATGCCATCTAGGGATAAGTTCGTCAACGCTAGGCAATAGATACTTCAATGGTGTTTACATAGAAAAAATTACCTATTATCAAGCCTGAGACCTCCATAGAAGGAGAAAAGAAAGGGGATAGCATCTACTCACTGAAGTAATTTGGCGTGGGCCAATTCAAATGTTGGCAGTAGTTATATATGATGGCGTTATGAGGTAGTACTGTGTATTGGTTTTAACTAGGGGATAATACACATCATAACAGTTGATTAGGATACCGTGATAGCGGGGTTGAGGGCGGGTGATTGGATGTTAGCTAACACTATTACAAACTATTTTCTTGAGAGTTAACCCTAATAAATCCACCTTCAGTAGAAAAAAACTGTGAGGGGTGAGTGAAACACACATTAATAGATACATAATAAATAATCAGATAAACAAATATTTAAGGAAAATATTTCGTATGGGACCAGCATTTATATTTATCTTATTTTTCTAATTTAAATGTAAATCTAACCATTCTAGATAAGGTATATATATATATATATATATATATATATATATATATATATATATATATATATATATATATATATATATATATATATATATATATGGGTGGTTTTGTGTGTTATTTACTGTCGTATTTACGTGCATGTTATCTTTTATTTTTTCCAGAATACGGTATTATGACATTAGTTTAATGAAAACAATATTCCAAACTATTTAGTCTTTTTTACATTGTTTATTGTCATAAAAATAAAATACTTATATAAAACACGGAGAGATGAAAATGAGAATAGCAAGTTATTATCATGCTTTAAATTCTGTATAAAACAAGTTGAGAAGTATCGTCTTTGTTTTTACAGAGTTCAGATTTATTGATTTTTTTCTGAACACATTGAAAACAGTGTTTATTATGTATTTTGCTGTTGAGTGAAAAATAGAAATACCAGTAATATTAACACATCCATAAATAAGATGATTTGAAATGTATAGATTTACGTGGTTTGGACATATGTTTAGACGTCCAGACTTCAGCTATATAAACGCATCATATTAATATAGTTTAATAGAAGAAATATAAAGAACATAACTAAAGAGATGGGTTGCCAGTCATAAAGGCTGAAACATACATGACGCGCCTGATTGAAACAAGACTAACACAATACCATGATAAATATCAGAATTGTGTTTCTAAACACATGGCTAAGCTGTATTACGCATGCAAATATGTAAATGAAAATCAAAAGCCCATATAGTGTATATTAAACTGCACGTCCAGCTCGTCGACAAGGGGAACCTCTTTGAATATACATTTTTCCATTGCACAAGATTAGGCAAGGAATATGTTTGAACTGACTGAGTTTGGTATATATTCCTTTAAATAGACTTCGATACAAAATAATTCATCAGCCGCGCTTGCACATATATCTGCGTTTTTAGCCATTGATCGATATTTAGTATCGCTTCCTTCATTATCTCCCCGGAGTCACATTGTGTATTCAACTGTAAGCTTAAAATTAGTAGAATCGTTGACGGGGTAGCATAACCGAAATCTCAATTGTGAGTGTAAATCCCCCCATATATATATATATATATATATATATATATATATATATATATATATATATATATATATATATATATATATATTACCCTCATATATATATATATATATATATATATATATATATATATATATGTATGGTAATCTAAAAGCGAGTAAGGCAAATATTCAGGCGCAGTTGAGATGCACTCTGGTCCAATCCGAACATATTTTCGACATTTTACCAATTTATTCAGATACATCTCGCATACAAAATGAAGCTGTCGCGTAAATATTATGCTAACATCTTGTGTGAGTGTACTAATAAAAACAATTAAACGAATTTTTATTCAGAATAGGTCTTATATATATATATATATATATATATATATATATATATATATATATATATATATATATATATATATATATATGGAGGTATATTGTAAAACTTAAATGTATAACTTAGAACGTTGCAACTACATGATATTTATTAAAATGATTCTTCTTCTGTGTTATCATACTCCTTTAGCGTGGGATCACAGTATATATATATATACCTATATATATATATATATATATATATATATATATATAGATATAGATATAGATATATACATAAATATATGTATATATATACATAAATATATGTATATATATATATATATATATATATATATATATATATAACATGATATAAGATTTTACTTTACTCAACTATTATTAGCTACATGTGTTAATACATGTTTAAGCTGCAACTTTATCCTACGATCAACATCTTGAGAAGACATACATTGAATCAATAATGTTATCGCATAGATTGTTTTGTAAGAAGAGAGGGAGCTAAGGGATCCAACTTGCTATGCGTGAATGTACTACTATCTATGTTGATTTTCGAGATAATTAACCCCTCTTTCTAAAATTTTCCAATTGAAATAAAGACACAACTGAAACATGTATGCACATGTGTATCCAATAATGTTTTACTAATTAAATTTTATATATATATATATATATGTATATATATATATATATACATATATATATATATATATATATATATATATATATATATATATATATATATATATATAGTATATTACACATCTACCTGTTATTAAGTCACCCTAATAAGTATCCGGTAAGCACACTGTAAGAGAACGGTTCGTAACATCCGTTAAAAGCAACTTAACTTTACTTGCCTACTTCCATAATCTTACTATAAGAATTATTCATGTGTATAAACTTTTTGATTTTAGGTAGATTCTTTCGTATGTCTTGTTATAAACGGACTGGCACACATACGTAGAGACGGTATCCATGGTTGAATCCACCTTAAAATGGATTTATGTCAGAAATGAGTGTACATTCTATGAAAAGTGCATGGTTGCGTCTTTGAGTGCCACCCTTAAAATTAGTTATTTTTTCTTTGTTAGAATTCGTATCATTTTTGAGGGAAAACGTTTTCTATTTGTTTAGGCGCTTTTTTTCAACTTCGTAGATGGTTATCACTATAGAAAAAAGAATTTAAACAGTGTAAAAGTAAGAATATAATAAAGAAAATTAAAGAAAAAGAAAAGCTATAAAATGAGACAGAATAAATAAATAACTAATCCTAATGAACAATCAACAATAGCTTGCAGGTGTAATCAAGCGAACAACTCCATCTGGTGGCAACACCTGAAGAGTCGGGCCAGAAAACAATTACTCTTTCGATAGACAGTTATCCGCTTCATTGGCTTCACGTTGCAACCAATTTTTTTATCAGTTTCAAAATCGAGTTGGCAGATAATCAAAAACATTAATTGTTTCATAGAGACAGTCTGCAGATATTCAGTTAAACAAGATGCATTTTTTACACCATTTCGATGTTTGCGTGAATAGCTATGCATGTGTATATTACTAGCAATTTTCTAAATTAAAAAAACGTGTCGATATAACCGTACATAATAACCGTGTTAATACCTCGATATATAAACAGTTAAATATGTGTTTGAATTTACACATATATTATTTACTCTCAAAACTAATGAACGTCGTTTGATTTATATCACAAAATGGCTGTGGAAGACTGAATTAAATGAGGTATATGTAGTTTCATTCCATGCAAAAGAGGTCGAAAGCTTATCTGAAGATGTATAGAGAACTGATTTTAATGAAATTTCAAACATGTTTATACAATTTGTCGTATCTGTATTACTAGAATCGCCCGTACTCAGAATTGACATTTGAACTTCCAGAGTATTCTCTTTTGAGATTGATTATTACTTAGTTCTTTTATCAGGCAATGGCTGACGGAAATAGATCAAGCTTCACCCGTGAATAAAATAAAGGTTATCATTCAAAATACCGTACATATTCTCGAGTCTGACAACTCTAAATTATAAAACATTTCTGATGAGGTGGTAACATATGTTCAAACATTTAGTAATTTGTGTGAATATTAACATAATTCCCTATTGAAAGAGTATCAACTGTATATGTTTATACACTTTGGTATCTGTTATGTTTACACACGTGTCTAGTTATTATAAACTAAAACCACACGGCACATTTATTAGGTCAAAGGGATATTATATCGAAATTATTTTTTAAAAGTAGGTCTCATACAAAGAGGGCAACACGAGTTGTAAGCTTTTTGTAAGACTTCAGTTATATAGTGATTATGTATTAACCTTTGTTAACATCAAGTAATACATATTTCAATACTATTTTGAAGGCGTGTTAAGAGATATGATATGAAGACACGTCTCTTTTGAATATTCGACTAATTCTTATTGGCATTAAATCTAAGAGCAAGTAAGGCCAATATTTAGGCACGGGTAAGATGGACTTGCCCAATCCAAAAATAGTTGTATGTCTGCAGATAAATACCGTAAGACAGAATAGCAGGATAACATAAAACACATTTTTCTAAATATATGTTATGCCATGAAACATACATTCCCGTTAATGTATAATATTTTCACAGTAAAAGGCTATTATTTTGTCTGTTTATTTTATTGTTAGTTTAATTAATTCTTTCTCTATGTGCTTCTTTATTAAACATGTGTACTTCTAATGTTATTAATTGTTCAAATTATAATGGCTGGAATATATTCTATTTATTTATTAAGTATTATTAAATGAATAAGTATGTAGTCATACGTTACTGAATAGTATACAATACCAAACGATCAGTTCTGGTATCGACCTGTTTAAAAGATTTAACTAATTAGTTTAAAAAATTAGATTAATGAGATGAAACGATCAGATGAATTAGTTTAAAATATTATATTTATAACTGAGTTTTATCAGAAAGACCAACCAAAAAATAGCACCCCAGGGGAGGACAACTCTTTCGACACAGGTAAAATGACGCAATGGAGAATATACAAGTGAAGGGAGTAAGGGCAATTCTCATTGGCTTTTGTCGACAAAAAGGTATATGTAAGCTATCCTAACTAAATTTTGAAATGTCGATGAATGTAGCACAAGTCTTTCAAGAATGCAACCTTGCGCGTTCGGGTTCCTTACATTTTTTCGTGTGCACCAATAATGTAAGAACAAAACTCAGATTTGAGGACAAATTTGATGAATGTATTTTACGATCAATAACTCTGATTACATATACAACGGCGGTAAACAGACAAGATAGCTGACAGGAAACTTATCTTGTGAAAATCACAGAAAGAAAGTTCCATTTTGGATAAATATATAGTGAAACAAGGATGGTAAGCTACCTGTCTTGCAGGATCGGCGACGACAATGCCTTAACATGAAAAGAAGTACCCGAATTAAACGTACCCAGAGGTCCTCGACTTAGTGGATAGCGAAAGAGATATAAAACAAGATTCATTTTGAAGAGAAAGCGAGAAATTTCCCACTCGATATTAAATGGATGCTACTGAATAAGACACGCCAACATCAAAGGGATTCGACCTTCATCGAAACTGAATGTGATGACTTGAACTGGGAAACACGGAGCTAAGTGTATGTGCACACATGCGTAAAACGGGGCGTGTGAGGAGCAGGATTCACAACACAGAGCCGTCGTTCCAGCCTACGGTTATGCCGCTTTAGACACGGTGTCCCTAATTTAAATAAGTTTTCCCTAACGAACATCAGGAATTCATGTCGAGTCTTTGATTCTGATATTTGTGAAATACTTAAGTTACTAAGAGAGGCATGGAAACATGAAAGTTCATGACAACAGTTATTACAAGCATTCCGTCTTAACGATTTGGTAACTTGTATACCGGACAAAGTCATGTCTTGTTATAGAGTAAATGTAGATTAATATTACCTGATGGTCAAGTTGAAGTGAACATTGCACTTTGAACTTTGGGACTACGGCTGTTTATGTTTTTTCATTACAGAAACTTGTCGTTTAACTGTTATAACACAACAATGCATCTATTTAACTGGTTTAAACATTCTTATATTGTGTTTCCATGTCAGCAATTGTATTATATATAATTAGTCATTATGCCACGTCAAATTGCGATTCCGTATTTTGTTACAGTTGAATAGATCTAGACAAAAGAAAAATGCGAGATTGTAAGATTC
>OY744535.1:82129640-82152140 GCA_963556195.1 Sepiola atlantica
AAGATTGGATGCTATCTGTCTGGGTCGAATGAGAATATTCAATGTCAAAGGGGAAGGGGTTAAGAAGTTAAAAGAAAAAGAAAAAAGAGTTAACTTTGTCAGCTCCTTCAATTTCACGTATATATATATATATATATATATATATATATATATATATATATATATATATAGTATACATGTTGTTTTATACAAACAATGTTGATTACATATGTGCATTCATGTTTCAGTTGCCCCAAACCCCAAATGGAGAGTCCAATACTTAAGTCCAAAAGAGAAGTCCTAACCTGGATTTAAAATTAAATCTCCGTTTTAATCTGAAGAAGTTGACTTTATTAGAGTGGACAAGTGAGACATGCATGAATATATGTAACTAATAATTTCAGTATAACTAACAATTTATACTAAAAACAGATCTACTTAGGTACCGTGTATAAACACTAGAGTTATAATGGATTACCCACTATAGAAATAAATATAACACGTGCACCATATATATATATATATATATATATATATATATATATATATATATATATATATATATATATATATATATATATATATATTTATATATATATATATATATATATATATATTTATATATATATATATATATATATATATATATATATTTATATATATATAAAGTATATATAAGTAAGGTCATCTGATTAAACAACTAAACCCCGAACTCTGTTCATAGACACATTCTGGTATTTTAACTCTCCCTCCCAGCAGTCGTTGACTTACCCCCTTTCTATTCTTTCCCTTTTCTAGTTGAACCCTAATTCTCGCTAACATCCAATTTCAACTTTATATGACTTACCCCCCACAATCACACTCTTAGTTTTAACCGCACGCATTCACCGCACCGTTCCCTTTCTCCTCCTTCGCACCCGTTCCTCTCTCCTTCACCACACCCCTTACTCGTTCCCTCCCTGCCTACTGGTCGCATATGAGTTTCTGCCTTTCTTCACTTCAAGTCGGCTTTTTCAACGGGCTAGCTTTAAAATATTTTCGCTGTTTTTTCTCATTTTAAAACACTTTCCTTGATATCTCAGCCCAGGAAGTATTTTTAATGGCGAATATTTTCCACCTCACTCTTTACTGAGCCTTGCCTGCATCCACGAACGTACCTCTTATTGGACTATTTACCCTTTGGATTTTCTATTTTCGCCGCACCTGAAGTTGTGGCTTCTTGGAATTTAACTTTGAACCGTCTCTCACAACCTCTCGTGCCTTTTAAAGACCTACCTATCTACATCTCATTCTCACCGCTGGACTTTTCGACACAGGACTTTTTAGCAATCGGACATTTGCTTGCATTCGGGCAGAGTTTTGCCCTGTGTTTCTTTCCCTACAGCTTTTATTTTATTTTTTCAAATTTTAAATCTTGGCCTTTGCCAACTTATCAATCCCAGCGACTTCCTCTGATGATAAGATGTTGATCTTTGAAAAGCCTGGCTTAAGGAAAATTTCACTTGAATAAATTGCCTTTTTGCGGAATATACCTTGCTCTGAGCAATTGAATTGAATTTTGATTTGTCTTTTGCTTCTTTAATTCCTTTCTATTCTTCTTCATATCTACCTGCTCTATCCTGGATATTAAGCTGTATACTCTTCACAATAGGTTTTACCTTTCCTAAAAGTTCGCTTTTAGTACACCACTTTATCTTAAGCTTCTACTTAGTTGAGCTATTTCCATCCTATTTGTGATATGTTCAACAAGGAATTCCTCCCGCTTTCGGCAAAAAATATGTCAGACGCGCACGCTGGCGAAAAGATTGTTGTCGAAAATGTTGATCGTGCGAGTAAAAAATGTATTCTTATTTTCGGTTGGCAGAGTTGCTTCCCCTAAAACGTTACTGGAGAGATTTCTCGAGTATCCTTCGAAAGTGTTTATCGTAAAAGTCTTAGAGAAAAACGCCCGATGATTAACTTTTGTCAGCGAAATTAGTTTAGAGTTCATAGTGTTTCAAGAAAGAAATTAGAGGTCGTCACGCTGTTACTCTCTCTTGTGATACTCGCCCCTCGAACCTTCAAGCCAAAATTGCTCGAATCTCGACCGCCGGGTTTTTTTTTCATGCTAACGCCTGGTCGTATCTTTTCCCCATCGTTCTAGTGTTCGTATTTGCACCTCTCTCTCTCCCTCTTTGTGAGTGAGGACTTTCTATCCAATCCTCTCTATGCACATGAAATCATATTTGAGAACAATTTTCATTGCCTAATTAAATTCTTTCATGACACATTTTGTTTTCATAGTCAGTCTTAATATCTGCTTTTAATCTCAGTTCATTTCAGTTGATAATTGTTTGACCTTTTCTAGCAAAAGGTTAGTCGTCCGAACACATTTTTATTTTGTCTACACTTATTCAGAGAATACCTATTTAAAAATTGTCTTTTGATTTTCGTTGGTGATTACAGCAAGCTTAGCTTTTGTAAATTGTTGGTAGGACATGCCCTTTAACCTAAGTCAGATCACAATACGCGTTGATCATTTCCTTGTTTAAAACAAATCAGAGCCTAATTGGCACTGAATCGAAGAATTCACACTGGACACACTCACTACTAGGAAACTTACTCTCTATTCAGGTCCCTTCATAATATAACATATATATACATATATATATATATATATATATATATATATATATATATATATATATATGTATATTATATACACATATATATATACATATTTATATATGTGTATCTATATATATATATATATATATATATATATATAGTTCTGAACTTTGTATATATATATATATATATATATATATATATATATATATATATATATATATATACCTCTTTTCCCATGCATATATACATGTATGTATATATGCCAATGTAAATATATAGGTAGATGTAGATGTATATATGTGTGTATATATATATATATGCGTATATATGTGTATATATAAATATATATGTATATCTATCTTTGTGTATATGTATATATATATATATATATATATAATATATATAGATAGATATGCACATATATATGTATGTGTGTTGTTATATACATATGCATATATATATACATATGTATATATATACAATATGTAAACATATATGTATATATATATATTGGTGTATATATATATATATGTATATGTGTATGTATATCAATATATATATATTTATGTATGTATATATATACATTCATATACATATATGTATATTAATATATATATATATATATATATAGCTTTATATATATATAAATATATATGTATATGTATATATATATATATAGTATGTACATATATATATGTATATATATATATATATATATATATATATATATATATATATGAGTGTTCATATCATTTCAATAATGTTATTATTGTGTAACACAAAATACTAATCATAGGTTAATAGTTTAAATCTTGAGATATGCTATATTTTGTACTTTTATATAGTTCAATACCACATTAGTATAACATAGGGCAGATTCACGTCATTTTTCATAACTTACTCTTTTGTTTCGCATACAATTGTTTTGGCTAAGACCAAGATATTTGTAAAATGCTCCTACGCATGTATTCATTTATTCGTGCACTCTCTTAATGACAAATTGGGCAAAGACAAATAAACAACTTTGAAAAACAACACTCAATATGTATCATCAATTTATTTATACGTGTAATTATAGCCCTTTTTACATTCATTTGAATAGCATGCACGTATTCTATCGTTTTAGGTTACTAATCATTCATTATCACCATTCATATAAGTATTCACAAAATCAAAGTATACATTTTTATTTACTGTTTTTACAATGTTTGTCAGGTTATTCTCTATACTTTTGTTTTACTTATTATTTTCCTTCTTTAAGTTTTCATCTTTTTTCTGTGTTTCCGTACGTGGTGTGTCGATAAATTTTAGGGACTTCAGGTGTTCTCATTAGCACTTTAAGTATGCCAACTTTTCTATTTTCTATCTAATCCAAAACACATATTTTAAACAATTTAATATCTGCTATAATTAGTATTTTATATATTCCTTAATTAAGACATATATTTGTTCACTGATCACATTTTATTATTTACGTTTTCAATTATCTTATCCATATTATTCCTTTCCATTTGTTATATTATACGATTTCATTGACTTCAGTGTTTCCTGAATTACTGGAAGGAAGCAGACTCCGATGAATATTAAATATGTTTAATCATTACCCATTTACTTAAATTATTAATTAAAAAACTCTTAAAACTAAGACATATTTCGTCTAGGTTTATTTTTTGTTTCCACGCATATATTTTCTTTTTCTGTAGTGTATTACTATCTGATGCTTTTTGTCCTTTTATTATTCTATAATGCGTTTCATCGGAGATGTTTAGTGACTCACATTTTGCCTGACTTGTCTATATTTTTACCGATTAATAATTTATATACTAATCATGTCTGATATATTATAATTACCAATCTGTAAATACCTGTATTCGCACTGGCTTTCTTCTATTCTCCCTGGTATTTATTTATTTATTCATTCATTTATTTACTTATTTCTATTATATGTGTACATTAGTAAGTTTAGGTGACTTTCATTTTCCCCAACGACCGGAAGTATATCCACTAATCTGTTTTCTATCCGATTAGTTATTAAGTAAAGCAACTATATGTTAGGGATAATCTTTAGTGTTAAGAGTATTTTTATAAAATATTTTCATATTTAACTATAAACGCTTTTTCTATAATTAATAACATTAGGTATCATATATTATACGTTCTACCTTCAATACATTTGTATTGTCGCCGTTTGTAAACATAAACTTGTATATTGTCTTAATTTTATGCATTTTTTTCTGATTAATATTTAAAGTAAATGGGAAATGATAAAAACATAGGGTGAACATAATTAAAGGTAATCAGTGAACAACTATATGTCTTTATCCATGAATAGTGAGGATATAGTAGATATTTAATCATTAAGAATATTTAGTATTGATTGACAAGAGCATAAGATATGGATAAAACGAAAGTCACCTAAATTCACCGATATAACACGTGCGAAAAAAAAGATCACAAAATGAAAAAAAAGAAAATAAAAAAAAAAAAACTAAAAAAAAAAAATAATAACCGGACAAAAATAACAAAGACGGTCAGTAAAAAAGATATACTTTAATTTTGTAAATACTTATATAAATAATAAGAGCCGATAATGACTGATTAGAAATATAAAAAGATAGGATACGTCGATGCCATTTAAGAAAAACTAAAAGGGACCATAATTCCATGTAACAAACAAAATGATGATAATATTCGGGCTCTAATCCCCCAGTTTTTCAAAGTTTTTTTTTTAAAAAGGTGTCTTTGTACAATAAATAAATAAATGCAAAGGAACATTTTATAAATATATTGATATTTGTCTTATATCATGACATTTGTAAAATTGTCTGGGAAATAAAAAAAAGTTGGCAAAAATTACTTAATTAAATTAAATGCTTAAATATGTATGACTTTGGAAATACACAATGCGGTAAATAAAGTACTAGTAAAGAAAAAAACACTACAAAAAATAATAAAAACAATTACATAAAATACAAAAAATATTTAGGTAATAAAAACCGTACACATTTCCAGACAAGGCGCCATAATTCGGAGGTAAAACGCCAGTCTACAGAATTCAATATCGAAGGTTATAAATGTGAATATGGTAAATTGCACTCTTATTCATAAGATATGTGGTCAGTGTGTATGTTAACTTTGGTAATATTTCGTTTAGTGGGGAGTGAGTGTGTGTTGATATCCAACTGGGGTGAGAAGAAAACTGATAATAAGTGTGGCAAGCTTACCTCCGCTAACTCAAACACTTACTGCCACCCTGGGCATATAGGAGTAAGGGATCGGGAATTGTACACCTAATTTCCAATGTTTACGATGAAGATTATGCCGGCTATATCATGCATTTATTACGTTGGCGAAAACTTACACGCATACACTGTGTTCCGTTCATATTTTTTTTATCTGGGATCATTGATAGAATTAAATTTCTGAGATCGAAAAATAACGTTATTTACTCATTTTATTATTTCTGTGAACGTCGATGACACGTGATATTTGTTTTATTTGTCAGTTTGTAACTCTTCTGTTTGCGAAACCATTTTTCTCCGCTATGTTTATCTTTTAGATGAGGTGCTAGAGATTAACTACTGCCATTCAAGAATGTAGGATGTGTCGGATGTTATCTGACATTAATAAGAGGATTAACTCAATTTGATTAAACAAAATCCGAAACTGAAAGTAATCTAATTATTTTTAATTAATCAAATGAGAACAATAAGACATGATTATCATATCCAAAAATGAAAATGGCCACTGTATCATTTGTAGTAGAAATGACAGTCAAATATACGGTTTTTATTTATTAGGTATTTTGAAAATCAACACCAAACGTTTGAAGATTTAAAATGCATTAAATATTCATGTTTCAATGTTTTTCATTAGTTAATTAATTCTGCTAATACACACATATTAGAAGGAATATAATATTTGCTGTGTGTGAATAAATACACATGGGTTTCAGTAACAATATTTTTATCGCCAAATATATGGAGGAAAGTGTAGATTTCATTAAGTGTTAAATTCGGAACTGCATATAGACGCCCTAGTTCGACGTAAATATTCTAAAGTTCGCAAAGATATACCTGAAAATGGTCAAGGGTACGTCGGCTGCACCGTTGTGCAAATATGAAATTAAATAAGAAAATGGTATGAATATACTTTAATAATACGCACTTCAATAAATACGATTAATTTTAAGCCAATCACATAAGTATTTGCGACAAAACACACGCTTCTCATTCTGGTAATATGAATTCAAATATAGCGCATATTATTCGGCGACCAATGACATAACCTCTGACTCTAAGTGGATCGATATTTGGTCGTGTTTATACCGTGTTAGTTGCGACAGATATTTCACTTTGAACCTTCGATCAAAACTATTTAAAACGTATAGTTCAAATGGACAGACGCACACCAAAGTAGTTGATTTCAACAACAACCGAATGCATTAAATGATGGGCATTGTTATTATGCTTATTAGACTAAACTGATAATCATGTTATTTATCACTTACGGTACTCAGGGGAACTTCCACGTTGCTTTCTACATCACTCTGTAGAGTTCACTTTAATAATAATATTCCGTTAAAATTAATACATGTCTTCCAGGGGCAATGTTATTAAAGAAAATATAACTCTTTCTTCTATCGTAAAAATAAATAGCATTGTAAGCTTAACGGCCTTTAAATAGCTAAAAAGTATATACACTTCTTTATTTAATAAACTGTATTAAAATATTATGATTTCATGACAATTAATATACTGTATTTTTACTGGCAAATAATTATCAGCTAAATATTCTTCAAACCGCGTCACATTGTTAAATGTATTTCCTTAAACCGTACTGTCTTGGTCGACGGAACGAAATAATTTAGCCTTAGAGTTATTTATTCATGAACAGGTAGTGTCGCATATTCTTTTTTCACGTAGTGACATCAGATATATCACCAATCAATATCGGACGTACGTGTGTTTTAAAAGGTAACCACTATATAGTTTAATAACATATTTTATATAATTAACGATTTGCCAAAATATACATATGTATCAAGAGCGTCCAGTTCGTGTTATTTCAATTCTTTTATTCTTTAATTTAAATAAAAATTGTACTCCATTTGTTTAATCTGCATTGTCACTTAGACCAAATCGTGTAAATATGTGTGTATGTATACATATACATGTATATATATATATATACATGTATATATATGTATATATATATATATATATATATATATATATATATATATATATATATATATAGGTATATATGTATGTATGTGTATATATGTATTACATATATATATACATAACTAATAATTTATTACACATATTTCCACCGAACGAATCCATACATTTAATTCGCATAACAAATATTGTTACTTCCCCCTATATCCTATAGTAAATACATATCACATTAATTCGATAAACTTATTTGACGAAACTCACAATTAATATCTCTTCTTGAATATATGAAAATCAATAGATGTAATTTTTAAAAAATCTACAATATTTAAAATGAGAGATTAATTATTTTACTTTATATTTAAATTCTTAATATACGAAAAAAAAAACGAAGATAAAACACATTGAAAATAAAAAGTAAATAATCAAAATATAAATGTAATAATATATATATATATATATATATATATATATATATATATATATATATATATATATATATATATATATAGATAGATTATTAAAACTAACAGTCTATCGATCACCATACACTTATCCAATATTACACACATATTTTTGAACACCAAATTATATACATACCATAACCCTAAACATCTTTAATTTCCATTCCCTGCGGGACTTTTTCCGCTGCTGTTCTGTCCTTTGGCAGGCATTTTGTTTTGTCAGATTCTCTGCACAATCGGAGATATTCCTTCTGGTATTAATTATTTTTGGCAAAAGGAAGTTTCTTTTCCCGAAATATTAAATAAATGATGTTATAATCATCCAGCCATCACACAAACAGCTAACAACACTCTTGCTGTTATGTAAGATTTAAAGGAAAAATAAACAGTAAGTCATATTTCACATTCGGTTTATTATTTTTGTTCCTTCCAACTTACATCTTACCCGGAATTGGCATTGTCCACATCTTTTTAAAAAACATACTACTACTATACCTAGCAATGCTTCAAGCAAACTACCATTTTCTCTTTCTCTCTCTCTCTGTGTCTCTCTCCCCCTCTCTCTCTCTATCTCTCTCTTTCTATATATATATATATATATATATATATATATATATATATATATATATATATATATATGCCGGGGTTTGTATTGTTTGACCGGCTTGAATGGGCATTTCTTGACTGACGATACCGTAACGATCAAACGAATACATATGTGAATAAATATTAAATATTTATTATTAAATAAGTATTTGTGTCTCACGTTCGGCCTGGCTCTCTAATGCGAGATAAGACAGCCGTCAACATTGGCTATAATGCAACGTGCCACTAAGTAGAACGCTCTCTGACTGATGCTTATGAATAATGTCTGCTTACTAACACAAATAATTTATGTATCACGACTTCTTATGACTATTCACGACAGCCTCATCTGTTAAACGTCAGATTTGGAGGTATAATCAAACACCTTTTGTATCGGGGTTCGGATTGCGCAACCAGCTTGAAATGTAATGTATTACTCTAACGATTCTGTAATGGTGAAACGTATGCGAATGTGGATACAATATTCAATATCTAACAATTATATATATATATATATATATATATATATATATATATATGTATTATATTATTTTATTAATTTTATACGTACATAAAAGTACATAGAAATGCATCACTCAGGGAGAGAAACAATCGAAATAGTTGTAGTAAGCGTAAACAACGACCGCTGCAATCAAAAATAAAAACAATTACATACACACACATTGAATAGTAAGGTGATACAAAACGTACACATTTCTAGGCAGGGCGTTGTAGTCGATTGGTAAGACGCTGGACTATTGACATCAATATCATAGTTAGCCATGCTAAAACGACTGTGAGCCAGAAATACATGCCCATGTATTACTTTTATGTACGTATATTATTAATACACGCGGTTAGCGACGTTTGATTTGAGTTGAAAAATACTTGTAATCCAGGGTTTCGAATCGTATGACCGGTAGTGAATAGTCATATCTCTATGCTGATGAGTCTCCGTTTAATGGCGAAACCTATACGTGCATAGATATTTAAATGACAAATAACAAATATATATATATATATATATATATATATATATATATATATATATATATATAAACGAAAAATGCGTCCTATAAAAGAGACTAATAATGCCATTTTCTACATCTTACTCACGTAGCAAGTGGGACAACCAAGATAGTAGTAAGCAAAAATTACGAACACTGAACCAATAAAAACAATAACATAAATATACACAAAATACATTAGATATTTAGGTGATGAAAATCGTACATATTTATAGGCAGGTAAGACGCTGGACTATATATATCAATATCGGAGGTTCGATCCCTATCTAAGTTTGTCATGCTGATGACGGATATGTGCCAGAAACACGTCCCCATGTATTAATTTTATGTACGTATACAATTAATATATATATATATATATATATATATATTAACGAAGAATACGTCCTATACATGTAAAGAACACTAATAAAGCAATTTACTGCGTCTTAATCACTCGAAACAATCGAAGTAGTTGATGGTTGCAAAATACAATGACTGCTGTAATCAGAAATAAAAATAATGAGGTAAATAAAGCACTAGTAAAGAAAAAAAACGCTACAACAATTAATAAAAACAATTACATAAAATACAAAACAATATATATGTATATGTATATAATTTTGCATTAAAGTGGCGATTCATGATGAGAAAGGTCAATGTACTTGTTTGATAGGAAATGGAAAAGAAAATTATGAAGTAAACAGTAAATATATTCGTAAAGTACGTAATGCAGTGGTATCATTCATGGAAAATACAAACACGGAGACGACATTACAATTTCTACTTATACATTTGGCTTCACCTTCCCTGTATGTGGTAAATGTGCAATTCCCTTTTCACTACATACTTATAGATAAAATATGCTTCAAATTCCCCCTTTATCTATATGTGTATTACATAGTTTATTACTTCCTCTTTCTCCAATTATATTTGAATTGTCGAGTGTGAATTTAAAAATTTTTCAGTTTCAAAAATGTAATTGTCTAAATCAAATGCTTGAAAATACCACAAGGTTGACATAAAGTATTGCATCGATGATTATGTAATTTCGTGTCAGTACGTTTTATTTTATTATTGATCTGTTTATTACATTGACCTCTCATACCCGGATTTCCTCCGGAATTATTTCATAATATATATATATATATATATATATATATATATATATATATATATATATATATATATATATATATATATATATATATACGGGGTGATTCATAAGTCACAAAGTTATATATTTTTGAAATTATAAAGTTATAAAATACGGTAATACAAGACAGAAAACTTATTCAAAAAATTCATTTATGGGAGTTAATATTACAGCTAATTTTTTAAATGTCCTTCATTCGTCTTGCATGCATCGCTCTATTCTTTTTTCCAAAGAATTTACGACTTTTTGTAGCATATTTTATTGATTATGAAATAAATCTATATAGAAACACATATATGAACGTGCAAATTAAAAAAAACAAATGGCAGTAATTAGAGAGTAAGATAACAATTATCAAAAGTTCATAGTATGTTTGTGCTTTATATGGTAATCATTTTAAATAGCTAAGTGAAGTAGCTTATGAATCACCTTGTATATATATATATATTAATATATATATATATATATATATATATATATATATATATATATATATATACATATATATTTATATATATACATACATATTTATATATACATATATAAATATTTTTCATGACTATATAAATATATTTATATAAATATATAAATACATATATATATATATGTAAATATATGTATGTATATCTATATCTAAAAATATATACAAATATATATATATATATATATATATATAAATGTATATATATATATATATATGTATATATATGAATTATATATATATAAATATATAAATATATATATATAACTATATATATACATATATATATAAATACATATATAACTATATATATATAAATATATATATATATAAATGTATATATATATACCATATATATGTATATATAGATAAATAAATATATATATATATAAATATATATATATATATACATATAAATCTTCATATAATATATATATATATATATATAAATATATATTTATATAAATATATATATATCAATATAAACATATATATATATACATATATGTATATATATTGTTTCATATATATATATATATATATATATATATATATATATGAAATAAAATATGAAATTCAATGCATACTTTTAGTAGATAGAACATATAGCCAAATGGTTCAGCTCAATATACGAGATAGAGCAATTAGACTAATCAAATTAAATACGAAAATCATCCCCTTACACAAAAGAACACACCTTTGAATGTAATTACACACACAATTACAGTACAGGATAGACTACCACAGAAAACCAAAACATATATAAATAGAACCACAAAAAACTGCCAATATTGACAAACTAGATGACCTTCAACAACATTGTAAAAATAAAAAAAATAGAAGAAAGAATAGTATTTTGTTTAACCCACCCTATAACTGCAGTTCAAAAACAAATATCGCTTAGGAATTATTCAAAATGTTAGCACCCGCATGAATACAGTACTATTTAAAATAAAAACTCCATTAAATTGTCTACTCCACAATGCCAAATATAGCACAACCCGTCATCACATCTGATAACAAAAAAATTAAATCTGCTCAACAACCAGCACCTTATATACACCATACTAATAATTGCAACTGCCAGAAATCTAGATAATGTCCGCTTAATGGCAATTGTAAACGAAGTAACGTAATCTTTGGTTGCACTGTTAAGCAATACCCCCAAAACACCATTATGCAAACAAATACCAACATACAATTCCTCCCCTCACCTTATAGCTCTCCCCATCTCCAACTTATTGTATCAAACTACACCCTAACTAACACGTGTCACACTAACACACATCCCGCTAACTAACAATAACTTAGAGCTCACCCCTCAAATTATGTCATCTTCTCCACCTAACAATTTGAACTTAACTTTGTACCCAGAACATTGCACATACACACCCAAAACATTCCCGATACTATGAATAACACAAATACTATAATAAGAACCCCATACAAAATACACACTTATATTGGGACAAGTGCATTCCCCATCAAGCCTCAGATCTCAAACCATATCTTCTCTTTCAGCCACAATAATAACAATGCCACTAGAACCTCTCTATCCAATCTAATCAAAAGCCTTAACAGTAAAACACTTCCTATTCCCAACATTTGGCAATATTAAAAAGGTATAATTTCTAAACTCCAGGATCCGCTTTCTGCCAACTTTGTACATTAGACACATTTATGATAGCTACATCAGCTAAAAACAAAACTATCATTAACTCTAAAAATGAACTTATCTCAAATTGCAGGCAGAAGCGAAAATTAAAATGCAACACTACATTACTCCTTCTGACACCGCTCCTTCCAGCCAACAACCCCCTTTCTAACATTAGAAACATTTTTAAATTCTACAAGTTGTTAATTTTTAATCTTAATTTTGTATCTTTTCCAACCTTACAAATAACAATAACAATAACATAACGTGTCCTCCCCTGTACACCTAATAACTATATATAACCCATATCACTTAATGTTAATTGAGAACTAATATTATTTTGCTCAAACCCACGAATCCTTAACCGTTTTACTCCAACATGATTATTCCTATTAAGCATTATAATTTCTATTCCGCTTTTTTCTCATTTTTTCCATTTATTTGCGAACCTTACAAGACACTCATCCATTGCACTTAGTATTTACCCAACTTTAAATTATTTAATGTGTTTATACATCTAACTCTAAAACACTAGTCCTTGTCGTAGTTATCACATATTAAACATGTACATTCCAGATTCCCATTAACTTGACCCCATATTTCCGAACTGAAACCTTTTTAAACTTTCGAAATTATATATAAGTTCGTTCTAAATAGCTTGTAATTACGGAGCCCACCCCTTTTCAGAAATATAATATTCACTTAATGAGTTGAATTCACCTTCGGCTTTAGTGCTTACTAGCAATAAACAGTATCGAAACAATCTCTCCCTCTCCAGCACCAGCCATAGCTCATTCAACTAACTCATTCACCCTATTTCATTTATGCTTTTTCTTTATCCACTCCCACCCTCTTCCTCGTGTGGCCTCGTTTTCAACTAAAAAAGATTTCGCGTTTCTTAAATTTGCTTAAATATCTCATTGCCAACTTTTAATATACACAGTTCAACTTCAATTCCTCTGTCGGCACAGGTAAGTATTTTTGTAATGGCCCGAATTCTCAAAATTACTTCTGAATAAGTGCGCTCCACCTATAACTGAACTAAACATCTCTCTATTGGATGTACTTAATTCTTAAACGTTTTTCTATGCTGCCTTCTCGAAAACCCTTCTTTTATATCTGTAAATCTACTTTCATTGGACACCTCATCAACGGACATTTACCAACTGGGCAGATCCCAGATTTTTTTACACGAACATTTTCACCCTCCATTACTTAATATTTTTGTCAAATTTTGAATTTTTGCTTTTTCACTGCAAACTAATCTATCTACATAATTCATCTGATGATAAGATTTTTATCTTTGACACGCTTTGGCTGAGGGAAAGAATAATCAACATATTTTTTTACCGAGTATACCTTGCATAGTATTTATATATATATATATATATATATATATATATATATATATATATATGTATATTTATATATATATATATATTCATATATATATACATATATATTTTAATATATATATATATACATATATATATATAAATATATGTATATATATATTTATATATATATATATATGTATATTTATATATATATATATATATTTAAATATATATATTTATATATATTTATATATATATATATATATATATATATTTATATATATTTATATATATATATAGTTATGTATATGTATATATATTAACATACATATCAATAGATGAACTGAAAGAATACCATTAGGTACGAATCAAATTTGATTACTATTCAAAGTTCAGGCAATGTTCTTTAAAGTCCTTAACTCATGAGTTTACAAAGAAAATCTTCTCCTCAGAGGACCATTACCGCAATGATATTACTGCAGGTAATAACAATTAAACATTGAAAAATATATTTAAAAAATACATATAGAAAAATACATAAATGTATATACAACATCAAATATATCGACCCAAAACATACTATTTAGTGAAACAATACAATTCATCTAAGTCAACAAGTCTAAAATAGCTCCAGGTAAGACATCCAAGGTGTTTATTGAAGAATAATCCAAATGGTGAATGGTAATCCAAGAGCGTAAAAAGCGAAAGAAAAAAAGTTATCCAGGCTGGAAGTTCATTTACTGTCGATGTAGTACATCGACAGTAAATGAACTTCCAGCCTGGATACTCTTATATATATATATATATATATATATATATATATATATATATATATATATATATATATATATATATATATATAGGCAATTTTTGCTGCTTTTCTTCGTTTCGCCTTCTGATACATATACTTTATCTATATAATAAAAACACTCGGTGTCACTTTCGTTTCGGAAACTATTGTACATATAACCTTTGTTGAATTATTGGAAGAGTAATACATCGATCACGTTATCAATCATTTCATCTATTTACTAATATATATATATATATATATATATATATATATATTCAAATATATATTTATATACATATTTTGTTTCTCTTGATGATGGTCATTTTTCGTCAGATTCTGTTATGCTTAAAGCTACTCTTATTCCATTGATACTTATTTTCGCATGAATAATGTTATTATATCCACGATGTTGGTCGTCTGCGGTACTTGATATGAACAAAAATCCACGGAGGTAAGAGGTTAGACTTGTACTGGAATCGAACGAGTTCTTCAAAAGAGTAACTGTTTAACATGAGTGTCATCTAGGACCACTTTGCTAACGAACTATAATTACATTCAGATTCGTAGAGATAATTCATCCCCCAAGCGTAGAATCAGATTCTTGTATATGTTTTACACGTACTTAGACAATATATATTTTCTGAAACAGACCGCGAACTACGATGCATCTTATTATCCCATATAAATCAAAATACAGTACTGACAATATGTTATGTACTAAGCTGTTTGGTTGTATTGTATTTAATTGTTTTCGCGCATAATATTACTATACAAACAATATATTTAATCCGAACACATATTTACACAAGCCAAAAAATACAGTGAAAATTAGATAATTACTTGATTCGAACCAGTAAACATATAGTCAGGAATACATTTTCATAATGCTCCCTAATGGAACCGGTGGAATATATGACAGACGTAATTTCTAATGAATATTCACCTTAATAGTTTGTTCATACTTTAACATTAACAAGTATTTACAGGGTGAACGTACTGTGGCGAATGCATATGATGTATAAAATAAAAACGACTTTCTTTAATATAACATGATAGATAATAATGCTAATTAATGTTGCTAACATGAAAAACGTTTATGGTGAAGTTCTACGAGTTCCGTCTTAAATACGATAAGTAGCGATATCCAAGAAAACAACAGCAGTTTTTTGTTGTTGGATCCCACGACCAAAAATGATGGAAACCCTCAGTTTCGAATGATGCACATGAGTAGAGAATATTTATTGTACTTTAACATATTATTTTATTTTACTCCGTATACTTCAGCAATTAATATGGTACAATAGGAAAGGCCGACATGATTAAAAATATTTTCGAAAATTTAATTTTGGGCCAAAAGTGTATCCATATGTTAAATGACGAGAAACACATAAAATGACCGAGCTCATTTGAGCTGAGTGATTTCAACCAGTGCTGTGATTTATATAATGATAATCGCATACCGTGATCGTACAATGTTTATCGATTGCCAATGTGTAACAGAAGGTTCTTAAATGTTGGATTATGAAAAATAGAATGGCTTTAAGTTGACCCAAACAATGTAACCTTCTCGATTCTGTTAATGTAAACTAATTTACAATTGATATCGCCAACTTTGCATTTGTTTTTGTATTGTACGGCTGCAGCAGCGATGCCATTGATTAACCTGTTGCTGGATTGAGTTCTGGTGTTGAATATAGAAATATAAGTATTTTTCTTCAAAACTCTAACGACTGTTTGTGTTTTTACACTGTTACACATTTTTTTTTGGGGGGGGTGCTGAATATCATGCCAGGTTTGCAACATGCGACAATGTAATTTTAACTATACTTTTTTGTGTACTTCATTATAATCTGCTATGGTTGTTGCAACTTCTTAAGAAAATTTGCGCAACTTATATAGCACTTGTGAATGCAACCCGACTATAAAACTGTATCACGCTGCAATAGATTCAATGGAAAACCTTATCACATCTACATTGATCTAATTGATGAAGACTTCGTATGACATCGGAACGACCTGCCGACAGCGTTTTCTAACAATTCCGGTTTTTGAGAAACGAGTGAGAATATTCCAAGAATCGTTGATTTTACTTTTATTTAAGACATACTCGTTTATCAGGGCACGACTAAAGACATAGCCTGAAATAGAACAGCCTAATTCATGCTGATATTTCAAAATCTAACTTACCCAGTACATACTTACATGTTACTAAGCTAAAAGAAAACAAATGTTGTAGATGACGTGACCTGACATTTATATTTTCTCAATTTAACCAGATTAGCCTATACCTTCAACAACTACTTTTTTAAGGATATGTCGCATTGGAAGTAACCCATTATATCGCCTCACTTACAAAATAAGCGTAAAAAAGAAATACACCATGTTAACAGAAATTTCAGTATTTTCATTCTACAAATCAACTTTCTATTATTATAACTATGACCAACTTCATTTACTGAGATGGGTATATTTGCTCATTACGCAACACTTTACTTTCGATATTGTGAGAAACACACACGCGCACCTGGATAACGGTAGCTGAAAACTGAGCAAATACCCCTTAATCTGTAGTTGAATATAACACAATCTGTAGTAGCATTTTATGCTACTAATGTGAAGCTCCTTTCTTTACAACTACAATAAACATTTGTAATCACCGATACTCATAATAATAATAATAATAATAATAATAATAATAATAATAATAATAATAATAATAAGCTTATTCGAGAGTCCAACGTTCACAGGTAACGTAAGTAAGATCAAATACATTGTCGGGTCAGCTGCAAAGAAGATGGACATGTTCTACCGTGATTGAAAACTTTAAAAAACGACCAGTATCACATATATCTATAAGACCACCATCCCCCTATGCATGACGTATGGTTATAACATATTGACTGGTGAACCTCTACGAGTATCTACCTATTAGACCGGGTCAAAAAAAATGAGTTGCCAATCTAATAGGGTCCTCACTAGCCGCAAAGCTCCAGCTCCTGTCTAATCGATGTAATGTTACATCTATGTGTTTTTTTAAAGTACTTCAATGTAATGTGATCCGATAGAATGGCTTATTTGCCCCCCCCCCTCGACCTAAACTCACCCGAACAACTCGTCAATCAATTACATCTCATCAATTCATTGTAGAATTCCTGAGATGCCGGAGATTTTTCTAGTCTAATAGCTTCTCGAAACTCCCTGCCTGCTCCCTTTTCTCTGACTGTACCGAAATGTAGGAATGTAAATGTAATGTAAACAACCATATCACCACACAACTCCTCTATTTGGATCGCCATTTAATTTCTTACACCTAATCCACAGTATAACCTATCGTTCCAGTGGAATATGTATTGTTTAGGGTGAACTCAAGTTTAACAAATAACGTAAAAGGTGTAAGTTATAATAACTAATGTATATATATATATATATATATATATATACATATATATATATATATATATATATATATATATGCTCTCATTTCCTTTCATTCCATTAGGTTATATTCACTTACTGTCGTCCGTGGTGGGCATACACCTTTATACACTTGGTTCGTATTCAGAGCCCGTGTTAGATCAGCATTCCACGTAGTTTACATAAAAGCCGCAATTAATTGCATCTATAGATGTATTCAACAGAGAGAAACAGAGAATGTCAAATACGGAAAAGAAGACTGTTAAGTGAGAATTACTTGCGTGTGATCGAGAAAGAGAGGCATACAAATAGATCGACATATAGGTAGCTTATGTCGCAAAACAAATCCCTAGACATATAAATACATCCTGATGCATCTAAAACAAATAACTATACTATATTAGTCACACGGAAAACGTACGAAATACATATATACATATGTTCGTAGTCTAGAAAAGAACATTCTGTTATTCTAAAATATGCCAAATTAAAAGTATAATACAAAACACGTCTAAGTAAAAACGGACAAATAAAAATTAAACGTGAATTTAAATGAATACATTATTTTGACTTAATTTGTCGTAGTTGGAAACCACGTGTAGATGAGCGTCTTATATATTTTTTATACATTAATGAATTAAAATGAAAGGTCAAGTGAGAGATAAAATCAATCAGGGAAATACTTTAAAGTAACGGGTTTCTTTCGTACCCGCAGGAGACAAAGATATCCTGATAAGTACTGATTATTAGCTGGTCTTGTTGCACCTAGCTATTCACAGGTGACAACATCTCTCCCAATGCTAACTTACACGGTACCAGATTAAAATAATCTCAACTTCTAGATAACATTAAATGCTAACTGCCCGGACGCTAAGTACTTCGAGGGAGAAAGGAAAGTCACTTTTCATTCGGGTAGGAAGACGAGTTATTTCTGTGAATGTTTTATGAGGAATAATTTAAGATTATGGCAGAGCCGAGCTCTTTCCATCTAAATAACGATACAGTAGAGAGAGAGATGCATCGTTTCCTTTGTAGGAAATAGGTTAGAAACATGGGAAGTGATCACCCTGCAATATTTTGAAGTTTATAAAGTTAGAAAAAAGTGATCTGAGCTACAGATGTGGACTTAGTACTCCACTTTAGAACATACTGGCTAAGGCTAAGTTTCCGGATGCATTTAAAACCAGCTATTATATCGAATTACACACAAAAAACTTACAAAAGTAATACACCATGTTAACAGACCCCTTCGAATCCTCAGTCTATAACGCCACGCACAGTAAATTAAAACAATATAAATTAAAATAATAACGTGAAACATCTCAATAAAAATCACAAATACAAATTAAATGTGATTTCTTTGAATCAATTATTTAATCTAAACTTAAGACTACAAATAGTATCTATATATGTATAACTATTTTGTATCTATTTTTATTAATATACATTTTTTCAATTGTATGTAATTAAATAATTAGTGTACAGGATCAACACATAACTCATGTAACCCATCATTATGACTTTTGGAACACAAGTGTCTTGTGTAGGATAAGTTAACATGTGGTATGTGCTGCTTCAGTTAGTTTCATGCATACGCAGCAGATATGGGATTGAAGCCATCTGTGACCAATGAAATATCTCTGATTTGTTGTTATTTTTTTAAATAGGAATAATTAAATAAAGTAAAAAATTAAATATACCCCAAATGTCAGATTGTTCAGGCTATTTTAAAGAGATTTTATTAGTAATAATATGTGCACAACCTCGTATTTGAAAATAACCTATTTTAGATTTACATTTAACTTAAGCGACTACAAAAGATATTTGCATCCTATTTTTGAGGCATTTTCCAAAACCAAAAGCACGTAATAGATTTTAATCCAAATTGTTTCATGAATATTCGAGTTATAAATCTCACTAGTGTTATATATTGATTTTTATAATCGTAGGGACATTATATTTCTTCAAAACTAGTCTGTTCAGGGGAGTAATTATACTCCCGCTGAGACATATATCCTTTTAATCTATTGATAAATATTAGTATCAAAAGTACGTATTTATTTTCATAGATGTTCAATTGGTTAATCTAAATTGATTAAATAACTAATTTACTTTGGGAAAACTACTTCCTTGAGTAACCAACATCATTCTCTATATAAATAATTACCATTAATATTTATTTCACCTACACATGAAACAAAAAAATATATAGCGTGTTATATGATCAATTGTGATGCTTAATACGTGTGAATGTGTGTACTATGTTGTTTAAAGTCACACACACAGTTCTATTTGCCTCGCTTTAAATGAGAACTTTGGGTGTCGAAGATCCCAGATCTACCTTGAAATATATGATAACAATTAATAGAATGATAAACCACGAAGAAGAGGGAATGTAAACGTATCAACTACACGGCGACGACTAATGAAAACGTATAGAATTATCAATGTGTTACGATAAAGTTTAATTACACCGGATTAAAGTTCAACGGACATAGGACGACATATCACTATTTTGACATTTAGATTGTAAAAAAAAATCACGTTAACAGAAATGTCCCCACTAGGTATAAAAACAAGAAATAGAAACATATCTGAAAAATTGAAGAAAATAAATAAATATCAAATATTAAATAAAAATAAATAAATTAAAAAATGATTACTTAATTAACTTGAGGTTTCACCAGTTTTCTGGATGAATATTTTATAGACTGCGAAGAAAAGCCCCCTGAAAAAATGTAGTATTTTATCATTGACCTATAACAACAATGTGTAATAACAAAAATAGGCTTCAAAATGTTTGAGATGAGGGTTGATAATTCGTAGAAGTTGATATATTACGACTACTGTTCTCATATTGAGTGCTTTTATCACAACGTTTTGGCCGATGTACCCTCCGACCTTCTCCAGGTGTACTTTGTCGAACTCGAAAATCTTTCTGTCGAACTCGGGAATTTGGACGGAATTTCGCACGGATCCGTGGCGCAGTAAATATAGTACTAAGTATAATTCAGTTCTAAGTGACATTGATCTGAAGGTTAAAGGTTCACTGTATAGTCAGTGCGATACGAAGAATTAAGTATTACTGAACACTTCTTTCCAGTCATGGCAGATTGAACGAGAGCGTGCTACTCCTGTGGATTTAATAAAGGCTTCCGTTCGAAATTCCGTCCAGATTCCCGAGTTCGACAGAAAATGTCCCGAATTCGACAATATACACCTGAAGTCGGAAGTTACATCGGCCGAAACTTTGTGATAAAAACACAGAAGATAAAAACAGTAGTCCGCATATACCAAATTCTACGAATAACAAATATTTAAAAATATTTAAATCTCTTTCTTTCTCACTTCTTTTCAATATATATATATATATATATATATATATATATATATATATATATATATATATATATATATATATATATATATATATATATATTAAGTGTAATTTATATGACAATATTTTTCATGGGTTTCCGATCGATTCAGTGAGTTTTGAAATGCTAAAATAAAACTTTATATGTAAGGTATTAAATAGTGTTTTGTATAACATATTAAATTTAATATTATACCGTATAGTTCAACAATCATAAGAAACATTTAAACCACTGATTGGCATGGATAATAGCATCCTACCTGCGATTTCGTCATTCTAACTACTAGGACTACATTCACAGATCACATGTTAGGGAACGAATACATAGAAATCGTTGTAAAGGCGGCTGCAAGGAAAGTGTGCTCCTTCAACCGTTCTAGAATACATAGAACACCGGCCATGATCATAAATATCTAAAACGTCACCATTAGCGTATGCATGCGTATTGTTGTCACATCTCGGCT
>OY744535.1:82159640-82164640 GCA_963556195.1 Sepiola atlantica
CCAAGCCATCATATATAACTTAAGAGGAGTAATAGATGATGTGTGTGTTTATATATATATATATATATATATATATATATATATATATATATATATACATATTCCTTCCTATGTTTTACCTCTATATTTGAGGTAGTGTAGTATATGTTCGTTCGTCATGACACCATCTGGTCAGTCCTTTATTCCTCCTGTAGATTGAGTGTATTATATGGCGTACTCTATGGTACTATCCCTCTATGCTAACAAAAATTTACGACCGGATAGGGGAAATATTTACTAGTATTTATAATAAGGCTTACATAAATACCGAGCATCAATTGTCGAATACAAACTACAACAAATAATTAGGAACTATTTTTTCTGAGCGGAACAGTCTTTAAGTAAATAGTGTACAAGTGGAGACTACTTTACAATCGAAAGATCGTAATTAAACCAAACAACAAATGACTAATAAACACGCATTTGGAGTGAATAATATACCAATCTGTATCATGTTAACGTTCTAAAACTTTTTAGTAAAATTGCTTTTTTCTTTTTAAAATGTTAACGTTCTTAAACTGTCTTGAAAATTGTTTTCTTTTTCTTTTTTCTTTTTAAAATGTTATTTTTTACGCTGTCTATACCACAATCTAAAAATAGTCGCTCATCCTGCAATTTAAAAGCAGATATTTTGGCTATATGTAATAGCATATGTCAGTTCTTGGTCGCTTTTCTTTTAGCATTCTGTTTCAAACAGGTTAACACGTGAGACGATATAAAACGATACACAGATCTAGATAAACTTTTCTAATACGAGTCTCGAAAAAACTAAAAAATAATGTAATGATTCAACAAAAATAGAAACAACAACTGCTTTCTAAAAAAGAACTTGGTAAGTCATGGATTATTACATTTCCATTAACGCCTAGATTTACTGGCACCAGAAAAGATAATATATTTACTGTGTAGACGTAAATCGAGATGGGAAAAATGCATTACTTGAGCAAATATCTAGCGTCTGATATTTCATGCGAATCAGTTGGTTCTAAGAATGTAGTCCTAATGTTTCAGGGTTAAGTTATATGTGATAGTAATTGATATACTGATGGAAATCTACCAGCTATTTTTGATTTGCCAAGATCGTTAAAAAAATGTATGTTATATAAGTATATATAGTAAATATTTTGGATGAGTGTTTATTTATTATATGTGCCAATTTAAGTTTACAAGGTTTTTTTTTTTTAATGCAAGAACAAAATAAAAAATGTAAATACGATGAGCTCAGACTTGACGGTTGTTCGTGATAATCCGAACAATCACAGAACTATTTTTTCCGGTGCGCTTAATAAAACCTATTTTTCTATGGGTTATAACAGCTGTGTTTATTCTACAGTTAGATGAATTCACAAAAAAAGATAAATGAATCAAAGAGGTAGGTAATTGACCCAACGGGTCACCCACTTTCTCGTCTTATCGATCACATGTTAGGAATTTCTGTCTCAACCGTCCGAAGTGTAAGTTAAACATATGTTCTCTTACGTCATCCTATGTCGCATTTTCGCTCAACAGATGACCTACGTCCACTTGTCCCGCTTATTCGGGGAATATGATTATTTGCTGCTTGTGTGTTTGATGTAATTACGCCAGAGACAGTGAATACTTTGCGCTTTGTTGTTTTGTCATGAACTTATTATTTGGTATTTATAATGTGTTTGTCCTAAAACCTGGATGTATCGATTAAAAAACGCGCGCCATTTCCCGTAATGTAACTATGGTAAAACAGTTGCTATTCTACATATTGCTACTGCCCATTACGGGTTAATACATTTCAGGAAAAAGACAGTACATCAGATATATTTTCAACACTGTATATGCGGTTTTATTAGCAAGGTGTTTACCTATCAGCTGAATAACATGAACTTTAGTATAACAAAAAATAATTTTACAATTTCTCTCATGGGAAATATTTTTGTACGCGTGTAAAGCGTTTAAAGCGACCATTAAAATTGCATCACGATGAATCTCATAGTATTCATATTGTACATATTTATATATATATATATATATATATATATATATATACATATATATATATGTATATATATATATGTATATATATATGTATACATATATATATATATATATATGTACAAATATGTGTGTATATATATAGGTATATATGTATATATATGCATATGTATATATATGTATATATATATGTATATATATATACACATATATATATATATATATATATATATATATATATATATAAGGGTGTGCATATATGTATATATATATTTCGTTTTTTTTTCAAAACAATCTAAACATGACTGACAAGAAGAAACAGTTAGGATTCAATATTTGAAAAGCTGAAACAAACATTACTTGTTCTCTCATCGCTGACTCTCTCTCTCTTCCCTCTTTCTCTCTCTTTCTCTCTATTTCGCTGTCTCTCTCTCTCTCTCTCTCTCTCTCTCTCTCTCCATCTTTTTCTCAATCTTTCTACATTCTACGCAGTATATCAAAATAACCGAAAACTGTATATTAAGTAAGAACATGCTTGGTGTTTTTTTTTTTAATATAGCACTTCAAAAAATAAAAATATATATATATTGATTCCGTTCGGCATGGTGTAGCTTTGTTATAATTGACAATTTTTTTCCATAACAATCTACTATAGTCGACCTTTCTTTTACCTGCACTAAGTAACTTTATAATTGTGTTCTCATATGGCTCACTCTGTAACTGTCTTACTGTTGTGTAGTTGTTCAACAGTAAAAAGAAGTCAAGTCGAGGTTAGGTTAACGAGTGTATTAACATAAAAGGTACACAGGGAAGGAAACTGACTGGCACTCGGCTAGACAGTTACAATACTGTCCTTTTTTTCCCTGGTGATTGTCTACTCCCACTATTTATAGTGAAAACCGGTGTAGGTTCTCCTCTGTTAGAACGGCCGGTGTAACACTTACTCTCTCTATTTTGTAGTTTTCCACATAAACATCAAAACAACTCATATGTTTGAAAGTAAAGTAAAGCGGTATAAAAGTATATGACTTAGTAAGCACTATTCCAAATCCAGAACACTAAGTCGCCATCAATACACTTTTGTATAAAAAGGTCATCATTAAATGAATTGATATAAAATAGTGTTCTTGTGAAATTATTAAAATTATTTTGTATTATATTAATAATGCAAATTCAATCAAGTTAAAATGAATTATTTTACTTGATTATTGAAAACCGTCGATTAATTCGTATATACAAAAAAAACACTGTTTTTCTATTTAATGATTTTTGTGTGAAATAACTTATATGGGGTTGAAACTGCCATTATGAAACTTGAAAAAATGTCCAAAACTATTAAGTACAGAATACACTGTCGATTGATCTTCTGAATTCGGAACAACAGCCACAAGGTTCTATAATTCAATGTGCCGAAAAGTAATTATCGACAAATACCGCATTATAGATGTTTCCTGGTGCCAATGAGGATACTGGCAGTGCATTCGAAATAGGAACTGAATTGTCTGTCTACTTACTTCATCGAAGATTGAATAACATTAAAGATTGAACATGATTACATATAAAAATCGTTCAAATATTTAAAAAGACACACACTTTTACCAAATATATTGACTGTATTACTGTAACCATTAACAAAACGTAATTATCTGTGTAGTTTACAGTTATAAAACTATTGCAAACACATTTAATAAAGTAAGTATACATGATCTATAACTAGAAGAATTACACCCCAGAAAATGTGTGAACCTGTTTAATGTAAGCTTACAAAGATTAACATCAAAATATAATGATAGCTAATATTATCTCTGGAATCTTATTTCCAATTTTTATCAAAATCCTTTTCATATGTTTATGAAAGAAAATGTGTAATGTTTAAGGCTTAAGCTGAAAGTATCGACAGAAAATTTGAAATTCCGCTAGTCTTTTTATAAGTGTATATTGAATAAACGCACACCTACTTTTTAGTCGCAAATATTTTCAATAACATTCACGTTAAATTAATGTGTAATAGAAAAATGCTCCTGACCAATATCGTATTTTGTCGTTTGTAAAATACACTATGACAAATGCATTCATTTCCTCTTAATAATGTACGAAGTCTCATCTATGTTCATATATATATATATATATATATATATATATATATATATATATATATATATATATACATATATATACATATGTATATATATACCTACATATATATATATATATATATATATATATATATATTTGTATTAGTATATTTGTGTATTTCTTCAGATATATAGATATATACATATGTATGTATATATATATATATATATATATATATATATATATATATATATATATATATATATATATGTATATATATATATATATATATATAATTGTAAATGTGTGTACATGTATACATATATATCTATACATGTGTATGCATATTGGTAATGATTTAATAATATGTAAGGTTTAAAATGTGATCCATTTATGAAAAAGAAAATTACACAATTATGTTTGTCATTAATATTATTCAATTTAGAACACAAATGAAAACATAATATATTGAAATAGGAATACATTAAAAAGAAGTTCTAAATACATAGCTTATATTCTCTTGCATATGTATTAACACAAATCATTACATTAATATTAATAGTATTATTATTCGAAGTATAATAATTAAGTCAACATAACGAACAAAGTATAACATTTACAATGATAACTTTTGTTAGAATATTTTTAAAAATTCAAATGACAAATTCTGGTTGAGTTTCCGCACAGGGGAATTTACAAACACACTATAAACTTTTATTATTTTTGAATAATTTATTTAAAGAAATTAACCTTACAATAAACATAATGTCTACCGAAGTATACTTTTAGTAACATAATAACACTTTTTTAAAAATAATTTTTGTTTTGATGGTAGTGCTGGTGCAGACAGTGGTTCAGTATTACAACAGCCATGAACACGAAAAAATAAAATCATCTTTTTAAGTTACCGAAAATTA
>OY744535.1:82169640-82292140 GCA_963556195.1 Sepiola atlantica
CATTACATTGTCAGTAAATTAAAATTAAACAAACCATATCCAAGCCATTAGTAAATGGGTGACCATTTTGGAAAACTAAATTGGTGACTCATCCTTCCGTTTTTTTCCGAAAGTGACGTTATCGTGAAAGGAATTTTTCACATTTTTCATTCTTCATATTCATTACGTTGATAAGACTAGGTGTTTTATTGTAAATTGAAGTTAAGCAACAAATACCGCGGCCATTACTAAATGGGTAACCATTTTGGAAAGAATAACAAAACTGGTTCTTTGATATGACGTAGGCGCCTTCAATAGCATAATTAAACATGAGTTCTTTCACATGACCGACACGCCTCCTAATTTGTTTTAATTTTTTTAACTATTAATGGGGGAGGGTAAAAAATTATTTTAGGAGGGGGGGATAATATTTTGTTTTTATTTTACTTTTTCTAACTGAAAATATAACTATTCATGGGGAAGGGTAAAACAATTTGGGGGGGATTTTTTTTCCTTTTTCTAACTGAAAATATTACTATTCATGGGGAAGGGTAAAAAAATGTTGTTCTTTGGTGGGGGGAGCAATTTTTTTTTAATTGAAAATAGTAGTATCTATGGGGTAGGGTAAAAAAATGGGGCATTATAATAGTAACCGGGGAGCGCAGTTTAAATATGAGAGTTATGGAATCTCTGAGTAAAGGATTGTTGGCAGAGCGCTGCGTCAGCAGAGTCTATGTAGTGTATGTAAAAGGAGATGAGACATGCACTGTATAAGTATGTAAGAGGATTAGCTAGAAATTGAAAAAGGGAATAGAAAAGAGAGTGTTAGAGTGGAGGAGATAAAAAACCAGTGGAGTAGAACATAATAATGTTAGTTCTCAATTTAGATTGAATCGTATGGGTTACGAAATGTTATTGGGATAGTTATTTGTAAATTTGAAAAGATGAAGAGGTAAAAAGTAAACACATTACAACATTTAAACATTAGTATAATGTTAGAAGGGAATTGTTGGCTGAGAGAAGGGGTGTCAGAAGGAGTAATTAAATTGATCTATTGAAATGTTGGCTTGTGCCTGCAATTTGAAATGAGTTCGATTTCAGAGTGAATGATACTTTTGCTTTTAGCTGCTGTAGCTATCATACATGTTTCTATTGTACATAGTTGGCAGAACGCTGATCCTGGAGTGTAGGATTTAGAGGTTTTCTTAATATTGTCATATGTAAGTAGTTATGGGTGTTTTTTTACGGTAAAAGTGTTTTATTAAATTGAATTAAAAGGTGGCTGTGGCATTGTTGTTTTGGGGTTTGAGGAGTATATATAGTTTGAGGTTCTGGTGTTGATGGGGTAGGTACTTGTCCTAATGTAAGTGGGTATATTGTATGGGGTTGTTATTAAAGTATGTATGTTATTCATAGTATCGGGAGTTGTTTGGTTGTGTATGCTCAAGCTATGGGGCAAAGTTAATTTGGAATTGTAAGGTGAAGAAGGTAAGAGGGTTTAAAGGGTGAGATTAATGTTTCTTTTTCTTTTTCATTGTCGATATCCCCAATCGATACAATCTTTCATGAGATTACGAAACGTCTCGATGATAATGGGGTATAGTTTTTTTTGTACGTAATGGTCATAGCCCACACGCTGGTATGCGGGAGTTTAAAACTCCGGCAAAGGCTACTTATAAACCATGGCCAAGTCAAAAATGAAATTTGATTAAAAAACAGATAAGCGATGGGAGGTTTTAAAAAATTAAACATAATTATTATATTTTTATCAAATATGTATTTATACACATGGATGTCTCATTGGTTACACTGATGTGTTTTTCTTTTTATTGTCCAGATACTCGATCGTTAAAACCGACTCAAGATCACGATAAATCAGATGCTAATAGAGTGTCTTTTTTTCTTAGTCATCGTAGTAGCATCCACGCTGGTTAGCGGTAGTTTAAGAACCCGTTATGGGCTACTTATAAAGCATCGACAAGTTTAATATGAAATAAGATTGTAAACGAGATAAGCGATGCCAGATTTTATAGTAAACAAAAAGATGTGTGCTCCATCCGGTCGCATATTTTTGCTAGGTCGGGAGCATGATATCATAATGATCAAACTGCATACATTGACCACTCACCCACAGGTAGATGTAATTACTAAGAGGAGCATATCATGACACACGAACACTAAAAGTGATGTGTAAGGATGATCCCATTTAACAGAATTTATAGTAAACAACCCCGAACTCCTAAAAAACGGAGAAAGTCATCCTGGGGCGATGGTATCGTGAAGAAACGAACATATATTATACTGTACCCTCCTCCCCAAAGGAGAACATAATGTATTAGGGAGGTGAAGTATACTACACTACCTCTGAAAGGAGAACGTAAAGCGTCGGAGTATCCCCGTCCCCGCACACAAACACTAAAAAAGCCCCTCCAAGATAGAGTATATAATACCTCGGAGTATCACCCCATAAAAAGAAGAAGGAAATGCCTGGGTGTATGGTATCGCATATTTTAGTTTATACGTAAAATGACGAAATGTAAAGTGAGGTGAAAAAATAAAGTCGCTAAACAAACAAAAGTATGTAAGTTAATAAATGAAGATTATTTCCTTTCATATGTTTTCATTAAAAAAGACATGTGTATAACCGTGAGTAATCGTTTTCCTTAACTAGCCTCTTACTTGACTTGTTTAAATTGCGACCATATATTTCCGATCTAATCTTTATTTTGGCGTTTCACGTGTACGATGGAAATTGATAGAACTGAAGGTATTTAATGTTTTCTTTCGTTTTTTTGGGTGTTTTTACTAAAACATGTAAATACAAAATATAAGGTTATCATAAGTAATACCGGAACTTAATTCACTTGATTGGAATAGAAACTAACGCCAAATGAAATGGACAAATACCCCTTTTCCGTAAACAGTAGGGGTTACTTAAATAGTCAGCATGATTGTTTTTTTTAATATTGGAGGGTTGGGCGATAACTTTATAAAGAAGTGTAAGAAAACTTTAAATCAAAAAATAGCTTTTATTTGGTGAATAAATCATACAACAATAAAAAAAAAAGAAACGAACATCTATCGTCGCTTGAAAAGGGTAGGGTAGGAGAGAAAAGAGACAGGAAGTGATGATGACGTCAACTTTTCTTTTTTATTATTTTTAAACGACCCCCCCTCTTTGAAGAGGGTAGTTGAGAGAGAGAGATAGACAGAAATAAAGAGATATCAATCACTTCCCCTTATAAGTATATATTTCTAGCTAGCTGATATTTTAAGAATGTATTGTCGTAATTTATTCATTTTTATTAAGTAACTTGCATTAATAAATGTTTATTTACACGCAACTATTGAATATACTCAGGGGACATTAAATTATATAAGCATAAATGAATGGCAGCAAACAATATTAATTATACAACGTTAAAAAGGATGTCATGCAAATTAGACTAATATTTGAATGTCTCTATGTATTTTTAGTACGGTACATATAGTATTTGAAAGAATGGCATTGCATTGTTAAGACAACATCGTCTCGTTTTGCTGGTAATATAGGAGTGAGATATACATCTTTTTCAATGGTTACAGTGTTGTAAGTTTCTTTTATTTCTATTGTCGAGATCCCCGATCGGCAAAGGCGCCATGTTATCACAAAACGACCCAATAATAATGGAGGAGGTGGAGGAGATTGTAAGTCAGGGTAATAACATACATGCTGTTTCTTGGTTGTTTAAGACACCCGATAGGGGTAACTTTTAATGCATCGACAAGTTAAAATGAAAGCAGATTAAAAACTAGATAAGCGATGGGAGATTGTTAAATGCATGAAACTTTTTACCCATTATTTCGACATGCACATGTCTTTCTCAGTTGTACAGTGATGTTTCTTTGTTTTTAATTGTCGTGATTTCCAATCGGAAAAGCTATCCTGAAATCAGAAAGAGTCCTCATGATGATATGTTGTGTGCTTTTCATTATATTATTAAGTAGTATACACGAAGGTTCGCACAGGTTCAAATAATCCGTTACGGACTACTTATAAAGAATCAACAAGTTTAACATGAAATCAAATTAAAAACCAGTTTGAATGTTAGCTTGAAGAATGTGGGACTTACTAGTACAACACAAACAACACACACCTGTGTGTTATTGCTTTACAAATGAGAGTGTTGCACTAGATATAAAGCAATGTAAACAGAATGTGTTTTATATGGCTTTCAATTAAGTTCCTGTAGAATGCAGATATATATATATTTTAGCATACATAACATATGGTTACACTTAACTACACAACCATGAGCTAGATAATTAAAACATGAAACGTATACTTCCTTCAATCCTTAAGTCTGCTTAGTGGTTTTTGTCACGATTCGATTTTGATCAGTACCGTACGTCTACATTTGTTTTGATACATTCCTTAAGTAGCATACTTACAAAGAAAAACACAAAACATATGTTCATTTAGACCATTTAAATGGGTTCGTTCCTTTCAGTATTCATGGGGAATAGTCGCGTTGTAGCTATTTAATACGCGCTATAATCTCTTACAACAATTGAATCAATTGAATTAGTGTAAGCAGATACAATGTATTCCTGTCGCATTAGAACACCTAGCAAGTTGTATATGATCTCTATGACCATTTGACTTTCACAGTAAAACCTGGAGGCCTATACAATCAGGTAATATAGCCACATTTATGTTTCTCCACCCACAAGACAGAACATGTGTATCTGGATGATAATATATATATATATATATATATATATATATATATATATATATATATGTGTGTGTGTGTGTATGAATATATATATATATATATATATATATATATATATATATTTATAAATATATATATATATATATGCATGAATATATATATATATTCATATATATATATGTGGGTGTATGAATATATATATGTATGAATATATATATATGTATGAATATATATATATATGAATATATATATATACATATATATATATATATATATATATATATATATGTATGAATATATATGTGTGTATATGTATGAATATGTATGTATATATACGTATGAATATATATATATATATATTGTATGCATATATATATATGTATATATATATATATATATATATATATATATATATATTCAGGTGGGTGGGGAGATTAAAGGCATGTTTATCTATTTTATGGTTTCCTTGTTTTACATTGATAGCAGCCATACGTTTTCATTCAGCAGAACAGTTCTACTTTAATAACACTTATTAGATTTTTCTTCAGGCTGTAATCCGTTATTACATTGGGAGAATTTTAAAAACGGATTTTGTCTTAAGTGTTATTGTTTAGAAAATAACAATGCCTGCCACGAATCTTTCATAATACACAAACATGTACATGTTCTCGTATTCATGCTGGCTGGTGTGTAAACGTGGAAAACTAAACAGACGAAAAAGCATCGAACGACAAAGCGCTGAAAGAGGAAGAAGAATAGAAAAGAAATGTTTGCATTATCAGCATATATGGATGTTCGTTTGTGGCTTATTCTGTGTTTTATTCGATTGTATCTACACTTATAGACCAATTTCTTTGTTAAGGAATGTTTTGAATTCAATAATTTCGGATTGAAATACAAACTAATATCATTATTTCATATGTCCAGAGCAGAGAAAATATATGTGTAGGAAATATGTGCATGCGTGTTTGTGTTGGCAGTGAGTCATCTCGTTAGGTAAAGTTTTAGAATATTACGTAATATAAATAAGATAAAAGTGCATGAAAGGAAGCGTTAAAAGCATATTCATAGGTGTCATCCATTCGAATAAAGGTAAGTAACTAGCGGAAACCCATTTAACCTTAGTAAACTGTACAGTGTGTATAGTTGAACACATACAAAGTGAAAATAAGACATATGTGCCTTCATGGGGCGAAGTTAGAAGTGTAAATCTGAAAACCACGTCACAAACTCACATATATAAGCAGGCATATCCCTAAAAATGTAATTTTTTTGTATTTACTATTATAAACGAGTACACAGTGTAGATTAATAATTATAAAATAACTTCCACGCGCCATGGTAATTTAACAATGATTTGTACATCAATCTGTATAGTTTACTATTGAAAATAATATTTACCTAGAAATAATAAATATATGTTGGTGGAAATCCTATAATGACGAAAAACATCTTCTTTTTGATAAATAATTGTTAATGTAAACTAAATATTGTTTACATCAATACAACGCCAATGTTATTCAAAAAGAAAAAGTAACAATGTAATTATTTTTAAGACAATACATATTTTGTTTACAAACCGTAAAAATAAATGCCACGTAATCATTCATCAAATCCCTAACACTTTTTGTAATTAATTTATTTAATCGTACTGTTTTGTAGTATTTGAATAATTGAAGCTGCTTTTTCATCTCATAGGTTTTTCTCACAAGATTTAAGATGATGCATACACTAACTATATTCAGGTGTATTATGGCAACCTCGAGAATATTTCAGTCGAACTTAGGAGAGATACACAATTTCGGACGAAACACTCATTAATCCATGAGGTGCTTTGCTTACATTTCGTCAGCCATGTCAGGATTGAAATCTTAAGTAATTCGTAATTGTATTTTAATAATTATAATATTAATAATAATAATAATAATTATAATGATGATGATGATAATGATGATGATTATTATTATAATAATAATAATAATAATAATGATGATGATGATGATGATGATGATGATGATGATGATGATGATGATGATGATGATGATGAATGTTGATGATGATGATGATGATAATAATAATAATAATAATAATAATAATAATAATAATAATAATAATAGCCTGAACTGCACTATTATTATAGCCGCTACACATAACAAACCTGGTCGTTCGAACAGCAAATGTGCTGATATTTAATTAATTGATGTAACTAAACTGAAATAACTTAGACATTAAACATTTTAAAATAGCTTGTACAAAATCAGAGTGTATTGTCACAGGAACAATTAGATAAGGTGAAACATCCATAATCAATTCTTAGTGGCAGTCTTCTGGAAGTTTAGGGACTTACAGCTGTCATCAACATGTCTAACTTAGACAAGGATCGAATCCTCGATATTGATGTCTATAATTCAGCGTCTCTACCATTGGACAAAGATGTCATTTCAAGAAATATGTACGATGTTTATACTGGATTACTTTTATGTACGTATTAAATTAATAGAAATATATATATTAACAGAAAAATACCTACCTATGAAGTTAAGGGCGACTAAATATGCAGTTGCCTGCATCATAATCACTTAAAAAGTGAGACAACCCAAAAAATAGTAAGGAAAAAAAAACCGAACACTAAAATCACCAATAAAAATAATTTCATAAAATATATTATATATATATATATATATATATATATATATATATATATAACGCTGAACATTGCAGAAATACATTTACCATTTCATCGCTTCCCGAGTAAGTGTACATTTATTTCAACTACTGTCTGTGGGGAGTTTTCGAGGCCGCGTGATCTTAAGCATTTGTCTCGTGGTTTTAGTCGGGATATCCGGACGGCGTTCAAAGCCATTCGGCTACTGGAAACCGCCACTCCTAAACTGATGAATGTAAGATAGTCCGAAATGACGTAATGTGTAGGGAAAAACAGATTGATATAGATTATCCCAACCATAAATGTTATACACATGTCAGAAAACTGTATTTGTTTAGAATGATGAACAATTGATTAAAAATAAACACGACATATGTATTTTATGTGGCAGTAGGTTGATTGGACTTGGCTGATATGTCTGATTTGGTTGTATTGTAAATATTTTAAAAACGTACTGAGACAGGTGGGTTTAGTGTTAATGATACATGATTATATAATAGAAATGGTTTGACCGTTATTGGAAATAGCAGTGGCCTTAAAGTGTAAATGACTAACACATTTATTTCAAGACTTATAAAAGAGTTAGGACTCAAAGTTTAAAAACTCCGTAGGTATCAAAAGAGTATACTCACCATATATGAAGGATAACTATAGTCCAATATACGTAAATCAAAATGTCAACTAATCCAGGAAGCGTTATTAAACATATACCGATATCCATAGGACATAGCATTATCGATACTCCTTCTAATGAAGAAATTTCAATTACAATAATGTTCTAAGTAACAGTAGGTATACTAATACCGCTATCGAGTATTAATATTGTAGGAATATAAATAATAGTAGAATTAATAGAAAACGAAAATTATGTTGGTATACACCCCCGTGTAGCTTACTAGTTCCATCCAAGATTAGACATATGATTCTTAATTTGTTAAATAGGCATTTCCCGAAAAATCTACCACTGCATAACATCTTTAAGGAAAACACAATCAGACTTAGTTAATTTTACACTAATAATTTCGAAAAAATAATCTACGGTCATGATAGACACATATTAAAAGTTAATGATACAACCATTGTTAGTCACATACACGATAATGTATGTAATTGTTGATATAAAGGTGAGTTCTTGCTATAAGAATCATGTTTACTGACACATGTAATAAATCTAAGCACTGCTTTCCCAGACAATGATCCTAAGTTCAAAGATTCTACATAGGAGGTACAGTACTGCTCTTAAGGATAGACACATTAACCATACACGCTGTTTAAAAACATATATAGAATAAACACTTCATTATACACATATATTATCCTTAAATAATGGCATAGTTCATATGTCTATATATATATATATATATATATATATATATATATATATATATATATATATATATATATATATATGTATATATATATATATATATATATATATATATGTATATATATATAGATATATATATATGTATACATGCGTGTGTATGTTGATAGTCGCATGAACATATGCCTGTATTTTAGCAGTACTCTTAGATCCGTGTAATTTTGTTGAACAGACATATAGACATTGCTATATGAGTATCGCAATTTAAGGCGGGTTTGATAATTAACATGAAGTGCGTTGTTTTTTGCTTGTTTTTATTCATTTACTTATTTAACATTTGTTATTGACATTTTATTTCTTACTTTTTAAAATGTGCTGCTTTTTTGGTCCGTTTTTATTAAATACGTATCTACTTTTTAATCGTCGCATATATGTAAAAGGTAAAGGTAAAGGTCGCATAGCCTGGACGCGCACGAGTGTCGTTGCCGACATCGCACACTGCCAATGGCTGTAGCGGCGGTGATTTGTTAAGAATCACCGTGTCTAGGGCACAACATATGGAAGGCGGAAACCATCCCTCTCTTTCCGCTGCCTTGAACCTTTCCCTGAGTTTTAGTCAGGTACCCATTTACTGCTGTTTTCAGACCCGAAAATTCGCAGGCCGTGACTTGCCCAAAGACAAGTGCTATAACCATTCGTCCACAGGCCCTCCCTATATGTATATATGTGAAGATATGTGTATACATCTATATTGGGTTTACGTATCTTTTTATATATATATATATATATATATATATATATATATATATATATATATATATATATATGTGTGTGTGTCTGTGTGTGGGTATGTATGTGTGATAAAAGTCGATTTCTTTTAATATATTTTGTTCACATAGAAATTATCTCAACACACGTTCCCTATATACCAACAATCCATTTTCATATTTTCCAAATTGTTTCTGTTAGTGGCCTTAGTAAAAAGTCGTAGACAAACATGTAGTAATGTATGAAGCTAAACATGTTTGTGTAAACAGAAATGTATACTAATGACACTAGGTGAACGCTTACAGATGGCTTGTGTCTCTGTGAACCGGGTTCGCGCCCTTTGACCGTCTGTGATTGGTACTTCCCTGAGATGATGAGTCTTAAGCTTGAAACGATGTCTTACGTAAGTAATATAATTATTTTATATTATATATATATATATATATATATATATGTGTGTGTGTAGAATTAATTCGCATACTTATATAGTTATATACACATATACATACATACACTTATATATCAGAAGTGATATTCTGTTCTTTAATATATCGGAATCACATTAAGTATTGTAGTAATGTAATAAAATGTGCTGGGAACATTAATTTTCGAATCCTCAAGTCTGTACTACTAATTCCATGCATACCTGAACAAAATATTTTTAATAAACCCCTTAAATGTCTAATTATATTTTTCAAATTTCATGATATTTTTCTAGTTTATTTTATAATCTATCAATTTATTCTGAAGTTATGTTCTCTTCCAATACAACATCAATCATATCTCATTAGAAATCATCATGATGTTACTAATTTAATAAAAACTCTTTTCAGTAATATTTACATGCAGGTCTTTATTTACTCTCATAAGTACGTCACATTATGAACAATTATGATGTGAAAAAATATGAGTTTGTGTGAATTTATTTTTCGGTGCATGATCGAAAATGTTACCTTTGTCTTCATTATTTGATTAATGCAGTAATCTACACCTATCGCAGTGTCACTGATGTTGTCTTTGCCACTGCTCTAACGAAAGGAGTACCCCTGTAAACCAAGAACAACTGCAATTTAGAACGAGTAAGGATGTTTATTTTCAGAAGCTAAACTTGTACTTATTTAATCACACGACATGTTTGTAAGCAGACCTTTGAGCCTGACTGAATCAAGCGATGAGTTACACTGAACAGAAACAGACCACCAGCTAACAGCTGAAAAGCGAGTATGTCTCTAAGACGCATCCAACTGACCTCTCTGTCTGCTCTACTAGAATATAAATATATATATATATATATATATATATATATATATATATATATTTAGCGAGAGAGAGGGAGACGTAAAGAGTGGAGGGGATATATATATATCTTTATATAGCATAGTGTATTTCTTGTTCCTGATATTTTAAGAAAATATTATATATTATTTTTACATTTGCTAATTTAAAACTGTTATTGTTTCTCATATGTTAACGTTTTTCTTTACTTATATATCTATCTATAAGTCATTGAACGCTCTCTTCTCTCCATCCTCGGTCTCATAATAGATATTACTATAACACCGTTTTCTTATCATTAACATATTTTCCTCCTTAAGAATCTAGCTAAAATCGACTCTTCAATTTGCCTATATCCATATATATATATATATATATATATATATATATATATATATATATATATATATATATATATATATATAATTATATATAAATATATATATATACATATATGTATATATATATATATATACATATATGTATATATATATATATATATATAATTATATATAAATATATATATATACATATATGTATATATATACATATATGTATATACATATATGTATATATATATATATATATATAATTATATATAAATATATATATAATTATATATATATATATATATATAGATATATGTATATACATATATGTATATATATACATATATGTATATATATATATTTATATATAATTATATATATATATATATATATATATATATATACATATATGTATATATATATATTTATATATATACATATATGTATATATTTAAATATATATATATACATATATGTATATATATAAATATATATATACACATATATGTATATATATATATATATATATATATATATATATATAGAGAGAGAGAGAGAGAGAGAGAGAGAAAGAGAGAGAGAGAAAGAGAGAGAGATGCTATCATTTACTGTAGATAATACAGTCAGCCCAATTGAAAAGAAAGCTAAGCTAAAGATGTAAAAAAAACTACTCAGTGTACCCTGTAGTTAGTTTTTAATTACTCTTTCCAATACTCCGAGTCACTATCAAAACATCGAACCTCATATCAACTAAGACATTACTGTTTTAATGTTCAGTCCATACCTTGAGTTGTACTCTTTTCCATTAAATAAATATTCATCCCATTGTAACCTGGTGGTACGCGCGCCTTTTACCTATGCACTCAACTAATAGTTTCATAATGCTATAGATGTCTCGGTATATAATATTTCCTTATTCATATGAGTAAAAACAAATAGAAAGAAAATCTTTCATTTCAGATATTATTTAAAAAACGGAAAATTTCTTGATATCGGAGTCAGATTTACACACAAATGATATCATTAATTGAGAATATGTTGATGAGCACATTTACATGATTGTTAGTTTGAAATAGGTCATCAAATATCAAATAACCTATGATTATACTCAACATTTTCTGCTTGTTTCTCTTCTATGCATCTCTGATATTTATATTTCGATAATATGAAAAGAGAGCTTCAATCTCTGTCCCCTGTAAAATATCCATAGTAAAAAATCGCCAATTTACAACTACTGTAAATCATGTTCTTTACTTTCTCCGTGTACTTAAAACGAAACATAACTTCTGTGAACAAAGTGTCTTACACTAACACCACGGCTTTTGAACACAATGCCACGGGGATGTTTTCCAGATGACAACAACATAAGCGTTTTCAATCCAATGTTAGCTGATACCTGTCGAACAGTACTCTTAAATAATACAATGCTGTCTACTTTCACCCATCGTCTCCGTTCCGAGCAAGGTGTCGTCTTATCTTGAATGTGACTAACTCATTTCCCCTGTATCCTCGAGTCTTTGCATCTTAATAAACGTTGACTTACATAAATATATTTTCTAATAACTATGTGAAATGCTATCTTTGATGTGAAAATGTATTCGGCTGTGAATATCAGAGAGAAAGACGGTATAGTATACCGAAACGTCATACGGATAATTTCCTGTTAAAAAACTTATAGTGCTCATAATACGATGATATCGGATATGTCAATCTTTTCTCTACACGTATGTATGTATATATATATATATATATATATATATATATATATATATATATATATATATATATATATATATACGTTTTTATTCATCCGAAAACACCCATATAAATATTTGATATATCTGTCAACTTGCAGACTCGATGTTACGCGATTGAACGGAAAGGAACGACACAAACAAAATAAATCACAAACTAATGTCTTCGATATCTTCCCTCACACTTAGACACACACACACACACACACACACATACATACATATATATATATATATATATATATATATATATATATATATATATATATATACATATATGTTTGCGTATATATATATATATATATATATATATAAACATTTATTATTGATAAGATATAGATCAATTTTTTATTTTATATCTGTCTTTTCCTCAATATATTTTACTTTAACTATTTACGCGACAGCAATGCTGAAAAGTGCCACAAACTTATTCATAGTTTAATAATTATGTATGTAAAGTCAATAGAATATTACAAGTGAAAAGTAGAAGTAATATCCCGAAAAAAATAATTACATTCACTTATATGTATGACAAATGTATACATGTATTTAAGAAAAATAGGCTTCAGTTCATGAAAAGGCATTTATTCGGTAAATAAATGCAAGTGTTAATTTTGTGAACTCCTTTTTCTGTTACAATATTTAACACATTTTTCGAGACGGATCTTTACTTCAAAGTTTATTGCATAATTGTAATCTTCAATGTAGGGGGATAGACACGACGTCAGGTTTTGCAAAGTTGGACTCTTACCTACAAACAAGGATTGAGAGGCACCGACGCGATTAGCGATAGACAAGCGCTGCACATTGATAATCGAAAGCATGTGAGGATTGATCAAGTAATTCAGCTCAAACGCCATAAAAGCTACTGTTGGACTTTGTGTTGGGGACCTTACCATCGATTTTTCTTACAATGGTTTTAAGATATTTCATTTTTAATGCAGTGATACGTATTGCACTTTTAATCCTACTTTAAATGTAAACAACTAAACTAAAAACGTGCGTAGACTGGTGTGAGATAATATATCGTTCCGCATAGTTATCTTTCGTGACGAAGGCGGACAGTAAAGAACGTTCTATCTGGTAAAACGTCAACTTGATATGTGGGCATGTGCCCGAGAGATACAAATCTTACAGTTGTAACGTTCTATTGTGGTATGTTATCTCTAATAGTAACAACACTTGCTCATGCATATCTGAGCAGGGATATTAAGAGAGTTATTGCACAATCATAGTTAAATGGGGGTCATGAGGTTATTGCTTCAACTTATTTCCGATACGTCGGGAATAAGTTTTCGACAATCACTCCGCCAGCGATTTTGTTGCTGTCGGATCGAGGTGTTTAAATATAATTTCCTGAGGCGCCCCTACCGTGTAATGCCTACCGGACTGCGCAGTCAGTATTGTTAGGGGCATACCCTAACCGCAACCCGGATCCGGCGTATCTAAGTTCAATGGCTTTTCAACTTGACACGAGATTAAATAAAAAGAGGAACATATTGAGACATACAATTATAGTTTCCTTCATAAACGTGGTGTATTACCGACGTTATTATTTCAAATAATCGTGTGCAGCGAAAGGGTGTGTGCTTGCTTAAGATAGTGTTACAAGTAAAACTTTTTTTATATAAGTATAGATTACGTGGAAAATCAGAAAAAGTCTATCAGACGTTTAAGATATGTATAAGAGATACGTCTGCAAGATGCTGCGTTACAAACAACAAGTCTCGAGTGACACGTAACTAAATGATAGAGGAAGTATTCCCCTTGTTTTTTAATGTGCGGCGGAAATGGGTCGTTTATTAAACAGCTAAATCCTCCACGTATGATAGATTGGTTTGGCGAAGTCTCATAGAATAGTGTGCAATATCAAGTTGTACATTCATACTGTAATGATATACAGATAAACAGAAATCGTCGAGAGGCAAATATTAGCAATGCAAATAAAAGTTATAAACACCATCAAAATAAAAAAGACGAATCCGGATGAAACCTCATCACAAAGACGCTTTGTATTTTAACACGTAACATACACACGATGACTCCAGTATTTTACGGGAGAGTAGCCGGATGTATGCTGTGCCAAGGTAAATAGCTTGAGTTAGTCTATATAATAAGGCTATAATCTATATATGTGTCAAAGTGAGTGTGCAAAACTGGGGATTCGGGAGTGTAAACTTCAGTATGTGTATATGTTTAATAGGTGTATTTACATGATTCACCCCTAAAGTAATGAACCGATCATAAGTAATTTTGTAACATTATGTTAAACATAATGGGTGTACATGTTGGCTATATTTCGTTCAAATATTATTCATGCTATTTATATAAATAGTGGCCAGAGCCCTATTAGAAAAGAAGACATTTTATAATATGTATGATACATTAATTAATAATTAGAATACAGTTTTTGGCGTATTTGCAAGAGCAACACTTCTTATTTTAAAAATTAAATACATCAGGTCTGCCTTAAATTTGATCCATAGAACCAGGTGTTTGCTGTAATCAAATGAATTCTTAAACCCCCTAAAATTGGAATAACGATACGAGACATGACGTTAAACAACATTTATCTTGTTTTTTTTTATTATTCGTAAGTGGACATAACATTGTTTGTAAACAATTGTGCAGGGTATTTTCGAATTAAAGTGATCTATCTATCTATCTATCTATCGATCTACTATATATATATATAGAGAGAGAGAGATTAAATAGTATGACCCATTATAATGTTATAAGTGTAGATCGTTTTTCGAATATATATATATATATATATATATATATATATATATATATATATATATATATATATATATATATATATATACCATGAAAAATGCTAGTATACTGAAATCATATGCTCTTAATAGGGTTAAGATGAACATTCCTGGTAGGAATTTTTCTTCAGCGCACCTCAAACACTTCATCCACTCATGCATATAGATTTATACTGTAGTGATGTTATAATGAAATGGTTTGGTTGATATGTAGTCATACCCTTAATGACAATAAAAGTGTAAACATTTTGGCATTTCCTTGCTTTTAAGTTCAGTATACTTGCATTTTTCATGGAATGCCACTACTTTTGTAAAGGCTATGCCTTTATACAATGCCTTCTCATAACTGATATAGTTGGTAGTTTGACTAATCAAGGTATATGGTAAACTGAAATTAAAATGCCATCAACTAGACACTAGAACCTCTATATTTGCCAAAATCAGCTGAATCCATCAAATGGTGGATAAGATATAGAATAAAGTGTATGAATACTGGCCATTTTAAAGTTTTTCGGGGGGGGATTTTCGAGAAAACTAAAGTATATGGTAAACTGAAATTAAAATGCCATCAACTAGACCCTAGACCCTCTATCTCTGAAAATAATCGGCTGGATCCACCTACTAGTTGATAAGATACAGGGTGGCACATACGTACGTACGTGCGTACGTACGTACACACAGATAACATGATTTCATGATTGGACTTTCTGGATCTCTTGGTTGCCTTGACTAATGATGCTGACATTCTACACACTTATAGAACCTATCAAATAAACATTTTGTGAAAAGTGTTGACTAATTTGGTTTATTGGTTTTTTAGTTATGATTGATTACAGAAAAGAGATTTCCAGCATAGGCGATTCGTGTGTCTATTAAGGGATAGAGCGCTCTCGCGCCTCCCTTGATATAAATATACACATATATATATATATATATATATATATATATATATATATATATATATATATATATATATATTGATATGAGTATCATATATAAATAAATGTATGTATATATATATATATATATATATATATATATATAGATAGATAGATAGATAGATACACGCATATGTATATATATACACATATTTTACATATATATATATATATATATATATATATATACAGAGATATATATATATATATATATATATATATATATATATATATAAATATACCTATATATATATATATATATATATACAGAGAGATATAGATAGATAGCTATATAGATAGATAGATAAGTAGATACATTGATGGATCAGTATTTTTCATATGTATATATATATATATATAAATATTCACGAAAACTATATATAGTAAATCGGTTATAATGGAACGTTTACTTCATTTTCTTTAATATATATTTATATAATCATAGGGTGTTTATTATAGTGTTCAGTTCTACTTAAATTCTCTTTGATATCACCGTTTATATTCCGTTGAACATGTATATGTGTAAACACACACACACACAGCCACACACACATATATATATATATGTATGTATAATGTATATGTATATACACCTATATATATGATGGTTGACTAAATATGTGTGTGTGTTCTTGTGTGTGTTTGAGTGTCTTTGCAACTTTATTCATTAAGTAACTTTCTTCAAGTTATGGCTGAATCATTTATCGCAGCCATTGTCTTATTGATGATTCTTCTATTTTGAACGTCTTAAATAGCAAACCTGTAATTTTCTACTCAATATTATACATTATTACAAGCCTCCTTGTTGATTCAAAAATAGACACGGACGATTCTTTTCTTAAATTACACGAACAGCAAATACGATAGAGAGCTGATGATAAACCAATTAAATATATATATATATATATATATATATATATATATATATATATATATATATATATATATATATATAATAACTCAGGAAAGTGAATGATGACTTAAAAATACGTAGGCTTTGTACGATCTGTAATAACGAATTGACGAAAATAAAATAATTTTCCAATTTAATATTGCTATTTTCTTTTAGAAATTAAGCATCGTAAATGAGACAAATAAAAAAGATATTTCGTTTCATCTCCTAAAAAACCTTCTGATATGGTCCCAGAATAAATTAATTGAAAACCCTTGAATATTATAATTATACTATGTTCACTATAATTGTTTAACTTTTTATATGCATTGTATTTTCTTAATTTCAACTCGTAATAGCTGGATTTTATGCTCATATTTTTATTATTGAATTCATTATATCCCAGAATTCTTTCTTTGAAAGCGCGATATAATTATATGGCTATAATTTAATATTGCGCCGAACACTGCCATAGGCTGTATTATACAAATATTCGCAGAGCTTCGGCATTTTCTATGATATGATTATCGCCATTCGTTAATCAGCAGTTTTTGCATGCGTGCAAATAGACGTCTTTGTAAGAGATAAATATATTGTTTGAATTCCTGCGGATCAAGCTGTCAGATAAATTAAGACATTTGAAGCAAATCTGCATTTACATGCATCCCGTAACAATGTGTACTTATTTGAGAAAGTTAAATATTTTGCCGAAGTAAACAATACGCCTATTCAATGAATGCTCAGGTAGAGACACAGAGGGCGAGAGAAGGAGAAAGGGAGTGAATGAGAAGCAGGCATACACTCAGGAAGTGATAGAGAGAATGTATATCTCTTTCATACATCTATATACACACAATCGCATATTCCTCGCTAAATCATACATATCAATATGTATTTATTTGTGTATAAATAAGCATACACCCTACCAGATCGTTACAATTTAGAAAGTTAAACCCGTGCTCTCCCATAATTACACACACAGTGAATATCGATGCCAAAAAAGCAGGGTTAGTATGTACTTACTAGTGAGGAAAATAAAATAACTTCAACCAAATTTTACGAGCATTCATTCATAAAATAAATTCAACGCTAAGCTGTACGCGGAATAACGCCGCTATTTTAATGATATTCAAAGAATACACGTCCTCTTTTCGCACTAAAACAAACAAGCTTAATTTCCTGAAAGTCTTAATTAGTTCTTATAACTTTTATAATTATGACGATAATAGCAGCGATATTCCGCGTACGGCTAAAAGGGTAATTTGTTTAATCAGAACTAAATTACCGGACAGATTTCCATGATTTTTCGTGAACATTATTGTATTTTCCTCACATGTACTAAATGGAAAATGTTTTCTGCCATTTTTTTTTCATTCCCTTAAAGGTCTAACCATGAATAAGCACACACGTGCACACCCCACATAACACACACACATGAATTGAGATAGGTATAGAAAGATGAAAAGAGAGAGAGACACACAGTCATGAAGCGATAGAGATTATATATATCTCTTACACACATTATGGATATCTCTTACACACATTATGTATATCTCTAACATACATTATGTGTATCTCTTACACACATTATGTATATCTCTTGCATAGCTCTACATTCCCAGACACGCATATACTCCGCTTTATGATAACTACTTATGTGTATTTACATGTATTAAAATGTGTGTATACCATTCTGGTCACTCAATTTAAGCGAGTAAAAAACATGGTGTTTTTGAAGACACCCAGACGAATCAATTTCAAGTAGTATGAAGCAAGATAGCCCCCCCCATTTTCTGAAATAAATTCTGCAAAAAAATTTCATCTGAATAAAGAAATGATAGTTGTTATTCATTTATCACACCTATATTTCCATAAAAAGGGTGCACTGCTATTTAAATGAATGACACAAAATTATATTCTGAAATACTGTGTATATGGTAGAGAGAAACGATCGAAACACTGATATTCGTAGGCCTAATTTGACTAACTATTTTTAAACGGTTTATAATAAGCTAACATTTTGTTTTATTCATTTAACATTGTATTATGATACTTAAATAATATATATATATATATATATATATATATATATATATATATATATGTATATATATATATATATATATATATATATATATATATATGAATTAATGTTACGTGACGACACGTAATCCTAAAACACGGGTTTTAAGCTATAAGCTGCCAAACGCGCTATTATATTGTTTGTAGTCTTACCTTTAACTACCAGACAATGACATGTTTTCCGAATATGTACTAGGTTGTATCGCCTAAATATATAAATTTACGTAGTTAGTTATTAATTTTACTGGCGATAGGAACATCGTTGTTTTTATTGTATGAATCCACGTAAAATTAAGAATTACTTAATTTAGTTTTCTGCTTAAACTAAACACTTAAGATATACACACGTACATCTCTCACTCTCTCTCTCTCTCTCTCTCTCTATATATATATATATATATATATATATATAAATATATATATATATACATATATATACGCATATACAAATATATATAAATTCATTATTATATGTATATATATATATATATATGTATATATATATATATATACATATATATATATATGATACTATTTGTGAATACAAATGTGTATTTATTAATAATACAATTCAACATATATATATTTACGTATCTATTATAAACTTGTATATATATATACATATATGTATTTAAAACAACATATATATATATTTATATATTCATAAAACATTTGCATATATATATACTTATATATATATATATATATAAATGTATATATAAAATGTGTATATACATATATACACTTATTTATACTAAAATGTATATATATATATATATACATATATTTATTATAATAAGATTAATATATATATTTACTTATGATACAATATATATATATACATTTATTTATGATTCAATGTACATATATATGTGTATATATACTTATAATCATATATACATATATATGTTCATATATATATATCTATATATATATATATATATATAATTTATGCAAACATTGAAAAAATCAGGGAATCCATCTGTTTTATTCAACCTTTTATTATTTCATCAATTTTTCTGTGTTTTGTGTTTTAATTAAATGAAAAAAAAATGTTCCATAAGTTACACATGTTTTACGAACGTGTTTGATTCTTCGTCGATTCATTTTCATGTGTCAAAAACTATTGAACAGAAAAGCTAGAGAAAAAAGAGAAGTTTAAGAATGCGGCGGAGAAACGCGCATAGAAAGTTCCTAACATTGATTGGCTTTACTTCAGTCGAAGTTCTCGGAAATCAAGGAGCTCCTTCCGAGGGGTAGTCCGTGATTGATAGTTACGATACATAAATATTCGAATATTTAATAACAGTTGGCTTTTACCTGTCAAATGTTTAGTTGGTAAATATATTAAAACATAATTGTGTCTTGTCTCAGATTGACCAGTCCACTATGGTATACAATTCTTAGGGGTATTTGGTCTTACAGGATGTTATTACAATAATGTATCTAGTCCGGTGACGTATCAAGCTAAGGTATGTAACTTAATGTGACATTATTTGGAGACCCCGCCCCATTCCTCGTATAAACCATTACATAGATGTGTTGTAAGTTTCTTATTTACGTTTTGAATACTATGTGTTTTTGAATAGTGTGTCAGTATTTGCTTGTCAAGGGCATTGTCTTCGTGTCAGGTTATATATATATACATATATATATATATATATATATATATATATATATATACATATATATATATATATATATATATATGTATATATATATATATACATATATATATATATATATATATATATATATATATATATGTTATTGTGAATTTGTTTGAATGTCGATCATATTAATTGCACATTCGATATTTAATTTCTAACATATAACTCTACCCATTCTGTACTGATATATGACGTGACTTTTTGACTAAACGCATGAATGTATCTATAGTGTTAATACCACACACGTATATATGATTGTATATATATATATATATATATATATATATATATATATGTGTGTGTGGGTGTGTGGGTGTGTGTGAGTAGGTGTGTATGTGAGCGTATCTGTATATGTGTATATGGGTCCGCTATGTCTAGCTATGTATATGTATTTTGGTGGTAATTATTCCGTGACAAATCGTTCAATATTCTCGGCAAGAGACGAACTAATTAATAGTTATAAACCTTAACAATAGTCACCCGTAGAACTTATACAAACACATTTCGTCACTGTGTTCGACTTGAACAGTATGACGTAAATAAGAAATGTGTGTTTTGTTATTATTAATTTGAGATTGTTATCAAATTTATCATGATAGAAAAACATCAATCTGCCGAAATATATATATATATATATATATATATATATATATATATATATATATATATATATATATATATATATATATATATATATGGGAAATGAAAAAGTAAAAACCAAGAGATATTTTTTTATATATTCATCAACGTTACGTTTGAAAATAAATCAGGCATTTAGTTTACCATACACATATGTTTTCATCTGTTTGATATGAACATTCATAATCTGGGGGAGGGCGGTTATTATCTGGACTCCTATACTCATCTTGTTTTTGTATATACAACGTTTCGTCCGATGTAATCTACGACCGTCTTAATTTTTTTAATATTATCAGTTCAAGATAACGTACAGGTTTAAGAGCTTTAATTAGTTATTATTTAGAAAATTTTGACTACTATTCCCATATTGGCTGTATATTAACAGTGTTCTAATGAGTGTCCAACCATGTAATCTTCAACAGATGTCTTTGAATTTGATGGCATATGTGTTCAAATGCTTGCTTGTAAATAAATTCATATGTAAGATTCCTAATGCTACCTCCTGTATTCAACGATGTTCCGTATATATCTATGACAATTCATTAATCACACGTTCCATTTAACATTTAATTATACTTTCATCTATTTCTGCAATTGAAAACATTTTCAATCTATTCCTGATAGATTCGTTCAAATCTCCTTCCAATTACATCAGTGCTGATCCACATCTGGGTTTCCAATTTCCCGCGTTAATTTAAATATGAGATAAACCTTTGCCAATGCTTTCAATTTCTATAGAAGAACATGACCTTGGAACATAAAGGGCTTGCTCATCGCTCGACATCTGTTCGAGTTCATTGGAAGTAGGGAGTTTTAAGAAAGATATTCGTGACATTTAATCACATCCGTTATGTGAGTACTGATAGAAGATGAAATAAGATGAACACGTCTTATAAGATACATTTCGTTAAAAGGTGTTCTGTTCTTGTTATCATAACTGATCACAGGCTGAAACATATATATGATACGAATACATCAACAAAGACGTGTTTCGCCGTTTTACAACTCATCAGCATGACTAGGGAGCAGCAAGCACATCAATCATAATATGCGAAAAATATACATTTTTAAATGTTGTTGTACATATGTAAGTATTTAAAAACAAATCTCTTCAAGGTAAGAGCATAGACTAATTAAATATATATAAATGAGATGGTATATATAGTCTAACAATGTGTGTTACTCTCAGTAGGAGGTTTTTTAGTGCAGTGGAACTTGGAACTGTACAGCTCATCACAATCGCATGCAAGCAGGTTTTGAATTTCAGCGTAGATTTACAAGTGCATCTAACAACACTGATAAGAAATTACTGATAGGACACATTTATGATGATTATATATATATATATATATATATATATATATATATATATATATATATATATATATATATATATGAATACACATATACATATGTGACATGAGAAAAATAGAAAGCGAAAAAGTATATCTTTAAATTATATCCTACCTTATTATAAAAAAATGTAACACCCATCATTTAATTTCTACTTATTCGTTTTTTTATCGCCCGGAGAAACACCAGTTAGTCCGGATAGTCTTTTATATCTGCATGCTTATAAATATTCGCATTAGAAAAACATTTACTGAGCAATGCGTATTATTTTTTCTGATGATGAAAGCATATCTGTAAAAAATTAATAGAAAGAAAAGGTTTTTTGATAAGACGTATTTGAACAATTTATGATTAAGTATATACTTATGTTATGAATGTTTTATCCTCGTCACTTTATATATATATATATATATATATATATATATATATATATATATATATATATATATATATATATATATATATACATGTACATATAAATTCTTCCCCCCCCCAAAAAAAAAACCCTATCCCGATGCCAGCTTATATACTGTCCCATGCTACAACTGCCATCAGATTTACGTGGGGGATACGCAACGTGAATTGAAAAAAAGATTAAGCGAACACAAAAGGGACATAAAAACCAATAACTCTCTCAGTGAACTTTTATCCTATGTATTAGAGCACGATCATGCTTTCAAATTTGAACAGGCCAAACTACTAAATACATTCATAACAAAGCTAGGCGAAGACTACTGGAAACTGCACTAATCACGGCATCCAACACCATTAAACAACGAAATGGCTTCTACAATATATCCCCCTTAATAAGCAAAATTATCCTGACGGAACACACACTAAATTATACTTATATACAAGTCCTCGCATACACACTCACGCACAAACCACTCCCCATCTACATTTTTATTCACCACGAATCTAAACCACTTTACAACAAATAACAGCCTCACCACTGAAAACAATCTAGACACCCTCACAAATATTTAGATATTTAAACCCCTTTTGTCCTCAATTTTGATTCAAACCGTCAACACTGCCTGCACTAAACTACATTTCACCTATTACTCGCAAAAAGTAATATAACTTTTCTCCTTTTTTTCTTTTGCTTTCTCCTTCCCCTCATTACATATTCACAGCGCATGTACACACTATCCTCTTAACTTACGTATATTCACACATTCCTGACATAGCCAGCTGGTCAATACTCCTACCCTCCAAAAATTGAACAGTTCCGGGCTAAGAGAAGTAGGTGGCATGGAGTTAAATGAATGTGGATGGCTGTGAGTAAAAAGGGGAGGTTGGAGTGTTAGTGAATTTGTCTTAGGTTAGGAGAGGGGGGAGTGTGCTGATGTGTTTGTTGTGGTAAGGTGTAGCATTGATTTTGAGGGGCTGCGGAAAGAGGAGCGAAAGAGGGAAGCTATGTGTATTTGGTGTGTAGGTATTATCATAGTTTTAGAAAAAGATTTGAAGAAATCAAGATTATTTGAAAGTAGGCGGGGTGGGTGAGTAAGCGTGTGAAAGAAGTAGTCGAAAGGGTGATATAGGTGATGGTGAGAGGGGAGAATTTGTTGTGGGCAGGTGTGACATTTTTCGAGGGTAGGAATATTGATCAGCTGGCTATGTCAGGAATGTGTGAATATAAGTAAGTTAGAAGGAAAGTGCTGAAATGTGCTGAAAATATGACAATGAGAGGAAGAGAAAGGAAAAAGAAAGTCAAGAAGAAAAGTGATATTAATTTTGTGCAGGCAGTGTAATGGTTTGAAATTAAAAGAGGGCAGAAAGGCGTTCAATATCTAAATATTGTTGAGGGTATCTAGATTGTGTTCAATGGTAAGGCTGTTATTTGTTGTTAAGTGGTTTAGATTCATGGTGAATACAAATATATGTGGGGAGGGGTTTGTGCGTGAGTGTGTATGCGAGGACTTGTATATAAGTATAATTTAGTGTTTGTTCCGTCAGGATAATTTTGCTTATTATTGTAGAGCCATTTCGTTGTCTGATGGTGTTGGAGGCTCAGATCAGTGCAGTTTCCAGTAGTCTTCGCCAAGCTTTTTTATGAATGTATTTGGTGATTTTGGCCTGTTCAAATTTAAAAGCATTATACATGGGAGAAAAGTGCACTGAGAGAGTTATTGTTTTTTATGTCCCTTTTGTGTTCGCTCAATCTTTTTTTCAATTCACGTTGCGTTTCCCCCACGTAAATTTGATAGCAGTTGTTGCATGGGACAATATATATGCCGGCATCTCACACCATCAGACGATACGCCTTTAATGTACTACATTGGTATGGTGTCGTGAGTGTTAAAATACAACCCTTTTTGTAGAGACAGTTTCGTGATTTTAGAAAATCGCGTTTGTCGCGTTTTGCGTTCAGATCTCTTCGTATATGTATATTAATACACATATTTATAAATAAAAGAAGGCACACAACATAATATTAAATATAGGCATACAATTTAAGTGGGACCTGGTATTGGCATTGATGCTTCTCGGAATTCACTTGATACTACGAGTTAAATATAACACGTAACCACGATTAACTTTAAGTATAAATGTCCTTAAAAGTACTTAGAAAGTTAAGGTAAAAACATAAACGATCGAATGATATATAGAGAGGATATAATTTAGTTTGAGAAAACTATTGAAAGAGTGAAAAACGATGAATCTCCCATCGTTATAGTGGATTTGATTCACTAAATATCCCTAACTGATGTTTCAAAACATTTTGTCTTCACAAGCTAGGTCGAGAAATGCTTATAACTTACCCCTCAATAATATTGAGATGGTAGTTCGACCTACCATTGTGTAAAACATAAATTCACTCATTGGAATACTGGTCAACACAACTATTTGTACAAAACACGTGATAGCCGATGACGGATGATTTCGAAACGTTGTGTAAACGAACATCAAGTCGGATGTGTTGGTATATTTTTATTTCTACTAATAAGACCAATATTTCATGGGTGTTAACCTATTGGGCAACCAAATTGTAAATGTTCTTTTTTTACTCGATGTTAACATATCTATTCGCTTCGATGTGTGTCGTAAAGAGAGCTTCAGCCATAAAGGAGCACAGTTTTTTAGGCGAGTTCAGTCGTCTAAAATATTTTTTGTAGTGTTGTCATATCTAAATTTAAATGCTGATGATTTCCGATGATCCTGAGAATGTAATCTGCATTTCATTTCTTTGTTTCAGATGACTCGAAGCGTCTGTAGACTATATATATATATATATATATATATATATATATATATATATATATATATATATATGCATATCTATCTATATATATATATATATATATATATATATATACATATGCGAGAGATGTGTATTAAAAGAAGTACACCTCCACATGGTCCCTTAAGTTGAAAGAGAAGAGCCCCAGGCATTACATTTGGTTGTTTACTTGAGTGTTTAATACTAACCACTCCTTCGCTTTCGTCCGTTTTGTGGATCTGAACAGAATAAAGATTGTAAAGTAGATAAAAAGCAACAAATGTAAAATAAGAACCAATGGCATCTCTTATAATGAAAAGAAGTATTTTGATTTCCGGTAAATATTGCTTGAAGTAAAACAATTTTTCAGATCCTTCTTATTTTACTAGCTGGTAGGTAATTGGTTGGGTTTTCAATGTAATTCCGAAAGTTATAAACTCAGGGATGTTATTAATATATATATATATATATATATATATATATATATATATATATTCATAATTAATTACTCATATCTCGACTGGTACTCATCACCTGGATTAATCTTCAGTCAACCTCTTTCCTGATTATGTTTTTCAAATTGTATGACCTGGATGGATTATATAGATTCAACAAAAAAGTTTGTGTTTGAGTTGATACATTTGATGTTATATATTTGTATGTATTTTTGTATATATTTTTATATATTTTCAAGGTTTAATTTTATTACCTGTAATGATGTAACTGCGGTAATGGTCCTCTGAGGAGAATAATTATCTTTGAAAACTCATGAGCTAAGGACTTTAAGATACTTTGCTTGAACCGTGAATTCTAATTAAATTTGATTTACCCCTTATTTTATTACTTCATTCTATATTATAATATTAATGCTCTATCCAGTATATTGAGCTTCAGTTTTTATCCGGATGTCTCACTAATTATAAGATATTAGTTGACGCTTATATCTTTTGTTAGATAACTTCATATATATATATATATATATATATATATATATATATATATATATATATATATATATATAGTCAGTTATGAATATATATTTCTGGCAGTTTTGCTACACAGAGGCTTCCGCGTTTCATTCCCTGATGGAATCGTCATGCTAAACTGTATTATATACCATTCTATTTTACCAATAATGTAAATGTCCAATCGGTAACTACATGATTTAATCGTAGTGTACTCCGTACCACGTTCATTATCCTATATTCGGGGTGTTTATATTTAGTATATAAACTTCGATAAATACATCTGATAAAAAATCCCCGAAATCAAGGATTAATATCTCCACTAACCGTTAACGTATATTTTGATACTTTGTTATTCTCTTTCTGTATGGCTCATTATTTAATGTTATGTTTTTTTTTAATAATGCTAACAGTAAGTATCGTAATGCGAATATGAAAACTAATAAGGTATATAGAAATCCAAATGAAATAGTATAAAATGGCGTAGATGGTAATTAGGAATTGATGTAATTTCATCGAAATAAATAACATAGTTAACAACAACATGTTAGACTTTATAATAACTACTGTAATTGACAACACATTTTCAGATTCAGCTAAACTATCTAATATATAATGGAAAAATAAAAGCTACATTTAAATACATATTTTGGAAATGTAACATTCCCTTTCTATTATCTAAACGAATAAATGTTGCTGTTTACCATGTATCTTAACTATATTAAAATCAAAACTCACTTTGGTTAATTAGTTAAATACCCAAGACCATTTTGAAATAGCGTCTGTATAGTAATTTCCAACCTCCCTCAAAAAAACTTTGATATTGCTCCTCGGCATATTTATTTTTTTGTAAATTTCTAATAAATTAGTTTTATGTAATATACATTTCTAATTTGAATTGCCAAATGTGTTTCTATAGACGCAATCGTTTCATCGAGAGTGCTATTATATTATAGTTATTAGTAAATTGTATACATACATTTTATTATAAAAATAAAGTTTTAAAAACGTTTTGCAATTTTATTTTATAGGGGAATAATTTACATCTGGTCAAATGTTTCAAAGATGTGGAAATATAATCCTACATGTTGATCGTATCCAAAAAGCCCAAAGGCGCACTAAAATGTAATGTTTTGTTATTAGTCATTTTTAAATGAACACAAATAAATAAAACAAAAAACTCGATTTAATCGGAAAATAATTCAATGGCAGAGATAGTGTAGTATCGATTCTACTGTCATTAGACACTCATACCCAAGAAGTACCTTCTCCGTAAGCGCAGAACAGGTTTAATGAAAAATCATGAATGTGCAATATGCTGAAATTAAAATGTGTGTCACTTAAATTGAAACCGACAAAATTTATTTTATTTTTAAATTGTACGTTTGTTTATTTATGTTTTCTTTCACTCCTTAAAACATTATATGATCATCACTCGTCTCCCATCCAATAAATAAATAAATAAATAAATTATAAGAATAAAATCCATGTTGGTCTTACACAAATTATGTTAATTCAATTTACGCGACTAAAATAGAAAAATGACCGAAAATACTCTATTTATTTGGGGTGAATTACTATGTTAATGACGTAAATTATTTTGAGTGCACCCGTTGTGTTTTTACTTGAATCATGTTTTAGTAAAAACAAATTAAAACAATATCGCTGTCAGTGCTTGTTTGTATCATGTGAAACGTCGAAATAAGAATTAGGTCGGAAAAATATAGTCGCACACGAAACATATAACGATAACTCACGTGTATAAACATGTGTTTCTTAACTAACAACTAAGGGAAAGAAGTTATTTTTCTTCTTCTTTAGAGGGGAGAGACGTGTAGAGGGGAGAGACGTGTTATTTCGTCATGTTATCATCCTCCTAGATATTACCTCCTCCTTTCGGGTCAGTATATTTATTTACTTCTTCATAATATCATCCTATCAGCCTAGTATACAATCGAAACACAAAAAAATAAATACCCCATTAACTAAATAAAACAAGTATTGTATATTGTTCTACACACTTTCAGCTATGAGCTGGTTTAAATGTAAGTAAATCTAGCCCTGGAGATTTCATAAACAATTCAGTTCGAACCTCCGTAACGGTTCCCAAGTTCGATCTAAGCTACACCTGAAGAACGTCAGATATTACACCGGTCGATAAGTTGTGAGCATATAAATACAAAGCGAATAATTACCCGCATATCTCACATAATAAAAGTTATTAAACATAATCTAAAAAAAAATGTCGAAATATAATACTTGATGAGGGAATTGACCAACGAAGGCGTGCTGTTCTCTGACTGAAATACCCATGAAGACAATATCTCTTCATTAATAGATTTGAAAAGAAAATAATAAATACGAAACAAATGAAGAAAAATATCGACACATTTGAATAATATACACGTGATAAATATTTCAAAAGCGACGTGTCAACATGTTTATGTAAATATTAATGGATTTTCCATATATAAAACTGACTGTTGTAGTATTAATAACGTGAAGATAATTATTCTCAGCGTGCATTTCTCCGCTGCAAGAAGAAGCGCAGCCAATTTTAATAATTTCAGGGGTAGGGGTCGACATTACAAGCAGTACCATGAAATTATATTACATGAGGAATGTAAACATTATATAAGGGTGTGCGTACAAACACATGCACGGAACCACTAACATATTCACATACACCATCAAAGATACATCTAAACTCACACAGACACTGCAGAAATTTGATTTGCTTCTTCTCCAGGGAAAGTAAGCTTCTAACACCTGCCAGCTTTATATATCTCAAGAAAAACACCCTTTAGACATTCATGGCATATCGTTCTCAATTATGTCCTAATGCACACTCTCAAATTCGTTCCTATTTCGATAGAGTAAAACAATACTAGTATAACCTCAAAGGTCCGGCAATGTCTATGAAGCTGTAGCATCTGTCCACTCGCCGTAATGTTACATATCTGTGAGTTAGTTTACGCTTACACGAAATAGTCTCCGATAAAATTAGTGCACCTTTACCCCCTGAACGTAAATCATTCAGATCAACCCGATTAGTAGCACACTCCTAACCTTTCACTGTAAAGATCAAAAGGCTGCAGCAAGACGCACATTTTAAATGTAATGTAAAACAACAATATTGCTGTAAAACTTCTCACTTCGAATACTAGTTTTATATATGGCAATGTCTCAGTGACAGCATACAGAAGTTGGTGTTGATAAAACAATCGTTTCTTTGATGATACACCTTTCGCAAATATTATTACAGCAAATGTTAGACTGTTCAAAAATTCGAAAGAAGACGGCAGAGATATGTTTCCATCTGCTAAGGGACTGTTTCGAACCCTGTACAGTTCTAAATTTCTAACTTTGAGATAATCTTTCCGACTACATAACTGCACAAATTTTAGCATCACTATAGCATTATGTCGGAAAAAAATTATATACACTCTGCCAATTTTAGAAAAGCGAATAAACTGTGATAATGTTAACATTTTATCGGCGGCTTAATGTCTGAGAGCGTTCTACTTTTTTTAATGAAAGGACCGATGCATTTAAATCTAGTGACGTAATGCTGTGTTAATACTACACTTACAGTGCTCTACTTTTTCGAGGAGCAACAAATAATAATAAATGTGTGTTATTGTTTATTATCTATGTACGTATACGTTTCGTATATATCCATTTATATATATATATATATACATGTATACATATATATATACATATAGATATATACACGTACATATATATATATACATATGTATACACATATATACATTTGTATATACATATACACACATATATATATACAGTTATATATATATATACATATATATGTATATATATATACATATATACATTAATATATATATATACATATATATATATATACATTGCTATATAAACATATATAGATATATATATATATATATACATATATACATATACATATTCATATATATATATACATATATATACATATATATGTGTGTATATATATATATGTATATATATGTGTATGTATATATATATATATATATATATATATATATATATATATATATAAAAGAGAGAGAGAGTAAAAGTAATATGTATAGATGTGTAATTAAGTAATTTATAAACCAATTTATTTCATACAGATTTTTTATAACTTATTCACAAATATTTTTCTGCGTGAACAAAAGTTAGACATGGACGCGCGTTTCTGGTTATAAGCTGGCGGCGTCATCACCATGACTTACCGAGCATGGTCTGAACCTATAATGTGAGTATTCTTGTACTAGAGCTTTAACCACTATACCCGAAGTACTTGCAACATTTGTGCTTGACTTCTTTTCGCCCATAATGTTACGCTGATTTGTTGTTATTGTTTTGTTTTTTGGCGATAGAGACCGGTATGTTTTACGGGTGCGTTTGTATTTTTCGCTATCCTGAGCAGTTACTTCATTATTTAAGAATACGCAGAGGCGCACATTTTTCTTTTAATTCGCCCTTAATTTGACGAGTCGTCATTTTTTTAATGTATACCTTTTTAAATGTATTAATTAATTTATATACTTTTTAATATAGACTTTTTTTTATAATTATTGCTTAGAGTGCTAGTCTACGAAAATGAACATAGACATTTCGATCCCTGTTCGATAATTCATAGTGATAGCTGCTTATAGCCAGAAACACGCGTCCATGTTTAACTTCTGTGCACGCAAGTATTAATTTGTAATTAAATTATACAAACTCTGTATACCATAACAAGCTTTATAAATGAATTTATTAATTACAAATCTATGTACAGAAACATAGACAGCGTGTTCGGTAAAGGGCGAATTAACAGAAAATAAGGCTCATCTTCATATTCTTAAATCATGAACAAACCGCTCAGGCGAGTGAAAAATATAAACAAAGACGCACTGGTAAAAAAAACACCGGTCGGTATCGGCAAAAACAAAACAATACAAAATAAACATCGTGTATATATATATATATATATATATATATATATATATATATATATATATATTTCTCGTATAAGTTGTTTTTTTATCTTAGTGCTGTTCATTCTAGCTGAAGCCCAAATCAAATTTCTTGTAATTTTTCTCACACAGATTGATGTGAAATTTGGTCAATAGCTAAGATTTTCCCAAACAAGTACCTGACTGAACTTTACGTGAAACTATTGTGTTTTCTTTTGTTAAGAATGTGAACTATGCTAAAGTAACATGTAACACTATTTAGTAGGTACATGATTTGAACACATTTTATTCACTATCATTCGTTGCTATTGAATATGTTGAATACATTCCACTTTAGATACACTGTATACTATATATTTGGACTTTAATGTATTCTTCAATTAACCTTCACCCTAAATAACAGAGAAAAGCTATTAGAGATTGATCTGGTATTGTATGGAACTATTTTGAAGTTATGTAATTAGAAGAGGGTGATTATCTGTAGTGCTTCATGTGTACCAGTCAGCCCAGTTTATAAGAAGTGCTTGTCTACTATTGACGCATCGTTTACTAATGTTATCCCGAATGTTTTACAGTTTGTAGTTGGGGCAATAATGGCCCTCAATATGTTATATTGTTCTGCATCATTAATATATTACATGATTAATATATATATATATATATATATATATATATATATATATATATATATATATATATATATATGAAGTACAGTTTTAACATCTGTAAAATTGCTACCTCTATTCCTTGTACACTAATCTTATAGAACCAAATTGTTGGAACTTAGGCGTGACTTTCGTGGATTAAAAGGGGTTCCGATTGATCTCCTTATTTGACCGACTTCACAGTACTTGATGCTAAACATTGCCTGACGAGACTTCTAAATACCTGAAATAAACGTTTAGTTTCAGAAGATTCATATATGTACGTTACTGTGTGTTTTTCTATGTTGCCTCTCGTGTTTAGGATCAGAGTATTTAACAAATATAAGAAACAGATATTTTCTGTTAAATATCTTTTTTGGTCAGAACAATGATTATATTACTAAGACAAAAGTAACAATAAAAGAATTGTTCAAACATTCAACTAAATTATCCAACTGATTTCTTTATAATTTTCCATTTTTTAAAATTATTTCTGCACTACCTTTATTGAAATTATTTGTTTAAATATGAGTTGTTCTTATTTTTTAATTTGTGTCTATTGTTGTTTGTCATTTTATTTCATTTGTCATTTGTTAATTGGTTATTGTTATTTGTAGTATCGCATGTTGCAAGGTCGCAATATTAGAGACGAATGTGTGAAGATAGGACAGCATTAGAATTAGTTGAGGTAAGTTTAAAATTACGCAAAAAGTTGGCGCAGAATTATATATACGTTGGTAATTTAATGAAGTGGGCAAATTTAAAATGACATGTAAGGAGGAAAAAGTTGCAGTGTTACAGATATCTGTTTTTTTTACCCTCACGCGACATGTGGCAATTGGGCGATTGGAAGCTTATATGACACCCAACAGTTCTGTGAGAGAATTTGTTTTCATTTGCTAAATAAATAGAGTGCATTATTTCGTCAATTGCTTTATTTGCAATGGCATTATGAAATAATACGACTCTTTAAGTTTAAATTTTCAGTACGTTAAACTATTTCTAAAAAGTAACCAACACGCTGATATGTGTGAACATACTCGCCCTTGATTCAATCGATTTGAAATAATCGAACACCTTTCTGGAAAGGTTACATTCCTTCTTTTTTCAGTCGAATATATCTGCCGAAGGGCGGGTATCATTACTATTGTAAGAATACAGCACGGGCACGCGAATAAAATGAAATATATTTAATAAGAGGCATTTAATAACGCGAAAATGCTAAATTTCTGAGGAAATCTTGAAAGTAATTTCAATAAAATAATCAATCTTTTCTTTAATCTTTTGAATGTAATACTTAAGCTCAAAACATTCTTTATTTTTCAGCTATTAACTACAAATGGATTCATGTCTGAACGAAGGAAAAATCAAATCAGATAAAAGACAAACATACAAAAACTTGAATCCTTCAAGGGTTTTCATTTTGAACGTTATTGATAAATCGTTCATAGAATATTGTTTGCTGTTAGACTTGAAATGATGACGTTGAATAATTACAAACTCACACACATAAAACAAAAATACACGAATATAAAATAATCACATTGTAAAGTTATGAATGCGACTTATGTGTTTTTATATTTTTGAAATGGTTTTGGTTTTATTAATTTTGCGAATTTATTCTTTTAAATCATTTTAAATTGATGGTTTGTAAAATACTTTTTTACATTAATGTTTCTTTTATATGCTTTTTTAAATTGATATTTGATTAATTATTTGATTAATTATTTTTAACTTTTCATTTTTTAAGTATTTAAACATTTTCTGATATTTTTCAAATTGATGTGTTTTAAATATATTTAATTGTTTTTTGTAGGTTTAAAATAGATGAAACTGAAATGGATTTAAACAGAAAACGAAATGTGCAGGCATCATTTTGATTGTTAAGGCCATTCAAACATAATGATTTATGAAGGAGACCAGTTCTGACATGCCACAGAATTAATATCAGAAAATGAAATTAATTCAAATATGGGATTGAGGTAATGACTAAATAAACATTCAAATAAAATACGCTATAAAATTAAATAATGAATAATTACTGGACACGTTTAGCATCATTTCCGGATATGATATTTCGAGTTATATCAATGTAGGTGTGTCGATATGTTGATATATATGTATGTGTATGATGCACTATTTAATTACTTAACCGATCAATAGGACTTTTAAAACACAACTATTAGAAGTTCGCGTTGGTTATGTGAACATTATTGAGTTGGATTTTGTTTACGGAATAAGCGGGAAAACAGAGCATTAAATACCCCGAATTTTAAATAAGAAATATTAAAAGAGGTATTAGCTCTCATTTGATAAATATTCCTGACATTAATTTACTTTAGAGTGATATAAAAGGTTTTCGGGGGCTTACTATTTGGTACAGTTCAGATAAGAAAATGTAAGTATTTTAAGACATTTTATGGATGCTAACCTATATTATAACAATGTAATCAACTTTAGAATAATAATTCTATAGGTAATGATTCGTATCATTATCTGTTTACTTATACTGTGTAAGGTATACTGTACTGCTAATGTGTTCAGCTCGTTAATTTTAACCCTACGTGTACCGGTATTCTTCTAATCGGAATATATAAATAAGAGTGTGATCTATTATTTTTTTGTATTATTAAATGAACGATAGCAAGCGTCAGTTTTTTCGTATGAAATATATGTGCAAAGCCAATGCGTGTATACTGAGGAAAAGGGGCGACGTTACAACCGCGATTACACTGACCTGATATTAACATAGATAACCAGCAAATTGAATTCAAAGACGATTTATAATAATAAGCATAGAAAGCCTGGCGGTATTTAAAGATAGTCTTTCACTTAGACTGGTAGCAACATTTTCGGATTTGTTTTTCTCATCGACCTTACTACTTAATATTAGAACGATATATTAATGCATACCTTTTCGAAGTTGTTTCGTTAAAGTGATGCAGTAGTTACGGACATAAATAATATTAAGTTCAATTGGCAAGGCCTGTAATGCCTGCGCCACGAATCCTCGTCTGAAGGACATATTGCATACACTATTAGACTATATAATAGCTACTCCGATATAATAAACTGCATATAAAATGCCTTCATATAACGCGCTGATATATTTTAAGAACGACGTGAACATACATTATTGATCCGTATGTTATATATGTTAGAAAACATTACAACGTATCTATCACTTTGATCATACTCATAGAATAAGTATAAAAAAAATTTGAAATACAAATCTGTACATATTGTTTGGAAGGAGCATATGTCTATTTGGTTCTTCGTAAGGGATGTAAAAGCGATGAAAACTGTGTCGCTTCTGGAGTTCATTTAAGCCGTGCTTACACCGGCATTCTCATAATTGTCGTACATATATCGGAGTTGTCACTATTAGAAGCGCTGGCAATGTGACCTAAATAGCGATGTGTAAAAGTGAAAGTAGTGTAAATTACTTGTTGAATATTGCATACCGCTTATTATTACTGCACGTGTCACACTGGACAGTTTTATTCTGAATATGTTAATAACAAGCTTATATTTATATATTAGTTATTCATGATGTTGCGTTTATTTAGAATGCTTTTGTATGTGTTATGATATACCATACTTGCGGCACTCTTTTAGCATCAACATGTAAAAGTTACTGTTAATCCCATGTTTTAATAACATAAGTATGTCAGAGTCAATAATGGGAAGAATATATGACTCGTTCTCTTAAACGTAATTAATTTTAGCTAACTGTTATCTAAATACATGAAACGATATGTGTATTGTTTATGTATTTATTAAAACAATTTACTTGATTTAAAACCATAAACATAATCTCTCTTTTATAGTAGAGAAATAATTGAAAGCTAACTATTTGTCAACTCCATTGATTGTATATAATTTTTTATTTTTTTATTTTTAAAATGTACTGTTTTAGTCGACGGTACAATAACATTCGATTTGTGAAGAATTCATATTTTAATGGGTAATGTCAGCATTTTTTAACTTATCGATGCCAGGTTGATCACCGATCATAATTCTTCATGTGTTAATGTGTTTGAAAAGTGATGATGTACAGACGAATCTGAAATTCCTTAGCGTATTATTATGCAGATTATTTACTTAATACGGATATTATAAACTCATAATTTCTGCTCCTATGTTAAGTTTTTTTAACGGATGATTCACAACTAATCAACGTCACAGTCAACTTGCAAATCACGTTTTTTGAAACGGAATGATTGTCAGTTGCATGATTATTTATTTGATGAGAAGATTACACATATTTAATAGTAAGAATAAAGTTAAACGGTTTATAGCAAGTAGTTATTGTCATCGCATTTGGGAACGAGTATTTTGCAAGAGGCAAAGAAGGAGAAACCTGATAAGGTGTTTCATAGACAGGTCGGCTTTTGCATAGAAAATGTGATCATGGAAGTTCACCCTGAAATAGGCAAATTTCGATAACGGTGGAAAAAGTTCTCGTTGTGAATGTCTTACAACGAGGAACTAATATGGTGGGTGTAATTTTGTAAAATATATACATATGTTAAAGTTGTGTTTATAAAGACCAGCAAATTACCCCTTAAATAGTTAGCACATCAATTAAATACTTTTAGGTAAATAGTAAAATCGAGAGAAAATTATCTCAATTTGAAAATGAAATTTAAGATGTTAGTTTGGTGTACATCATATCATTTTTGTCTTACAATTAACATGCAATAATGGCAGCACTCAACGAAGTAGCAAGTGTAGGGCCACACTCCTCAGATCTCAGACTTTATTAGAAAGATAACACTGTAATGTATGGTTACTCTTGAAAGATTAAGGAGATTAAAGACATAGATATTCGGTGGATAGCGAAACAGTAATTGGAGATAGTTGGGATACTGAACAGAACCGATGTCAAGGAAATAGCAGATGACATAACCTGCCCAATTGGAAACCTACTTGTGTTATGGAATATACAACGAGATTGGGTTGCATACTATATTAATCTGTGACATTGGCAGAACGTGGTAGTGATTAATAGGATATTTGTATGACTTGTGTAGCAAAATGAAACTTGTAGGTAAAGAACAGATCAGCATACTTAATTTAATAGAATACTGTAGGTTAAAATTGTTAGACAATATTAGAAATACATGAGTAATAATAGATCACTGCCATTGATCGATGTTTTCCTCGACGTCAAGTTTATAATCAGTTTCATTTCATAAAGCACTAGTCAAGAGGTTGTTAGCTTTAATAAATTGTGCCTTGATAGTAAAAATATATTAAAAATGTGAGTTTAATAATTTGGAGTAGCTGCTTTTATTTGATTAGATATATTACATGATAAAACATGCAATTAAGTGTATTACTGATTACAGTTATTATCATGTTAGTCTTGCTTTCAACATTTCCGAGCTGAAACAACACAAAAAAGAACAACTCTATTACCACCTTCTCTTTTCCATAGGTCTGACTAGAGATAGAAGCACCCATTTCGTAGTGACTTATTAGAGGGCTTAGAATAAAATAGCTAATAATGGTATTCCTGTAAACCCAAGAAGTATGAGTGAGTAAAAAGACCACTCATAACTTACGTCAAGTAACGATCAGAGTAAATATAATACATTTAAGATGAGTACGTTACATTTTGAACAAAGTCTGTAAAGTCATATAATATGGAGCTGCGTTCGAGCATGCCTACCATATAATTATATATATATATGAATATATATATATATATATATATATATATATAAAAATGTATATATATATATATATATATATATATAAGTTCACAATAGGTTTTACCTTTCCTAAAAGTGGGCTTTTACTTCTCCATTTCATATACATATATATATATATATATATATATATATATATATATATATATATATATATATATATATATATATATATATATTAACTATAGTTGGATATTCATATATATAAATGAATAAATATATATAGTTGAATATGTATATATATATATATATATATTTGTCTATTTATATAGTTGTATATGCATACATATATGTATATATATATATACATATATATAGTTGCATATGCATATACAGGGTGTTTCAAAAGTCTTGGGAACATTACCAATGCGTATATCTCATGAACTATTCCAGGTAGAAAAAAGAAACTGGTGCCATTTTAAAGCTTGCTTAATCACGTTGTTGGTCATACTAATGATTTTCGTGTTATCTTTCCAGGTGCAGTAATGGCGTTCTCTAAACAAGACAAGGCATTTTGCGTCCTCCAATTTGCAAAGACTGAATCGTGGACATGTGTTCAGCGTGCATTTCGCAGGAAATTTAAAAAAGAAGCCCCTGAAAGGAAATCCATTGTCAGATGGCATGCTAAATTTGTGAAAGATGGGTGTGTGTGCCCAAGTAAGCGAACAGGTCGCCCTTCAACTTCAGAAGATGCAATTGAGCAAGTTCGGACAGCCTTTCAGCGGAGCCCCCGTAAATCAGTGAGAAGAGCCAGCAGGGAACTTCAGCTTGCTCCAGCAACTGTCTGGCGTGTCTTAAGGAAACGACTGCAAATGGTACCTTACAAGCTCAAGTTGGTCCAAAAGTTGAAGGACACTGATAAGCCACTTCGCCGTGACTTTTGCATTGCAATGCAAGAGAAGTTGGAAGATAACGGCTTTGATGACCGGCTTGTTTTTAGCGATGAGGCGACTTTCCATCTGAATGGCAAAGTTAACAAGCATAACACTCGCATATGGGGTACTGAGAATCCTCATGAACTTCTTACGCACGAGCGAGATTCACCAAAAGTGAACGTGTTTTGTGCAATTTCCAAGAAAGGTGTCTATGGACCGTTCTTCTTTGAAGAGGCAACTATCACTGGTGAATCCTATCTCAACATGCTGGAAGACTGGTTAATGGCTCAGTTGGAACAAGCAGAATCTGATGACTTCATTTTTCAACAAGATGGTGCACCACCACATTGGAGTCTTAGAGTAAGGCAGTTTCTTAACACAAGGCTGCCTGGTAGATGGATTGGGAGATCTGGGCGAGGTGATGACGTTCTCATGCCCTGGCCTCCTAGGTCTCCAGATCTTACCCCGTGTGACTTTTTCCTTTGGGGCTTTGTCAAGCAACACGTCTATGTGCCGCCCCTTCCAAGAGATATTGACGAACTAAAGGGTCGAGTAACGGCAGTTGTGGGAACCATTGACGTCAAGATGCTGGAACGCGTTTGGAAGGAAATGGACTATCGATTAGATGTCTGCCCTGTGACGAATGGTGCTCATATTGAGCAACTTTGAAGATTCCCCACAAAACTTGAAACTTTAACCTTTCCAACGGTTCCAATTTCATTTTTCAACTCCTAATAGTTTTTGAGTTATTGAAAATCGTTATGTTCCCAATATTTTGAAACACCCTGTATATATAAATATATATAAATACATATATATTATATAGTTTTATAATTATATATATATATATATATATATATATATATAGTTGTATATGCATATATATAGAAATATATATATACATATATATATTATGTAGTTTTATATGCATATATATATATAAGTATATGTATGAATATATATTATTTTAGTTGTATATGCACAAATATGAATTTATATATATATATATATATATATACATATGCGGTATATAGGTGTATATGCATACATATATGTGCATGCATATGTATATATATATATATGTATATATATATATATATATATATATATCCTATCGTTGTATATGCATATATATACATATTATAGTTGTATATGCATATATATGTGGTATAGTTGTATATGCATATATATATATATCTATTTTCTAGTTTTATATACATATATACATATATATATATACATATATATATATATATATATATATAGTATAGTTGTGGGTGCATATATATATATATTATATATTGTTGGATATGCATATATATATATATATATATTATATCGTTTTATATGCATATATATCATATTAGTGTATACGCATATATATAATACAGTTGTATATACATATATGTATATATATATAATATAGTTGTATATGCATATACATATATGTATATATATATAATATAGTTGTGTGTGCGTATATATATATAACATAGTTGTATGTGCATAGTTATATATATATATATTTATATATATACTAAAGTTGTATATGCATGTATATAGATATGTATATGAAATCATCATAAAATGTCAAGACATTTTAAAAAACTCACTAGTTTTCAAAAAGCAACAAAATAATGTAATAAAATACAAATTTACAAGTAGAAAAAGAAAAGACGAAACTATTCACGTGAAAGAAATTGAAGTACATTCTAATGGAAGTTAATGAGACACTCTTTCGTGACTCTTTTCTGTTGAAAGCCATAGTGATATTAATTAGATCTTTAAATACATATTTGTTAAGATCTGTTATATATCTGCGTTGCTAACCTACACGACACTACAGTTTTTTTTAAACATTAAACTGTCGGACTAGGTACACGTATATGAATTTATACTAAAGCATAGTTTTCAAACACAATTGAATTGCTTATACGGTAACATATATGATAACATATTCTCAATATGTTCGGGGTTAATTTCTAATACTAAAATTATGCAATGGGTCGCATAAAAACTTAAATAAGTATTCTAAACATTAGGTTAAGTATTCTTATATTTTTAGTATAATCTTCGTGAATGGGTATAACAATAGAGCAAAACATTTATGTTTGGGGAATTATTTTTTCACGTTGTAGGACGGGTACTCTAATCTGTATTATATGAAGAAGTTAAATACTAAACCATGACTACGTAACCGTTATGAATGCATATATAATATTTCATAAAAATAATCTAATAATCTAATAATTATATTTAATTCGACGATAATAATGTATAGTAGAGCTAAGTGCCGTGTAAGCTAAGTTTTTACCAGAACGCTAAAGAAGAAACCGTGACAGAACATGTTAAGCATGCATGATCTATCGGCATGTAGATCACAATCTGGTGCCCTGACATTAGTGTATAATACTGCTACTAATGGATATGTCCTGTGTAGCCTTTGTTAAGGCAGGCGTCTCCATCAATGAACGCTCCGATCAAATACGTGCGCTCTAAGTGACTACTAGTAATCGGGCTGTCGGTCTGTCACCAGGGGCATATTCGCCGATACTTACAAAGTGGAACTCGTGTCGCACACGCGTGTATCACTACAACCATGTTACTGTGTTTGAGTATGTGATCTACATTTTAAAAAACAACTATGTGTCAAGCTGAACGGAATGCATATTATGAGAAATACGAAATTTAATTTGAAAATGGCTCGTTTTGAACGTCAGAGCCATACTTTATTGTTATTATTCTAACCGGCCGGACAAGAACTGTAACATTTAAACATTGATATAGAAGACTTGTCAGATATAAGATTTTTAATGATGGTAGTCGTGTAGAGGTGTACTCTGATCATGTATTTTACTAACCCTAACCATAACCTGACGATTTTCTCTTAAAGAATGAGTCGTTTCAAAACCCGAAGATATTCCGTGTTGTCTGAACGGGCACAGTATAACCTTACTTTTTTTTTTAATTATCTAGTAAGCAATATAAAGCTAGTTATGCTCTGACATTGGCAATCACTTGAGCAAGAATACTAATTTTATGAATATCTTTAACGTGTTATCGCGACTGCTCTGCAAGATGAAAAATATCTTGTTGAAATATTTCCATGCGAGGGCTGATAACGAATAGCTAACGTGGCGTCCACTCGGGTACTATCGTGTTGGGTGTATGTATGAGAACAGATAGTGTGTACTGAAATGTGTTCAGATGTGGATTTAGGGATAACTAACACGCAGAAACACATGTAAGAATAAAATTACTCGTATCTGTTATGATATATATATATATATATATATATATATATATATATATATATATATATATATATATATATATATATCAATCTCTCTCCTTCCCTCCCTTTCTCTCTCTCTCATGAATATATATATATATATATATATATATATATATATATATATATATATTAATGAAAATGCGTATATTATTGTATCCGTAAGCGACTTATAGATGAAAACGATGATAAAATAACGATGGAGTAACGGCAAACACTAAAAAAAACTATCATTTTAAAAATTGTATGTGATAAATGTGTTAAATAGTGATCGTATGAAGTATAAACGAATAATTAGTTAACACTTATAATATAAGCAATTATAGTAGTAACCAATGATTGCGATGCAATAATAGTTGCTAATAGTAGTAACTTACGCTTGCTAAGTTGTAATGTATAGACATGTGACTTTCGGATAGAGTTAAAGGAACAGAAGTAAGCACACATATTAATATATATATATATATATATATATATATATATATATATATATACATATGTGTGTGTGTTTGTGTATTTTTAATAATATATTTTTTAGTTTTTTCTATTCAAAAGGAATTTTATAATATAAAGTAATTACAATAGGCTAATATTGTAAGGCACGAGCCATCCTTTATTCCATATTGTTAATGTAATTGTATACCATTTAAATGTTATAAAAGGCAAATTCACACTATTTAATAACACTTACATACTATTCAGAAAATAAAAAGATGTACTTGTTTGATTTCCTGTGCATTTCTTTCTTTATGTAGCTATTTAAAGTTCTAATTCTACAAAACAAAACAAAAAAAGCAAGAAAATGAAACACTACTTGATCAAAGCCTAAACTACATTAAGTACTCATACTTGGATACTTGATCTATATAACAATGTGTTCTTTAGTTTAGTGTATGGTTTGTATGTATTATAATTTAGATTAAGGTAATATCTAAAAAGTTAGTTCTCTCGTAATTTTTATCAATTATCATTTTTAAGTTCGATTCCTTAAATAATCTGTTGAGTACTTTTCTCATGACAATATAAACACACAACCTGCACAGCCTTTTTAACAGAACTTATATAAGGATTAGCTACACCACTACCACATCCATAAGAAAAATAATCTCTGCGGAGTTAAAACAATTTTTTTGCTCATGCCAGAACAAAAAAAATACTCCCCTACAGGGAATGACGAAATCGATGCCTTCCTATATGAAGCCACGGTCACACACCAGACAGGCGGTAATGCGAAAATATATATAGACATTAAGCAGGAAAGCTTCAAGCAAATATTGTACGCACACACAAATACCTTCAGATACAAAAACAAGGCAACTACGGCACTTTCGGCCCGGATATTGCAACTTAAAAATGAATACACACCCTACACAATAATATGGAAAGAAATGTAGAGAAGACACTCGTTATCTCCAGCCATGAATAAATGTCCTCAGTGTGATGCAGAAAAATATCATATATTAAGCGCATTCATTGACCAACATACGGTTTGTTTTAACATCAGAGATTAACTCTTTAAAAAAAGGGATCCACAGACAACAAGCACTACTTATACATTGGACTTACCGATACACATAAACGCCTAGCAACACCCCATCCGCCCAATAAAAAAAAACATAATTGCCCCACTAAATACAGACTTCAACTACAGAAAATCCTCCCACTATTCCCTCATAAATATAAATAAAATTAAAAATGGAATAAATACATTGATCGGCCCATATCCACACCCCTACTCAAGATCAATAATTAATAACTTTCTCAGTTATATTTTTAAGTAATTAAGAAGGTAACTTCCCCATTTCATGTTATTATTACTCTTATAAGTCCCCACCAGTTATTACTTATAATGTCTACCTCCATTATTTCCCAAACAGATTCAATCCTGCCGACCAAATCCTTACTCTAAACCAGTCTTAATCAGTATACCAATAGTATTACTCCCATAAGCCTTCATTATACCTAAGTTAATAATGTTCAGTCCCGAATACAAATTATTAAAGAACCCTGCAGAGTTACTGCCCTTAGACCGATCGACAAACTGCCCAGGTTATTTATTTCATTTAAATTCGTTTTGGATTGATTTAAACACTTTTAATCCAGGATTAAAACTTAGAATTTAATGTGTGTTTTTAACCAATGTATCTCTTCATAAGTATACTCCTTCAACCTATTTTCTCTCCCTATTTTTAGAAAAAACATTATTTATCCTCAAAAGTAACGGCCGAATATACGCTACTTATAAGCATCATTTTTATTTTTCATATCTTTATTTTTTTCCATTTATAAATCTAAATAGTTACTTTTAACCCAGCTCTTTTTTCAAACCTTATTAAACCTCTCTCATACTAAATTTAAACAAATACACATAACCCTCTAAGCAAATAACGCGTCCAAACGAGAGTGACACGTGACCTCACATCACTTGACACCGAGCGTACAAATTTTGTGCTATGTTTATGTACCAAAATAAATAAATTATATATATATATATATATATATATATATATATATATATATATATATATATATTACGGAAAACATTATTAAACAATACGGATTGTCTTTTGCTTGATAAGACTTTATTATTATTTTATTTTTCCGAATTGTTCATTTAATGTTCCGATCAAACTGCTGTATGTAATTTCCATGTGTTTATTGTTCCAGTTTCTTTCGATTTTTGAGAGTACTTTCAGTTTTTTTTGCCGAATTATCTTCAGCCGTTGTTTATGTCGGTTTCTTAAAAAATATGTATATTCTGTTAAGTTTTTTATCATGATTATTATAACAGTCAGTAATTTACAACATAAATGAGCGTCTATAATACTGAGATGTTACATGAGGGTGTGATTGCGTCTCAAGAGCGTACAATCTTCAACAGTTTGATTGCTTCACCGTTTAGCAATCAAATGTTTGAATCGTGCACGCTCTTTTAACGTAATGACGGACATCTTAGTTTGCTTAAAGCATTGCTGGTAAACAAGTAAGTATGACGTTGAGAATTCCGAGGCAGGATGAATCCGATGCTGAGAACCGTTAGGTAGAAATAAAGGTGAACAAAAATAAATGAGAAGAACGGTGAATCTCAATTTATTTATATTTCAAAAATGTTAATACAAAAACAGTACATTGTAAAATTAGTGAGCTTTCTGCTACATATTCAAAGGTCCGGAATGGTAAAAATGTTAATCATTTCGAGAAAAACAACCTATGTTGTTCAAAAAGAAAACACAAATTGCGCCGACTGAGTATGTTGCGTAAAGCCAAGTGGACGATGCTATCAAGTAAAACAACATGAGATTCGCAGATAGAAAGTCTCGCAGACAATGCAATCGTTAATATATGTAATAGATTTTCCAGATTAATTGATATAATCACTCGGAAATATACATATTAAGCTTCTTTTTTTTAAAATTGTTTTATTATTTACTTTTTTGTTTCTTAAAAAAGTTATTAAATATTTTATATTAATGTTAAGTGTTGTAATTTAAAATATAGGTTCGGACTGACAGTAGGGTAATGATTATGGGGGATTGTTGAGGTGGTGATGTGATAAGCTTTAATATGGCAATAGTTACTGGTGGTTAAAGGAGGATAATTGAGTAAAGTTTATGCATGATGGGAATATAGAATGATCCTTCATATATTCATGTTATACTCAAAGATATTAGAGTGTAGAAACAGGGGGTTCTGAAAAGAGAAAGGAGGGGGCAATAGTATATATATATATATATATATATATATAAATAACCAAGAAAATCATTTAATGCAAGTGTTTTTAATATATTATTGCATAGTGAACGAAACTAATTAAGTGTAAGTATAATATATGGAAATTATCTAAATGCTCTTAAGTGTGGATGGCTTAGTCTATGAGGTTTTAGGGGTGGGGGGAAGAGTATCGACAAAAAAGTGTATAATCAAATATACGTAGAGGAAGATGGTGTCAGTAAAAGAGAGGGATAGAGGGACATACTTCTGAGTTAACCAGTATAAAGAGAACAATTCAAAGTGAGAGTGGGAATATATATATATATATATATATATATATATATATATATGTGTGTGTCTCTGTGTGTGTGTAGCTTTTAATAATAATACTAATGATACCTTCTCAAAATAATTAAAATAAGGTTAATAATTTAAAAAATGCGATATGTATTAATGATTATATGTAAACTATTATAGGTATACAATTATTATAATTTAGAAATATATTTATGTTAAGAAATCATAGGATCGAAAAAAACTGCTATTAACAGTATTGGAAAATAACATATATTGTACAAAGATTAATTATTAAACTATTGAAATAATCAATCGAGATTCATATATACTAATTGATGATCTAAATATTACCGGTATCAATAATTGAATGAATAGTAAAGAACGTAATTCGTTTGTATTTTTGTTAACATTATGATAATTAGTGATTACGTAACTGGATAGAATGATAATTAAAATAAAAATTAGTTCTAATACATAGTTTAAGCTAATCGCCGCAGAGTATGTGTGTGTTGAGTATGTGTGTGTTATTTCTACGAAATTGATTGACAACTATATGGTAAATGTGTACCCTTTACGAGAAAGAAAAATAGTAAGATTAAGGAAAACGTTGAATACAAATAATAGAACATGATTTAATGCGGACAATACCGATAATAGTCAATTAATTATTCTTTATTGTAAGCATTTTTAAATATTTGTCATCGATCAAATATGAACATATAAAAACGAAACATCCAAATAGATATGATGAAGATAATATATAATGGACTCATGAATAGGAAAAAGGCCAAGTTGAATTGAATTACAAATACATGAAAATAATATTGAAATTACATATGCATTGATTTAATAGTGTAAGGAATGTAGTTTGATGTCCAACCTTACGCTAGCGAATAAAGCAGTAATATGGCTCTTCGTGAATATAGATGCAAATGTTGTATGCCAGAAAAATTTATATTTTCGAAATAGACTAAAGAACTTGTCTGTTAAAAATGTGCGTTGAAATCACATATGTATATTTCTTCTAAATGAATATGAATACATGATGCTAACAAAATAGTTAAAGTCGTATTGTGCAATATTTAGCTACTTCATGAAACTTTGTGTTAACTAAAGTGCGTAATACCCCTTCCACACACTCACACACATACACCCACACACACACACACATATATATATATATATATATATATATAACATAGTATGCACAATAATCCAGTAAAAATAAACATTCACATCATATGACTCCAACAAATATCAACCGCCTTATAAAATATGCTCAGTAGCAAATATATATATATATATATATATATATATATATATATATATATATATATATATATATATATATATATGACTTTTCCCTCATTCTATTATTAGTATCTTATTTTTATTATTTTTTTATTTTTTATACTTTCGGTCTATCCTTAATTTTCCCTGCGAGCTTAAGACTAATCTTATTATCTATTTTTCATTCTTTATTCTTTTATTTTCTTATTTTTACTTTTTATACTATTTTTATCTTTATTTTTTATCTTTACTCTTTTAATTTTTAACTCATTTTTCTAGTCCTACCCTTCATATATATTTGGCCTCATTGTTTATATCTAAGGTCATTTGATTAAACATCTATACCCGAACTCTGTTCTTATACATATTCTGATATTTTAACCCCTTATCATAACATTCGTTAACTTACCCCCACTCCTTTCTTCCCCTTTTCTAGTTGAATCCTAATTCGCGCTATCTTCCAATTTCAACTTTATGTTTCACCCCCCCCACTTTCACACTCTTAGTTTTATCCGCATTCCTTCACCGCATCGCTCCCTTTCTCCTCCCCCCTCTCTTTCCTCGTACCCGTCCCTTTCTCCTCCCACACACCCCTTACCCGTTTCCTCCCTTGCCTACTGGTCGCATATTATATTCTTGTTTTCACTGTCTTTGCTTTTCTTCATTTATAGCCGGCTTTCTCAACTGGGCAGGCTTTAAATATTTTCGCTGCCCCTTTTTCCCACTTTAAAACACTTTCCTTTGTCATCTCTGCCCGGGAAGTATCTTTAATGGCGAATATTTTCCACCTTAATCTCCTCTGACGCCTGCCTGCATCATCGAATGTACCTCTTATTGGACTTTTTACCCTTTCTGGATTTTCTATTTTCGCCGTACCTGAAGTTGTGGCTTCTTGGAATTTAACTTTGAAACCTCTCTCATTACTTCTCATGCCTCTAACGACCTACCTATCTACATCTTATTCTCTCCGCTGGACTCTTCGACACCGGACTTTTTGGCAATCGGACATTTGCTTGCACCCTGGCACAGTTTTGCCCTGCGTTTCTTTCCCTACAACTTTTATTTCATTTTTTCAAATTTTAAATCTTGGCCATTGCCAACTTATCTATCCCAGCGACTTCCTCTGATGATAAGATTTTGATCTTTGAAAAGCCTGGCTTAAGGAAAATTTAACTTGAATAAACTGCCTTTTTGCGGAATATACCTTGCTTTGAACTTTTGAATTGAATTTTGATTTGGCTTTTGCTTTCTCTAATTCCTTTCCATTCTCCTTCATATATATATATATAACATAGTATGCACAGTAATCCAGAAAAATAAACATTCACATCATATGAATCCAACAAATATCAACCGCCTTATAAAAAGTGCTCAGTAGCAAATATATATATATATATATATATATATATATATATATATATATATATATATATATATATATATATATATATATATATATATATATATGATTAGTTTTATTTACTCATACATTTACAAAATGCGCGACACTGACATGTCGATTTTATCGATAAACAGCTGTTATGAACTGAGATCTCATTAGGCAGAGTAAGATTCTAATCTTTTCATGAGTTAATTTGGAGAATAATTAAATGGGAAAGAAGAAGTAAATTAAATTAGAAATTTGGAAAGTCAAGTGGTTAGTTTATGAAATTAAACAAAACCAAATATGAAATTAAATAAAATAAAATTAACTTGATTAAAATAAAATTTAAGATAGAATATAAATATATAAATGCAGATTCCATTAAGTATGAAAGTAATGAAAGAAAAAAGGGGTCGGTGGAAGGGAGGAAGTGAAAGAGAACATTTAAAAGGGTAGGGAAACGGAGGCAAAAACACACATCTAATGTTTCCATTTTTTTGTGGTTGTCAGCGAGCGTCGATATCCGGTTGATTTTACGTTGTGTAGCGAGACATACTTTTCCGTTAGATTTATATTGGTAATGCGATGTTAATACATTAGGCTCTAATCTTGTTTTTTTATTTTTTTTATTTGTCTTCGTCAGTGTCTAATTTTTAATTCTAATGTTTTTTTTTAAATTATTTTTTTAATTGTCATTAATTAATTTGTTTCATTAATGTATTCAGGCTGAGTACAGTACATAATTGGAAAGTGCATTAATTAAAAAAATATTCAAGTTAATAATAGCAGATCCGTGATAAAAATGAAATATATTAATATTATTAATACTGATAATCAAACAATGATACATATAATTAAAAAAACAATAATAATGATGATATAAATAATGATAATGATGATATCGATAATAATAATAACAATTGTAATATTGGCATGAATGCTATTTAAAGTCATATTTAGGTGGCCGGGATAATCGGAGAGAATAGAGATATTCAGGATAAGCTTATTGTGATGGAGGCAACACCGACTGTTTAAATTATAAATTATTCAATATGTGATGATGATGATAATAATAATAACAATAATACTGATAATAGTGTTACATTATACTTACTATTTTTGTCTATGAATAGTAATATATAAGTTACACTTATTGATTATTATCGTTCGGACTGACGAAACCTCGAGGCAAACGCTTCCCCCAACATCATAAATACGAAAGTCGAAATAATACAGAAACGCCGGTCAAGGCTCGTCTCATAAAACGATTTAAAGTGATTAATATCTTTCACAGATGCATGAATAATTAACAGTTTTTAACAACGTCTCGACATGTTTCTCTTTCATAATCGTTATTAACTTTGTTCTCGTAATTATATAAATGTATATAACCTGTATACATTTCTCTGTTCATTCTTTAAATTACACAAACATTTTTCTTTTTAAACAACTTATTTTAAACTTTTTTCATTTAAATAATTTTACATCAAACATTGTTCTTTTTAAACAACTTTTCTTTTTAACTGATGGTACACTTTTTCTTTCTTTTTTAACTGTCACAGGTGTTCTTTTCACTTTATCAAATTAAGACCCGTAAATGTTCAAGTGTACAGTTTTTTCCTCGTCTACTGACCGTCGTCGTTATCTGTGTCGGGGATTCCATTGCGTCTCTGACCGTGATCGGTTTTGTCGCCTTTGTTCTATGGGACAGGTTTTTTGTAGAGAGATATTCAATTCTTTTATTCATCTGTTTTGTGCTGTGGATGGATTTCCATCCATTCGTCTCACTCTTTGTTTTGGGGTGCGACGGATGCATGAGGATATATGTCGGATCTCATTCGAGATCCAGACTATAACTTTTTAGCCCATTTTTTTCATGGGTCCGCTTGCTTCCAGGACGAGCGGCTACATCGTTGGTCATATCGCTTTCAGCTCCCAAAGCGTACTCTCTTAAAAAACTCCAGTTTTTGAGAAAAAAAACAAATTACGTGACAGAGACTTGGGTCGCGTCGGCCAATCACATACGACAATAAACAATCTGACATGCTCTTACCCGAGACTCTCTGTGTTGGCGCCGAATTTGTCACTTTGCTATGGTTTGACTAAGTGAGTCACTCACAACAATCCCCTCAAGTGCATGTCACCTTAATCCACACTTAGTGTCTCAACTGACCCAGCCATAATTCATACTAGCTAACTTAATGGTTTCAAAAATATACGGCCTCCATCCATAATATAACAATAGGTCTAATAATGTTAATAATAATAATAGTAATGATAATACAAATTCTACAAATATTTATTATTATAAAAGTAATGATAATAATAGTGAAAAAAGTAATGATAATAATAGTGAAAAAAGTACAACAAAACATGCAATTATAATTTAAACTAATAATCACAATAATAATAATAATAATAATAATAATAATAATGATTATAACAACAATTATGATTATAATAATAATGATAATGATAATAAAAATAATAAAAGTGGCAATGACGATGGTAATAATACTGATATTAATAATAATGTGTTTAATGCTAAGAATAATAACAGCAATAATAATGATAGTAATGTTAATAATAATAATAATAATAATAATAATAATAAATTATTATTATTATTATTATTATTATTATTATTATAATTATTATTATAATAATAATTGTAACACATGAGTTGTAAATATGATAATTAAGATAATTATTGTAATAATAATAATTATCATGATACCAATCATAATAATGAAAGTATAAATACTAATAATAGTAATACTACTACTACTACTACTAGTACTACGACTACTACTACTACTACTAATAATAATAATTATTATTATTATAGTAATAATAAAAGTGATAGGTGTGATGGTGATAATGATAACAAATATCACGATGATAATAATACTAATAATAATTAAATTAGTATTGATATTAATAATTACACTTAGCAATTGCGAAGCATGTTAATGAAACTAATATAAACAATTTTGATGATCACATTTATACATTTTAATTGTAATTTAATGAAAAATAGGATATAAAAAAATACTGAGCATGTTATAATATTATATATATATATATTAAAGGATTAGTGTGTTGTCTAATTTGTGTTTGAAATTAATAAGTTATTTTCCTGATAATAAATAATGTGGTCAGTAAGAGTTAACATTTTCTAACTTTTTGGGGTTTTAATTTATTTTTTATAAGTGTATGTAAAATTACTAATAAGGGGCACTCTATTATTCCTACAATTATTGAGGTTACAACACGAAGCATAACCCCAATACTTAACCGTCTTCGACAGCCACAACAAATCAGACATACGCTGTTTTGTTTACTTTCTATCCCTTTTCCCTTTTCATTTTAATTGAGGTTTCTCTCCCTCTCTCCCATCAAATTCAAACTATTTTTTTTTATTCTATCATTAATGAATGTATAATACTATTTTATATTCTATCTTATATTTCATTATACTCTATTTGAATTAATTTTTTCATTTTATATTTAATTTTCAACGGACTAAATTGAAACAATTTAACTTTCTAAACTTGAAATTTCTCTTTCTTTTCGTTTATTCTCTATTTCATTCTTCACATATATGATCTGTAATAAAGATAACATTCTAACTCCTCCCTATGACATCTTAGTGTATAACAGCTATTGCTCAATAACATCGACATTGTTGTATAAATAAAAATACTAATATATATATATATATATATATGTATATTTATATATGTATATATATATTAATATATATATATATATGTATATATATATGTATATATATATATATATATATATATAAATAAATGTTTTGAAGTACATAACTTAAAAATACATTTAAAAAGAATGCGCAGAAATCTCTCAAAGGCCCTATCGACTATCATCTCGTAAGGTGAACATCGATAGTTTTAATTAATAATGACGTATTATTAATTACAATTTTCGATTTTCACCTGATGAGATGATAGTCGAAAGAGCCTTTGAGAAATTTCCGCGTATTCTTTTTAAATGTATATATATATATATATATATATATACATATATAAACATTTATATTTATATATACATATATATATATATACATATATATTTATATATACATATATATATACGTAAATATATATATATATATATATATATATATATATATATATGCATATATATATATACATATATACGGGTATATATATATATGCATATATATATACATATATACGGGTATATATATATATATATATATATATATATATATGTATATATATATACGTATATATATATGCATATATATACGTGTATAGATATATAAATATATAAATATATATATATGTATATACACATATGTATGTATACATATAGATATATACATATGTATATACACATATTTATACATATATATACACATATATACATATATATACATATATATACATATATATATATATATATATACATATGTACATATACACACATATATATATATATATATATATATATACATATATACGCATATCACTGCATTTAAGTATTTTGAATATCTTCGTACACTTTGTCATCTACTCGTTATATAGTTTGTTTCTGGGCTCTTTAAAAAGATAATCTTTCATAAAAACAGATCAGATCAAGAGTGTGTAATTATGGATTTCATAGCGACAAACGATTCAAGTGTCCATTATCGAGAAAATGGACGTATTTGAAGCACACTTCATGTGGTTGACCTAGATTCTTTTGGCAGAATGTGATATGTTCTCTTTGAATCCAATCTACATAATTCATACGGACATACATATGCGTACACTTACACATTCAAAATGCAGCTCATATGCAAAAACATGTATATATATATATATATATATATATATATATATATATATATATATATATATATATATATATATATATATATATATGAAAGCAGATAGAGCTTCAGATTACACAAGGCTTCAGATTTCATTGCACATGTATTTATTTATTTTTTTGATCAGACTATTTAGGAGTACCATGCTTTCCTTAGTGTACATACATTTTTTTCATTGTCGAAATCAATCGGCGATTCGGCTAAAGATTACTGAGTCTTCCGGATTGTAATAGAGAGATGAGTTGAACAGATTTAATAAAGGTAGTTATCACGCTTGCACGTGGGTATGTGTTGAATGTAGTCGGGCTACATTCATAAGTATCTGTTAAGGAAACATATGAAATCAGATCCGAAAACCAGATTGTACGATGCCAGTTTTTTTAAAAATTAATCAACGATTTATATTTTTATCTTAATCCATATATTTTGTCATAAACTGAGTTGCTTATTGTGCATACATGTTTTTTTTCAATGTCGTAGTTTATGGTCAACGCTATCGAAGATTCCCGATTTGTCCGATAGTAATTGAGAGATAGTTTTAAAATTCTGAATAGGTTTAGCTATCATAAGTCATCGACTTTGAAGCTCGGTGTTTGTCCCTTGGGGATAAAAGAAAGATACTGTATCAACTATCAGAGAGAATGTGGAATGTCATGTTGTACTCTTGCGCCAAGCTGTGTTTTATAATAAAAAATGTATACTTTATTATCCCTTAAGATTCGGAGTAATTGTGCGTTGTTTTGACATTTACTATCAAAAAGCACTACATCGGGAAATATATATGGTGCTTCATAATATGGTACCGCTTTTATGACACTCGCTAAAATGAATAACCATGTTTTTATAATCAAAACGGATGTATGCCTTATTTTCCTAATGGCATATACCTCTGCTAGTCATTATTAAGTCAGAATAAAATTACACAATGCTTCTAATTATTGTGTCTGCTTTATTTCAGGTATTAGCATGCATACATGGATTCAATGTTGTATCTCATTTAATAGTTTAAGTTTTCGAATTTTATTATCTGATACACTGACAACACAACTTTATTTGTGTAAACTTGCGTGCTAAACGAGGTTGGCCTTTTCGCTGGGGAAGTCATTAAGTAAGATCCTATTATATTATTGCTACTGCTGGTCGGATGGCACATGTAAAAACTATGTTCATTTTCATAATAAAAACGCATTAACAAATTATCTGAAACTTTTCTATTTGTAGTTTTCCTTTCACATGAGACATCCGATTATTTCCAGATAAAGGCACGCATGGAAAATGATAACACAGTAATATTATTGCATGCATCACAAAACATTGTCTATTTTAACAGGCATACGATATTTGCATATTTCTAGTTTAAATTATTTTTTTACATTATTCATGTGTTAAACATTCCTAGTCCTATTTTTGTTGAATGAATTGTCACATATTTTTTTTCTTTTCGCCATTTTATCACAAAACTCTTCACCTGATGATCCTTCGGCAATGATAAAAGGGAGTTCCATGTTAAGCCAGAAGAACCGCACAGGGAATCGTTTATAAAATTCACGACTATTTAAGCAATCAACCCTGTATTTGGTACATATTGTCTCCACTCAACGCTTGACGTCTCCACGAATATTAACTGATTACTTTCCAATAGTCTCGTGTAATCATGTTATATGTTAGGAACATTTCGTAATATCGTAAATTGTGAGGAAAACATAAAAGAGGTGATCTTAACGAGCTTCACACTAACCGGACCTTAACACCTCACAGATTTATCTTTGCCTCATCTCAAATATAATGTATTTCAGCATGTAAAAATGAATAAAAAATAGAACTCTGTGAATGATGAAAATAATAAGAAGACGAAGAAAATGAGGAGGGGAAGAAAAGGAAGAACCAAAAAATGAGAAGGAAGAAGTAAATACGGAGGAGAGAGGAGAAGAAAACCACAACAAGATAACGAATGAGTAGTAGGAGACTAATAATAACTAGAAGTATATCCTTCTCGAACTAAAAAATTGCCTTCACCGACAAAATGCGACAATGTCAAGCGAAGAAAATAAAGTCGTAATTTACTGAGGAAAATGTCACTGATCTGCGACACGATCGATGTTAACTACCTACTTGAGTGGCACCCCTTGAATTGCATATCAGGTAGTGTAAAAATGAAATACAAAGTACCATATTTCTTGGTAAAGGTCGAGTGAAAAAACACATAAAATCCTATATTAAATTCAGTGACATGAGTATTACACATGACGATTACTGGTAACTATAACCATAGCTAATACAACGTAAGACACAAAGATAATATATTAGTTATATAATCTGGGTCTACCTTAAAGGAATTAAGAGTATTCATTATGTACTATATGACTTCCTAATGCCGTGTTCGGCTTGGTTTCTACTACTACTACTACTGCTACTACTACTACTACTTCTTCTTCTTCTACTACTACTACTACTACTACTAATAATAATAATTATTATTATTATAAATAATAATAATAATAATAATTATTATTATAATTATAATAAGTAATAATATAATGACAATGTAAAAAGAGTAAGAATGGGTATACTATATGGAAGAAGGAGAGAAACACAGAAGATAACCAAGAAGACAAAGAAAAGTAACAACAAGCAGAAAAAGAAGAAGAAAATGAAGAAGAGAAAACACAAAAAAAAACGAAGAATATACAGCATATAAATAACGTGGTCCTTTATTAGATTTACGATATATCATTTTATAGGAGAACGTTCATCAATGCTGGGAGTCCACTCGATAGTAAGTTTTACAGAAAGTGTCAGTTGATAGAGTATCGCTTCTACGACCAGATGTGTAACAATAGGTGGAATAGGCAGAAAGTCACTTAAGAGAAATAGAGAATCTATGAAGCTGACTCAACAAGTATTTGTGTACGATAGGCTTGGTTGAAATTAAATATTTAGAATTACGGAATTTTAAATAATATATTCATTACATTTTTCTTTGAAATTAACTATTTTTAATAGCATCATGAAAAATACTTTAGTTTCTTATTGTACTAATTGTGCTTATTCGGATTTACACGCTCCGGCACCTTCACACGTATTATAGAGGGTTATAAATGTTTAGATGAAACTTGTCATTACCAGGAATAAGACAATGGTAGATACATATAACAATAATGAGTTAAAGGGATGTCAACTTAATTATTAAAACTACAATATAGAATTGGTGGGAGGTGGGAATAAGGAAGAGAATAACGACACAGATAGACGACATAGATCTTCAAAGTACGAATACAGTCGATTCCGTAGAACCGCGTTCATTAATGCATGTTGGAAACTATGATATCATTATCCCTGTAAGTAAGATATTCTAAATGGATCGTTTAATACTGCTGTCGAGTTTTCCCTGCTCGTGCTGAACCTGTTCTCTACCGAACTAAGACGTTTCTATGGAATATAAAATATCACAAGCGGTCCGCCGATGCATATATAATCCGGTCACGATAGATGATATACACTTCCTGGTATTCATAAATAGGCAGTCATGTTGTAGAGACTAGGCTCCACATCACTCAACCTCGGTGACCTAAGAAGCACTAGTGTGTCAACATACGTATGCCGATCGTGAAAATTAATAACCCCACGAAGAATCATATCGATGAAACAAGCCGCACCAGCCTGGTATGTACACGGTTTTTAATGTGTCGATTACTAAAGAAACATGAATAAGCTATATATAACAGCATTTAAATAAAGGCTATATTTCATTTGAAATACACATATTAAATCTTATTCTAATCTTCAAATACAAGCAACCGCGATACATCATTAACAAGCTACTCAGAAGCAGGCAGTACCGAGTGCGTCCTGCAAGCGCAACAGCTTAACTGCATAATATCAGCAAATCTTTTGACAGTGGGTTTGTTTCTACATCAATATCTATCGACATTTCCAAAGCTTTTCACCACCACAACCGCCTTGGACCATTATTTTTCCACGTAAAGTGAATTGTTCTACACCAGGGCAATACACTTGCACTCGCTTTCACTAGAGATGTATAATTAAAGTCATACATTTCATCGCTTACTAACGTCGCTGATAAATATTTTCCTCAGTAAGTATTTAACACATGATACATATTCATTACAAACCAAACTATATAGCATGCTGTATATATAACAATTATTTATTATTACTGCGTTATTAATCATATACATCATTTATTTACTTTGATATTTTAATAATTTACCGTATATAAATACCAAAACACGAAGGATCTTAAATAAAATGTTACAAGCTCATTTTAAGATAGATTTTTTTCTTAATTAAGACAAAAGCAGGATATATCTAATTATGAAATATGTATAGAATTTTGGACAATTTCATTTTTTAAGATTATTAAGTGGTTATCAGACGTTATTATATAGTATTATTTAATGTATGTCACGGCAATTATTAGTTTAGTAGTGTCTATTATTTGCCGTCAAAACGGCATGCTAATAAATAAATAGTTCACTCCTATTAAGAATTATTGATAAATCAATGTATAAAAATAAGTAACACTTTGTGTTTTAATCAAATTCAACATATGTATGATATATAACTTCGAGAGGTCAACAGATTTATTTTAAGTATATGTTGTTCAGATTCTTTATATTTTTGCTTTCAATCCTATACAATATATACAACGTTTTTACCTTTTGCTTTTATTCATGTCATTTATTCAGAACATCGGCTTTAGTCACGATGTGACTGCAGGGCATATGGAACTTTCCGCTGATCTGTGTGGCGTACATTTCCTGTTCGCCCGCTTGAAAAGGATAGACGATGTCGCGAATAGCTGATCGTGTATCAACCCGAGTTGGTTTGTATATTTTGATTTTTTTCATCAAAAGCGCGTATATTTTAAGGTGTAGGCGATTCTTTTCTCGGAGGGGTAAATCAAGTAATGCCAAAGTTCATGCCTTAAAGAGAAAACTTCGCACTCTTTTTTACACAACACTTTAACGTGACTTTGGTTGTCGGTTCAATCCTGAAGTATAACACCATAAAAGATCCACCGAAAATAGGGAGATCAGTTACATTTTATTTGTTACTCTTTATTATAGAAAGTAAGTAACACATTTGATTTATTCCTGTAGCTATTTCTCCTAAGCTAAACACCATATGCATCCATATGTATATATATATATATATATATATATATATATATATATATATATATATATATATATATATATAATATGTATAAATAAATATTAAATTATTAATACATATATATGAACCACGCATATATAAATATTTACTCAAACACGGGCAAATACACATGTACGTACGTAATATATATATATATATATATATATATATATATATATATATATATATATATATATATATATATATATATCATGCGAAAGAAACTCAAATGTATAAAATGTTATTGTATATTGAATACACAGTGAAATAACACACCTTAATTCTACAAATGTAAAAAGGAAAGCACTCAAAATGTATGTGAATACTACGGGTGTACATTAAGCTCGATTAGTAAGACAGAAATTATCGTCTTCGGCCATCTGTCCGTTTCTTACTGGATTACTGTTGGGATAAGGTATAGCCTTGTTCAGTATCAGCATGCCCAGTCTCACAGAAATTAATTTCTCTTTGAGAAGGGGTAGGTTTATCGCTGATTGTATGAGGCACCCCAACGATGAAATTCCGACGGGGCTGATCACGCATTTTTGTAGGCCGGAATGCGCTACAGATTGTGCGTGTGATTTTCAATCAGAAGTGGATTTGTGTCTAAACACAATGAGAGGTAAATAAATATGTCCCACAAAGATCATATATCATAACTCAGAAAAATACACAATTAACGACGTAATCTATATAATGTAATCATCTTCCAAAAATAGAAAATCAACATATTTCAACATAAAATATATTATGAATTTGTGGGATGTATTTACATTTAACCGTTTTGAATTTAAAAAAAAAACTTCACATTTAACTCTGAAATCGATGTTTTGTAAGGAGCCATAACAAAAGGAAAACGGATAATATAAGAACATATCGTTTCTGACTATTAATGGGTACTCAATGCAGTCTGAGAACAGAAACAATCTGACAGGATTATGGGTACTTTTGTTTTAAGCGGCTGTAGTCATTTCAGCATTACACTGCTTACCTTTACCTAAAACGAAATGATAGGGCATTTTTTGTAATCTGGTGCTGAATGGGTGATTAAATTATATATGTACACATGCTGTGACCTGTAAGGAGTAAAAAAAGATACACATACGAGGCTTCGTAAAAAAAAGTTAATTGAAGAAAGTATAAATACAGCATATAAAGATAGTTGTGGATGGGCGTCTGTCTGTCTGTCCGCCAGTATTAGACTGGTGTGACCCTAACACCAAAGTGTATGCGCTTCCGGTGTTCATAATAAAGTTTAAGATTTAATGTAGTCTGTGAGGTAGGAATCCTTGCATCTGCTCCCAAACATTACCTCCACAATAGTTTTTTTGATTTATAAGGGTATGATCCGGAGTCATCCGTTTCCTTTCAGATTGTTTCTGTTCTCAGGGTGCATTGAGTATATTTATGTTAAAAAAGTTGTACATCTTAAAAGTATAATTCAGTAGGATTTCCCCCATATCTGTAGTCTATTTACCATCTATACGGGCATCACTTTTTGGAACGGAATATGGTGAATAATGTTCGTGATTAGTTTGCAATGTGAACACTCTTTGGTATAAGTAATGGTGAAACAGTGGTTGCAAAGATTATTCCCGAAAGTCTTTTTTTCGATTTGGGAGTAATGTTAATAAGCTGGAAGCAGCTTTCTTCATGTCTGAGCGAGCGGCTTATGCGATCCGTCTTGCATTTTATGTAACATGCATGCTCATATTCTTGACAAAATTGCGTCGCTAGCTACTACAATTTATAGGTGCTGGTTATCGTGTGTGAGGAATAGATCAGAGGTTAAAATGTTGTTCGTATAATCGAATGCCTCTGATCATTCGGGTATCTATACCAGAACCTTATACTTTCATAAAAGTCCGCTCAGCTTGTTTGGGATAAATGATTAATAATAATTTACAAGTCAAAAAACGCTATGTGGCGATGTGATATTTTCAAAAGCAGGTATGTCCTTAATTACAGAGTCGAGCTCTGGATTCGGGTTTCTGCTGTCCTTATGATATGCCTCAGATATCTGATACGTTCTAACAAGAAATCACGTTTTTATCTTTTATTCTGAAGCCATAGAAACGGATTTGTGTAGACAAGGTGTTAGTTTTTCCGTGTTCGTCAATTTATAGATAGGCAATTATTTATTTTTTCATTTTCCTCATCAGCAGTGTTATCGAGATGTAAGCCACCCGGAAAAAGACAGAACCTTGGAATTAAGTAACACGAAGTCTATTTAAAAAAGGTATAAGCACAGCATATAAAGAGAATGGCCTAACTTCTACAATTATACTTGGATAATTCTAATACAAGGAGACATGCACTTCCTGTAGTTATAGTTATGCTGAAGAGTTCATGTAGTCTGTAACGTAAGTTCCATAACAACATAACATTGTGTTGATGTTGAATTTAAGGAACATGTTTACATAATTATATTTTGTCATGAATGTTGTATTCTGATACGCTCATTCACGAGTAGAGCATTCTGGCTAAATACTTGATGCTGTAACAGAAATCATTTCGATAATTTGTATCTTTAAATTGTAAAAGATAGTAATGGTTTTAATCGAATACGATACACTGTTTCCAACTTCTAATGAGCGAGTTGATGGTTCAGATTACAAAGCGCCTCATAAGAACCAGTTATATTTTGTGATTTGATTTATAGTTAAACCTGGTACACTAATACACTGTTTATAGACTACTGCATCTTATATATTTATGTTAAAATGTTACTAGCCTCAAAAGGGTACACTTTATTCAGAGAATAGAAGTGTTGAGTAATTGTATGTCTATTTAACAAGATGTAACTACACACACACATATATATATATATATATATATATATATATATATATATATATATATATATATAACTGGAATCTTAGGAAACTCTTCATCATCCTAGTAATAACAGGAGCAACATCACTAATGAAAAATAATGTCAATAGCTATATATTAGAAATACAAACAATTGTACTTAAAAACACGGTGAGCATATTTAAAAGATCTCTCGGTTAGAGTGTCTAAAGTATCTAGTGAATCTCTGGCGAAAACTGACCAGATAACAAAAAAAAGAAAAGAAAAATAATGCCACTAAAACTTATGGGTTGAATAAATATTCGAATTTAAGCAAACACTAATTCAATTATTTACATATTGTGCATTGTTTAACATTTAAAGCTTTAGATTTATGAATCTTAAAAAAAAAATTGAATTAAAAAAATGTCTTGTTAGTGTCCAATAAATATAAATAAAATTGATTGCTGATGAAATGATTTTGAATAAATAATGGGTGGACTTATTGTATCTTCTAAAAACATGAAAATACAATAAAGCTGTTCACATATATAGTTAAGTTGGGTATTATAATTTTGTAAAAATTAACACTGAAATATCTTATTTTTCACGAAAACTCGTACAACCTTTCTTCCAGCAGTGTTCTGAAATGAATAAAAATCGCGTTATTAATTGATGTATATATATATATATATGCATATATATGTATATATATATATATATATATATGTATACATGTATATAACATGTGTATATATATATGTATATATATATATGTATGTGTATGTATATGTGTATGCATATATATATATATATATATATATGTATATATATATGTGTATATATATCTATATATACATATAGGTATGTGTATATATGTATATGCATATATATATATATAGGTATATATATGCATATCTATGTATATATATGGATATATGTATACATATGTGTATATATATGCATACATGTATATATATGCATATATATGTATATATGTGTATATATATACATATGTATATATACATGCATATATATATAATATATATATGTATATATTTACTAGGGGAGGTCGATTTTGAAACTGTAAATTATCGCACTCGAAGAAAGTTGCCAAATAATGTCAAAAGTTACCACAATAAATATTTTTCTTCAAAATTTTGTATTTATTTGAGCATTGCAACTTTAAGATCAAATAAATCGAGATTTTTTCTCACTGCCGAGATTTCACCGGCAGATGTGTCGCCTTAAATTAAACCCGGGTTTTAACAAAAAAAAGTAATACATTACTTAATAATAAATATTTTAAAGTTTATTATTATTTTTCTTAACAAATTAAATGTACATATTCAAATTAAAAAGGAATAAAACACTATGATATTTAATGTTATATATAAATAATTATTTGTTTACATTGGCGTTTTATTTATTGGATATTTTTTATGGTATTCACCGGTTGAAAATTCATCGGGCGAATTTGACTTCCCGTGTTGATTGTCTGTTTAATTATCACACATATATATTGAATTGTCGAGCGCTGGCTTATCTAATCCCACTTTCCCGACCTTTTGTCACACCTTACCTTGTGGGAGTTAGATAAATAAAAACTAGTTCAGCCAGGGGGTTTTACCCCACCAAATAAACCGGTATCGTCCGGGCCTTTGGGTCTGGATTCACGCCCGTCTATTGGGGCTTGTCCGTCCTGTGCAGTTCTAGGAGGTGCATCTCCCAGGTTTTGCCTTCCCTCTTTGGGGAGGAGTATATTTATTGCTTACTGTCTGAGGCGACCCTACCGGGGAATGCCGACGAAGCTGCCCAGGCAATTTTTAAATGGTCAGTGTGCTCACCTCTCGAGCACTGGCTTTCTCATCCCACTTTCCTGACCTTTTGTCAATCTTACCTTGTTGGGGGTAGATAAATAAAATCTAGTTCAGCCAGGGGTTTTTACCCCACCAAATAAACTGGTATCGTCCGGGCCTTTGGGTCTGGATTTACGCCAGTCTATTAGGGCTTGTCCGTCCTGTGCAATTCTAGGAGGTTCATCCTCCCAGGCTTTGCCTTTCCTCTTTGGGGAGGAGTAAGTTTATTGCTAACTGTCTGAGGCGCCCCTACAGGGGAATGCCGACGGGGCTGCCCAGTCAATTTTTTAATGGCCAGAGTGCTCACCTCTATTGCGCAGGGTTATCTAATCCCACTTTCCTGACCTTGTGTCACATCTTACCTTGTTGGAGGTAGATAAATAAAACTATTTCAGCCAGGAGTTTTTACCCCACCTAAAATATATGTATTGGAGTTGATGGGAGAATGGATAAGGACACATTGATGTATAAGGAAATTGTGGATGAAAATAGACAGAGAATTATGAAAAAAACTAAGGGACCAGAACACCATTTAACTTTTACAAAAGAAACACCATGTGAAAGTAAATATCTGACACATAGAGTTCTTCCGAATAGTGGTGCAACAGGTGCTGTTCATGCAGATCAAGTGGTGGATGTTTTGCATGAATTCCACAGTGAGAACAGTATCAAGGCTATACTTGTTGACAACACTAATACCAACACAAGTTGCGATGGTGGAATGGTTGCAATTTTAGAAAAAAAACTTTTTAAAACTCTTCACACAATTGGTTGCTCTTTGCATCATAATGAACTACCTTTCAGAGCCCTTTTTAAAAACATAGATGGTTGCGCAAAGGGCCCTACAACATTCAGTAGCCCTCTGGGGAAATTATGCTCAAATGATTGATATGATTTACCCCAAATATCATTTTCCAAAATTGATGAAATACATGAACTTAGTTCTGACCAAAGACTCCTTTATGAATACACAGTAGGTATTTCTAGAGGTAAGGTTGACTCTAGATATGCCTCCTGGAAAATTGGTCCTTTAAACCAAGCAAGATGGTAAACTTTGGCCATCAGGCTTATGTGTTTATGGACTCGTGGTGCATACCCACAAAGGCACACAACAAAACTACACTATGTAGTAAATTTTATTGTAAATGTGTATGCCACTTTTTGGTTTGAAATTAAAAGAAATAGTAAATTCCACAATCAGTAAGTGCACATTTTTAATATGACCCAGAGGATTAAGGAGCAGCCTCAGGAAATCCAAGATATCACATTTAGAAATATACAAGGTAATACATTTTGTTTATTGCCTGAAAACTTTCTATATTCCATGGTTAAATCTGAGGAGATTGAAGTAAGAGAAGAAGCTTTAAAAAGAATTTTGGCCATTAGGTAAGTAATATTTATTCATATATCTCTGACTCAATTATTTATTCCAATTTATAGAATGATTTTTAAAGATTTTATCTAATTTCACCATAATTATTAAAGCAGTACAGATTGGAATTTTTTAATAATTCAATTAATTAATTTGTTCTTTCAGGAGTGAGGAGTCAACCAGAAAAAGATTAAAAAGAATACTACCTATTAATTTTAATGCCACACATTGGACACAATTAATAGATTTAAAATTATGCGGCATTTTTGAACCACCAATGACGGAAGATTTTACTGAATCTGAACTTCGAGAATCGTTGAATGGAACCAAGCTTGACTTGCCAGATTTGCCCTCACATTCTCAGGGTGTGGAACGGGCAGTTAAGTTAATAACAGAAGCTTCACAAACTGTATATGGTTTTGAAGCAAGGACTCAACACATTACAGCCAAAGTTTTGAGTCAGAAATTGAGACCAGCATTTTTGTCTAAGGGGTCTTATATGGAGCAATTTGACTCTCTATATTAAGCTTCATTAAAATAGTGTTAGGTTTTTCCTTATTTCTTTGCTTGTTATATTTTCACTAATAACAGAAAAAATCATTTTTTTAGGTATTCAAATATTACTGTTTAATTCATAACGTTAAAAGGTAGTTTACAAAAGCAGATACTGAAAATGAGGGGGGGGGGGCAAATTTTCAATTTGAAGATTTCTTTAATTCATATCATTTTTATAAAATAAAAGGACATTCCCTGCTTTTAAATGCTAAAATTATTTGGTTTTCACACCAATATTCAAGCAAATCTTGCAAAAACGAGGAATTTTCAGTATATTCTTGTCTACGATCTTTGATACCAAACGCTCAAAAAACCGCTGAAGTTTTTGATCTAATTTTTTGCATGAGTATTTAATAGGTCTATATACAACTTTCGGAACGTGCCTTTTTTTAATATTTAAAAAAAAGTGTAAAATCGACCTACCCTAATATTTACATATATATATATGTATATATATATACATATATATATATATGTATATATGTATATATATATATATATGCATGCTTATATATATATATATATATATATATATATATATATAATAAAATAATTGCCAATCAAGTTTTCTTAGAATTCAAAGTTCCAGCAAAATATCTTAACGTCCTTTACTCATGAGTTTTCAAAGGTAATTCTTCTTCTCAGAAGGCCATTACCGCAATGACATTACTGCATGTAATGAAATTACACTTTTAAAACATATAAAAATACATACAACAATACATAAAAGTATATAACATCAAATATATCACCCTCAAAACGTACTTTTTTTGTTTAATCTGTACAATCCGTCCAAGTCATACAATTTAAAAACATATGGAGGAAATATATCCAGGAGTTTGACTCAAGATTGATCCAGGTGAGTCCAAAAATAAAAAATTGAAAACATTGAAAAAGGTGAAAAAGTTATCCAGTCGTGTGATGCGTCCGCAATCGATGCAGTGATAAATGCATTCAATGTTTATGTTTATTATTACAACGATGAATAAACCAGATCAAATAAAAAGTTCAGTAAACTCACTAAGTGTAGAAATCATATATATATATATATATATATATATATATATATATATATATATATATATATATATATATATATATACATATATATATACACATATATATTTATATATACATATATATATATATATATATATATATATAAATACATACATATATATATGTATATATATATATATATATATATATATATATATATATAAATATATATATATATATACATATATATATCACGTGATTTTCTGACCCAAAAGTCTATTATTATCGGACGATGAATAAAATGAATAAGTTAAAGAAAAACACTCTTTGACAATGGAGTAATTCTCGAAAGCTAAGATTAAAATAAATTTAATTTATTTTAACACTATACATTGCCGTTTTTTTTCAAAAAAATTATAATACTATTACGAAACAATGGTTTAAAATATGTCTAAATACCCTTTCTTATTCAAATTGGCGCACACTCGCCTGCAGACATAACGTGTTTTTCTGACCCAAAAGTTCATTACCAAAGGACTATGAAACAAAAGAAGAAGAAAAAGAAAAACACTCTTTGACAGCGAAAATTGTTATCTCGAAAGCTAAGATTAAAATATATGTTATTTTTTCAAACACTATACATTGTTATGGTTTGAAATATATATATATATATATATATATATATATATATATATATATATATATATATATATATATGTGTGTGTTGGTGGGTGTGTGTGCTCATGGTATGGAATTGTTTGACTCGATAAGTTTGTCAACCATACTCTCCTGAACACTCATTGACTCCTGTACGAATTACGCCAAACAGTCCTGGTACCAACGATTCAAAAAGTAGTACGTACGCCTACTCTGCTAAAATACTCAGTATTATAAGGATATGGGCAAGGCTACATAAGGTGATCATCGTTAAAACATCACGCCGAACATTGCATCACGGTGTATAAGCCAATGAGTACCGGATCTTTCGCATCGCCCTCAACTAAGTTGTGCAACTTTAATTTTACTTGTAAATACCTGATGCAAATGAAGCTGCCATGATAAAAAAGGGAATGCCCATTTAATTTATAGTAAATATAACTCGTATGAGATGTAACATATAAAGTTATGTTTCCAAATGTTTGGAATCAGATCAAATAGCATTTAAGCTGACAAATATAACTTTTCGCTTGTAATTGTTGTACCGTGGTATTGGCAATATAAAAACGTGCATAGGTAAACTATTTCCAAAATGTGATTAGTTTGTCCCAGAAGACATCTTAATTCGAAAGAACATTTTGAAACGACCTAAAAAGTATTATTTTACGGAATAAAACAGTGAAGGTTAAAACTTTCAGTACAAGCGATAATAAAAATGTAATTACAAATTACTAAAAACCCAGTAATGGCTTACAAAGAAGACCAAGCTACTCACGAGGATTAGATGTACGCTCCATTTGAAATCATGTACGTGTTACAAAAAGACAAAGAGAGCTGGACAAAACAAACACCTGAAAAATGTCAAAGATTGCATCAGGCGAGACGTTGTGAAGATATCATTCAAGTTGAGAACAGAAGTCCGAATCATAAAAAAAAATATTACAACAGATGTTATCATGTCTCAAATAGATCTTTTAAATATCACGTATATCGTATAACAAAAATTGCTTATATTGAATTAGAGACTCGTGATATCATCCTATTTAGTCTGACATACATGGGCCGACTTTCTTGATCGAATTCAACGTTAGAAATATAAATCAAATTAGTTAACCTGTGGTCATCCGTTGAAATGTTCTGACATATTTATCCATAGTGTAATTTTATATGTATAGTTTAAAGTTCGGTTGTCATTCGTACAGTTGGTTATTAGTAAAACATACGTCATTTATTAGTCCCATGAGGTATTACGTATTTTCAATATTGTACTCACTCATTGTTTCCTCAGAGAAACCAGGTGCAGGTTAGTGGCCTTTTTCACTATTTAAGATAATCTTATTCTTCATAGATATAGGTGATACCAACTATTCATTACATCGAAATTGTAAATAATGACAATGATATTACACAGAAAGCAATTTGATATGCTTGGGTGTAATTATATTAGCGAATTACGATCGAGTTAAAACACATCAGGATGAATTATCGATACATGCTTAGGTTGTGTACGTAGCTTAAGTAATGCTGACGTGTTCAGGCTTTTATTAAACATGTTTATTCTATTTACTAGTATATGTATGTGGGTATGTACAGCTATACATGTGTGTTTATATATTTATGGATATATGTAAAGCTCTAGCGAATGGATTACATTAAGTAAAATCCTAAAGTGTTTACAAAAGACTAAACAATATTTACAAATGTTAATAAATCATTTTAAACATGGCATACAGGAGAGTCGGCATCCATATTTTACTTCATGTTTCACCAAGTAGACCTTTAGATGCAAATGGTAGTATTAACAGCTTAAAGTGCGAGTCTCTGAAAGTTGAATGTAATACAATACTAATATCACAAAATGTAAAAAAAAGTAGAATAAAATGTTTATAACAATCAAGGTCAATTGGCAATCAGGAGTAGTTCCTGTCTCGTGTACTCATCCACTTGTTTTTAGCTGGAAGTTTTGTTACTCTTCATTTCATTGTTATCCAAATAATTAAGCCTAACAAACATTCGCCAAATATCGATGTAACTGAAATATATATATATATATATATATATATATATACATATATATGTATATTTATATATATATATATATATATATATATATATATATATATACTAATCCATCCCTCTCTCTCTATATATATATCTATATATATATACATATATATATATGTATACACATATATATATATATATATATATATATATATATATTTATACATATATATATATATATACATATATATATGTATATACATATATATATATATACATATATATATATATATATATATACATATATATAGGTGTGTGTATATAATTATGTCTGAATAACCTTTCTAATTCAAATTGACACAACCTCGCCTGCAGACATAACGTGGTTTTCTGACCCAAAATTCCATTACCATCGGACAATAAAGAAAAAAAAAGAAACACACTATTTGACAGGGAGAATTGTAATTCTCGAAAGCTAAGTTTAAAATAATTTTATTTGTTTCAACCCTATACATTGTTATGTATTTTTCAAAAAATATAATATATATATATATATATATATATATATATATATATGGGTGTGTTTGTGTGTGTGTGCGCGCTTCCATATTGACATGTAAAAGTTTGCTAGTAAAATATGTATGTTTTTCAAAGCATCAGCCGATACCTTTTTAGTTTGGAGGGAAGCAACCAAGTAAAGAAAACAAATTGCACTTGAACTAAAATCAATACTTAATTCCGAATGAAATTCTTCACTAAATGAAAAAGTCAGTTCATATTATATTCCAATACCATATTTTATTCTATTATTTTTATTTTTTCACATTTCCAAAAAGTATAACTTTCTGTGATATATATTTTTACGGTCCGTTTCATTTGTCTTGGGCCAAACAACGTTTTTCTTTCAATATTGTCTCTGCCACATTACAAAATCATCAGAAAAGTTTCAGAAAGAGTAAAACGTTCTTGGATTGAAGTGTCTTGAAAAAACATAGAACATATGAACATGGAAAATAGAACATATGAACCATATCATAAAGCCAACCAAACTGTCTATCATGTTGATTTTAATTCTAAGTACCTGGGACATATCAAGAAAGCCATGATCTCTAGTATCTCTAAGAGAATATCAAAACTATCAGCTAACGAGTCACTATTCAATAAGAATAAAACATATCATAATGAAGCATTAACCAGATATGGATATACTGAGAAAATAAACTACATACAAGTCAGCTCGGTGAAGCACAATGAGAATTTTAGGGCACTTAGAAATACACCTCACACAATATCATACAACATGGCTATGACAAATTCCAGAAAAATACATAGGAGAATAAATACTCATAATACACGGGATACTGCACCTAATACTACACTTAACACTAGGGGATCAACAAACCCACCATCCGTAGAAAATATCACTTAGAAGAAAAACAGACGTAGAAATTCACTCTGATTCAACCCTCCTTATGGCTTAAACATTCTCACTAACATACCTAAACAATTTGACCAAATTATCGAGAGAAATTTTCCTATGGATAGTAAATTAGGCAAAGTTATAAATAAAAATACAGTAAAGCTATCCTTTTCAACATCGATACACTTACCATACACTATAGTAAGTTCAAATAACACAAAAGTCAAAAAGAATAGTAACTTAGATACTAGTACAGTCCACAACCATTATAACAGCTCCCAATGTTACTGTAGAAATGTCAATGAGTGTCTTTTAGAGGGGAGATGCTTAACTTTAGATATAGTGTATAAGTGTAACGTCACACAGAAAAACAGAATTAGAACATACATTGGGTCGACGGGCTGGGTTTCAATGACATATTTAGACACCATATACACTCTTTCAAAGACCTAATACAAATTCAAAGAAGGTCCCTACGACTTTAGCTACACCTGTAAGAGAACTAAACAGTAAACATACAATACAGCCTAAAATGGTCTATACCTAGGTAGAGCATGGAAATATAGACCTAACACATCTAAGAGATGTAACCTCTGTATTCTGGAATCTTACAATATAGTTATGACTAAAGAAAATTTAGTAAAAAAAGACAGGAAGTGATTCAGAACTGTCTACATAGAACCGCATATATCCTATCCCGTTACAGACCCATATGAAATACATGTGGCAGTGACCCTTTACTTAACATGAATATGAAAGTATCTAAGGTATAGAAATTATGATTAGACTATCTTGGCAATATACACCATAAACCTGATAGTAGATGACGGAGTACTAATACCTCAATATAAAACATTTAAATATAGAACACATCACTCATAACTAAAATGACCGAAGCGACTAAGCTTAAACCTAGCCTATAGGAAGACAATTAGTAAGAGAGCCAGATCATGAGAGCATCAGCATATTTTTTTTTATTTTAGTTTTCATCTGTACTAATAAGTGAAGAAATGGTAACTAGTAAATATGATATTTTATTGGAAGGGGTAATAACTAGTAATGGAATAATCATTTAAAATATAATGCCAAATAAATGTGAAATAGGAAAAAATAAAAATAAAGAGATAAAGAAATGAAAATAAATGAATGAATAAATAAAATGTCTCTCTATATATGTGTGTGTGTGTATATATATATATGTATTGTGCGTGCATATATATGTGCGTATATATATATATATTAAAAAACATATTAATAAATAAAATAATGCACAAAACCTAATATTAAATATAGTCATACTATTAAAGTGGGGCCTGATATTGACATTGGTGCTTGTCGGTATTCACCTGAAACTACGAGTTAAATATGAAACGTAATCACAATTACTTTAAGCATAAATGTCCTTAAAAGTACTTTTAAATCCTCATAATACTTTAAAATGAGGTATTAAAACATCATATTATAACAATGAAATAAAATAAATAAATATTTAATAGCTCCCTTCGGTATTTTGAATCATGTCTGAGTAACTGTAAAATATTTTCGTTGTGAGTGACAAATTCCCCCTCAGTTTTTGCATTTAATAGAAACTGACTACTTAAGTAAAGAAGTCTGGTTAATTAAGCTTATCTTAGTATTGACTGACACGATTTATAAATAAGTACTAACTATCTTACACAATAAAACGAAAGTATAACAATCTTAATAGTTAATGAATGGATGGCTGAGTCTATGAAACTAGCTTTAAACTGTTGAACTTAAAAGAGGTTCGTATCCAAATGATCTAAATAGACATCTGAAGGCTAATTAATGTAACGTTAGTAAGTAAAAAAAATACCCTCAAGTGAATTAGAATTTTTATAAATAAATTATAGAACGTATTACCTATTTTAAGAAATATTATTGAAGTAAAAATGTATAAATGCCCGCACAACTTTTAGGATCTAATAGCTTTGAACGAAAAATTCAAAATAGCGTTTTAGTGGGTTCCTCCACGTGTGAGTTTGCTCTTTTTCTTTGTTTTATTTTTGGTTTCACCCAAAAATGAACACCTGTATAGTGTATTTTGTTTTCCAAGACACTTTAATCCAAGTAGAGTGTACTCTTTAACAATTTTTGTTGATGATTTTGTAATGTTGCAGATACGATATTGACATAAACACGTTGTTTTTCACAAGACAAATGAAACGAACCGTAAATAATATATCTCACAGAAATGTTATGTGTTTTTGGAAATGTGAAAAAATAAAAATAATAAAATAAAACAATGGTTATTGGAATAAAATATGACCTGACTTATATTTGCTCTGATATCACTAATTGACAATCGTCCAGCTTAATCTTTCAAGGAGACTGCAAAATAAAACGGCACTGCTAGTATATGCTGATACGTATATTGTCATTAATAATTATATATATATATATATATATATATATATATATATATATATATATATATATATATATATATGTATATATATATATATATATATATATATATATATGTATATATATATATATACATAGGAATGAAAAAGGAAAACCCAAGATATATTTTTTATATATTCATTAACGTTTCGTCTTTATTGTAAGACTTCATCAGGATGATAATATTAAGAAAAATGTCATGCAAGCACCTCCAATTGGGTTACATGATGGGTTTATGAGGAGAAGTAGTAGCCGTTACTACTAAAAGCGCTAGACTAGGATCCGGGCTGCGGGAAGTCAGTCAGTAGCAGAGAGTGAAATGAACATGGAATGCTTTGAGTGGGTACATTAAGGTAGCAATGAACATGGGAGGGGTGATAGTGTTAGTGAATTTGGCTTAGAGAAGGAGAGAGGAGAGGTGAGTGCTGAGGTGTTTGTCGGGGTGAGGTGTGACATAGATTTTAAGGGGATGAGAAACCTATGTGTCTTTAGTATGTGGGTGGTATCATAGTTTTAGAAAAAAAGGATTTGAATGAATGAAGATAATTTGAAAGTATGCGGGGTGGGTTGGTAAGGTTATGAAAGAGGTAGTCGTATATGTGAGGGGAAATTATGTTGTGGTTAGGTGTGACATTTTTGGAGGGAAGGCGTATTTACCAGCTGGCTATGTCAGGAATTTGTGAATATAAGTAGGTAAGAAGGAATGTGTTCCTCATCAACCCATCATGTCAACACAATATTTCATTGTACTTGCATGCCATTTTTTCTCAAAATTAGCATCCTTAAGAAGTCTTAGAATAAAGACAGAACGTTGATGAATATATAAAAAATATATCTTGGTTTTTCCTTTTTCATTTAACACTACGTCGGATTACTCTCACCATTCATTTTGCTTCAGTTTCTGCATAGCATATAGACGTTTAAAAAGGAAATTACAACAGTACCACGACAAATGTGGAATAGTTGTTGTAGTTCTACTGACTGCAGTATACAAATAACTATTTACATATTTTCATAGAGCGAAGTCAACTGTGATTATTACATCAATTCTTACATCTATGAAAAATGAAACATATTAAAATAAAAGAATTAACTGCAAAATCATTACATTGAAAATATCGATACTTTAATAATACTATGCTTGAAATATTTGAAATGATAATCAATTGATTTGTAAAAGTAATATATGTTAATATACGATAAGGAATGGTAGTTTGCTTGAAGCATTGTTGGGAATAGTAGTAGTATGTTTTTAAAAGGATGTGGGCAATGTAAATTCCGGAATTTGCATTGCCACATCCTTTTAAAAAATACTACTAATATATATATATATATATATATATATATATATATATATACATGTTGGTATATATATGTACATGTATATATATATATATATATATATAAATATATATGTGTTATGTACATATAAATATATATATATGTATATATATACATATATGAATATATGTATATATATATGTATTTCTATGTAATTATTTGTATAGGTGATTGCAGCGTTAGATGTTATTAGCTTGGTTATTATTTCAATTATTTCACTTCCTAAGTGATTCAGATGCAGAACACTGAACTACTGTATATATATATATATATGTATATGTATATGTATATGTATATATATATATATATATATATATGTATATATATATATGTATATATATATATATATATATATATATATATATATATAAATATATTTATATTAGAGTAAATTCTTGGAAGGTAACTAATATAGTGATTGCAGTAGATTGATTGACTTACCAGTCAAACATATTTCAACGAGAAATGTTTTTGTTTTTTTCAGTTTTGAAGGTTAAAAAACTTCCCAGACTATATATATATATATATATATATATATATATATATATATATATATATATGCACACACGAATAACACAGATAAAGAGGCAATTTTTAATAAAAAAATAAGTTAGCAATACATTAATCTAAAACAAACCTTTGATGTAATATCCATAACGTGTTTGTTCGAGCTTCATATGGGAAGTTGGGTTTCATCAACTCTTCTGGGAAGCCATGATATAAAATATTGTTTTTTTTACATTCCCGAGGTAGTTTTTTTATGGTAAAAAAACTGCTTATTTCATCAGACTAGTGAAAATACTTGGAAGCAAACTGATAGTGTGACTGTAACATGTAAATTGACTGACAAGAAAACTAATTTTCTATATATGTTTAATGGTTTTAATGGTTGGACAACTTCCGAGACTATATATATATATATATATATATATATATATATATATATATATATATATACATATATACTTTTCATGCTATTAATATCTACCGTCCACTTTTTTATATTAATGTTGTTTTATTAATACTACGTTCTATGAAGCAAGTGTTACATTTCACAACTGACTTTAGATGCTACACATCGATTGGTTTGAACTTCCTCTTACAAGCACGCAATGCGAGTTGACCTCTGAGGGGAAAATGACAGACCGCCGGTACGCACTCACTTTGCTCATAGTGAGACTACTTCTGTCAAAATTCGAATTTTCTCTGGAATATTACATTTTCCTTCAGTTGCAAGTGCATTTCTGCAATCAGAGATGACGGTTTAAGTGTCGTTGTGTTTTTGCAATTAAATTTTACTGACCTCCCATATACAGTGCTTGGTAGTTATTAATTGCCACTGATTTGATCATGACCAAGGTGAACGTCGCTTAACTTTTGTGTTCTTATGTGACAAATTTGTCAACGTGATTATGACAGAAATGTGTTTATCAAATATATCAGAAAATGTACACAAATACTCAAGCATGTATATCATCTCAATAAGAAATTAATGAAAATTATGTTCGACTCTTTCAGATTCATTTGTAAATGGGTATGTATGTTGCTCCCGAAAAAAAACATGAAACCATTAAGGAGGCAAAATAAATCGAAATTTAAGAATAAATATACACATGATAGTGACGAACCGAGTCATTAATGCCCGAAACACATTAAGAAACACAGATTCATGCGTTAAATTACACTTGAGAAAACCCTGATATTTAACGAGTGCTGATAACGTAGCTTCTCAAGTAGCAAACGATGCGTTTGGTATCCTACCTTATGACCCAGGAATGAGCCGACCCGAAAAGCACTAAGAGTTAACCGTTTGCTAAATATCTTAAACTACTTTAATCATCTAACAAGTATTAAATACCTCACCAGCAGAGTGCAATCACCTGGACCACAAATGTGCCATAAGTTTGGTTGCAGATAGGCATAGAAAACGGAGTCCTCACAAAGTATTAACCTCCAAAATATTGAATATAACTTTGTACATCGTCTTTTGTTCGGCTCTTAGTTGATAGACTTGGCCCGTGTCAGAAATCAATTGCTATTGACTGAATCGTCTTATTGGATTTGTTATTTCGAATCTACGTAGGAATCCGTTTTCTTGTCTACATACGAAACCGCTAGAGACCGACGAAAACACGTTTACTGCAGTGATAGATTAAACATGGCTACAAAAAATGTCTGCACTGAGATATATTGATCCGTCTTTGATTTGCCTGGAATACTTCTTTTCCTTACCCGTGCCATCTTATTTTTTGTTTGTTTCTCTTAACGTGCCATGTAAGATTTAAGCGCGTTCGTCAAACCTTATTTGAGTTACACTTCAGGGTATATTATCTAGTTTGTTTTCAATCTTCTGCTGAATGTTTCTCTAACCACTTTCTTGAGTTCGCCTTCCTCCCCATAGACTGGTTTGCATATCCTATGCCGCAAGACGCCAACAACAAAAAAGACGCAGATATAAAATTTTCAGAAAAAAAGAGTAAATATATAAAAAAGAAAACCTGGAATTAAATAAAAGAAAAAAGCAATGATACAAAATAATTTAACTTGGTAAAAGTACGCAAATGTATCTTCGAATATATAAATGAGGAATGAAAAATGTATAAATAAAAATAAATGTAGCTGCCATCGTAATGGGTTACAGTTTATAGACTATTCCTCCAGGTTTTCCTGGGAAAAAATGAACAGATATAGAAAGAAAAATTTAAAGAACAAATTAGAACAGTGAATATATATATATATATATATATATATATATATATATATATATATATATATATATATATGAACGAAACAAAAATGAAAACAAAAATAAACCAATTTTTAGGTAAGCAAAGTGATATGTCTACCAATGTTTCAGGCATGTGCTTTTGGTGTTTTAACACGAACTCACTTTAACGACCATTAGTAACACGTATTGTAGCTGAGAATATTGATGTCAGGTATCTATCGATGGATTTATCTTGCATAGGTTTGCAGAAGTAAAGAATATATATATATATATATATATATATTTATATATATATATATAAAAGGTAAAAGTCGAATAGCCTGGACGCGCACGAGTGTCGTTGCCGACATCGCACACTGCCCATGGCCGTACGGCGGTGATGTGTTAAGAATCCCTGTGTCTAGGGCACAGCATATGGAAGGCGGACCCCATCCCTCTCCTTCCGCTGCCTTGAAACTTCCCTGAGTTTTAGTCAGCTACCCATTTACTGCTGGGTTGACAGATATATATATATATATATATATATATATATATATATATATATATATATATATATATTAGTAAGTTTTTGAAAGGCTGTGGGCAATGCAATTCCGGGTAAGATGCAAGTTGAAAGGAAAGGAACAAAAACAATAAAAATAAATCGAATACGATATAAGACTTACTATTTATTTTTCCTTTTTTTTCCTTTTTTTTTTTTTTTCTTACATAACAGCAAGAGTGTTTTAGCTGTCCGGGTGATTAAAAATCACTATTTGATATTTCGGGAAAAGACATCCCTTTTTCAAAAATAATTAGACCAGAAGAAGAATAATATTTTATTCTTCTCCGACTGTGTAGAGAATAATACAAAACAAAATGGCTGCCAGATATAGACCGCAGCAAAAAACAGTTTCACAGGGAATATAAATTAAGTTAAGTTTTATTTTAATATTATGTTAAATATATGATTGGTGTTTAGAATATTAGTGTAATGTTGGTTAGGTGTATGGTGTTCGACAGTTTATCGAACACCATACACCTAACCAACATTACACTAATATTCTAAACACCAATCATATATTTAACATAATATTAAAATAAAACTTAACTTAATTTATATTCCCTGTGAAACTGTTTTTTGCTGCGGTCTATATCTGGCAGCCATTTTGTTTTGTATTATTCTCTACACAGTCGGAGAAGAATAAAATATTATTCTTCTTCTGGTCTAATTATTTTTGAAAAAGGGATGTCTTTTCCCGAAATATCAAATAGTGATTTTTAATCACCCGGACAGCTAAAACACTCTTGCTGTTATGTAAGAAAAAAAAAAAAAAAGGAAAAAAAAGGAAAAATAAATAGTAAGTCTTATATCGTATTCGATTTATTTTTATTGTTTTTGTTCCTTTCCTTTCAACTTGCATCTTACCCGGAATTGCATTGCCCACAGCCTTTCAAAAACTTACTACTACTATACCCAGCAATGCTTCAAGCAAACTACCATTCTCTACTATATATATATATATATATGTGTGTGTGTGGCGTAAAATTTATTTTTTTGAAAATAAATCAGTATAGTGTTTGATTGTACGTTTTTCTAAGAGCTACTATATTATTTTTATTTCTATGGTAGTGAATAATTAGACACTAGTAAAATGAAGTTTTCTAACCTAGACACCGTCTGTATGTAGCAATAAACCCCTGCTGCGCCATAAAACTGTAATACATAGTCTTAAAATAAAATATACATATATATATATATATATATATATATATATATATATAGTTGGTAGTTGATGTATATACCCACTATATTACTAGGTTATTACATTTTTTGTGTATATATGTTTTCAGTATTTACACAACATGTATACATGCATACATAGTCTGAAAACAGATGCAGGGTACGTGAACAACACAGATGCGTCCATCTTGTATTCCTCCAGCTAATCATCAAGCTAAAAAAACATGAACGCCACTGTCACGCTTACTAGCAATATATATATATATATATATATATATATATATATATATATATATATATATATATATATATATATATATATACATATATATATATATGTATATATTTATATATATGTATATATATATATTGCAATATATATATATATATATATATATATGTATATATATATATTTATATATATATGTATATATACATATATATATATTGCTAGTATATATATATATATATATATATATATATATATTAATAATATATGTATGTGTACATTTCATGTTCTATAATATATATTTCTATAATACTATTGATGACATTATCAGATATCAGATATCGGGTGCGTCTAGTTGTATTTACGAATACGTTTATCTAACATATAAGAATATTAAATGGATAATTAATTAATTAAGTAATACTTGAGTGAGTTTAAACAGTTGATAAGAAGTAACAAATTTAATCGAGAAATTGAAAATTGTTTATTTAATTCAAAAGTTATTATAATTTTGAAAGCACAATTACAGACATGTTTGTAATTTGTGGGCCTATATCTCATGCATAAAAGGAATACTAACGAGTTAAGATCACTGAATCAATTTCGAACTCGCCAAATGATCAACAAGTGTGGGGTGTGTATATCAGATCGGTTTATTACTGAAGTTAGGAAGTGACGTTTTTTGCGTCAAAATGTAGCATGATCTCTTTTGGAAATAGCCTTTCCAGCTATATGGCGTGTAGAATGATAGCTCGCAGCAAGTCTTGAAGATCGAGTCATTATGTGATTATGCTCGATATGATACTATCTGTATGTCTTCCTGGTATACTATATTGCTCTCACTCAGATATCCTTAATATTGAGTGTATGCATATCTTTAAATAGAAATAAAACGCCGAGTTTAAATCGTGGTCCTGTAATCGGAAAACGAAAGAGACGACACGCGTTGTTTCTTACAACAACCGTATATTTTTATATCATACACATGATATCACGGCGCTGCACTTGCATTTTACATTATCTTATATATTTAAAATGATTACGCTTTTTTCTAATTCAGTTTTCATCTCATCTTTATCTGATTTCTTGCACCAGAATTGACTAGCCCCAAGCCTTTATGGAACGCAGAAAAAAATAAGTTTGCTCGAAAAGAAAAAAGCTATGTCAAAATATGCGTGGTCATCAATGTGTAGGATAATGGACGACATTGACGTTAACACATCATAATCGTTTATTTAATAGTAAATGTTTAGTTGGTATACCAGAAACATAGCAAATGTAGTAAGGTTGTCCGTCACTACGCTTATGTTTTATGTGATAATATTCTTAAAATGTTTATTTAGAATTATATAAGTGAATATATTTTTATTGTTTTCCTATTTATAATTTCTAAATAATTTCATTTTTTTACTTAATTTCTAAATCTATTACTAAAGTATAGTCCATGGTGTATTTGTCTCTATGCATAGTTCTGAATCATCTAGTATGACTGTCCAGACAGTGCCATTGACTGTATACTATTCATTAACTTTTATTTTTACTAGCCGGAATAAATTAAAATTTGTCGGAACACAAATAGGTCACATGCTAAAATATTTACCCACATAAATAATTACTTCTGACTTATACACAAATAAAAATTACCACACATGTAAACTTATAACATTTTTAACTGGCCGACCATGGAAAAGGTTACTTGTTTCGGGCCGGTCTGCTAGCTATTCTCTCGCCAGTAATTGAAATCAAATCCTTGTAGAATGCACAAATATGTATTTATGTTGGTTGATTTTCGACAAATTAAGAACTTACCTTGTGTATAACTTTGCCTTCGTGTGTAGTCAAATGTGACTGAAAGTGGGCTATGTGTAAAATATGTACCTTTTTGTTAAGGGACGTTATGTAAATATATATTGTGACAGATTAAAAATAAATAGTCTGAATTGCGCAATTTGAGGTGTTGATCTATTACTATTTTTGACACGTACATTCCAATTTGATATGCAGCTAAAATGCAAAATACATCTCAAGTGACAGTCACTTACTACTGTTTGACACAAGTATTAGTGTAAATGACTAAACTATGATTATTTGGTATGAACCACGTGTATAATATGTATTTTAAAAACGGTGAGAGGACGTAACATTTTCAGTAGCAGTTTAAGCGACGCCAGTCTGTGTTCCTTTTAACTTTTTTTTTACATAGTTCACCCCTAAGAAGGTAGGCTGCCACTGTAGGCGGAATGGGCTACTGCGAAAAAAAAGAGAAGGTAGGGAGGTCAACCTAAATATGGGTCTGCATAGCGAGATGTCTGTTTACATTAGTTTAAAATGTGTGTATGTCAGTACTGTCGAGAAACAGGGGGAAGGTAGGGAGTTCCATAGGCCAGCAGCATGAGGAAATACGTTATTTGAGTAGAAAGCGCTCTAACATCTACGGACCTCCACAGTAAATTGATGGGGTTTAGTTGATTGTCGAGTTGGTCTAGTGAATTTACGACGAGGGGGCAGTAGAGTAGCCAATTCATCGGTGCATAATCCATTGAAGTATTTGTAAAACAAGCACAAAGATGCTACATTGCAGCGATGGGACAGGGACTGGAGCTTGGTTGACAGTGAGGGACCTATTAGGTTGGCGACTCTTTTTTTAACCTTATCAAGGACGGAGAGACTAGTGGATGATGCACCAGCCCAGATGTGGTAACAATACTCCATGCATGGGCGGATGGTGAACTCCTCGGTAGGGTGTTTTTTGCAATGATAATTAGTGGTTGGAGAGGTTTCTTTTGGTTATGGAAGCTTTGTCTTTGCGGCAGTAAAAGTTACCAACCATTTCTGACCCACTACAGCCTGGAGGTCATTTTCTAAGGATTCAGTTATTGCCTTTGATATGAGCATGTCTGTTTTGCCAACAGTACGACAGTAAAGCGTGGTGTCGTCAGAAAATGAACAAATCTGAGACTCTATGTCATCAGGGAGATTGTTTATATAGATAAGGAACAATAAAGACCCAAGGATAGATCCCTGGGGTACACCAGCATTTATATCATGTTGCTTAGATGAACGGTCATCGAGGACAACCTCGATGTTTCTTTTGGTTAGGAAGGATCTAATTATATTAAGTAATTGTCCAGTAATACCGAATGAGCGTATTTTCAGGAGAAGCCCTTTATGCCATACCCTAGCTTCTCCTGCCTTGACGAGTGTATGATACATGCGTTTACATATGTCCGTTAGGATGTCTTCAGTAGACCGTCTTTGTCTAAACCCATACTTGCGGTCAGACACCAGTTTAGCATTAACTATGTGCCGTACTATCGCTAGATTGATTAAGGATTCAAAGATTTTAGCAAAAGTCGACAGTATACTGATTGGGCGGTAGTTCTGAGGATCGGTTCTATTCCCAGAATTCTTGTAGACTGGTACCACAGAGACAATGGTCCAGCTATCGGGAAGCAATATTCAGATAGGCATTTATTGTAGAGTTTGCAGAGGACAGGGGCCAGTTCAGCAGATCATTTCTTTATTACTATTACAGGGATAAGATCAGACCCACAAGCTATGGAGGTGTCAAGGTTGTTTATGATTTCTCTGACCTGGGATTTGGTGATGACCAGGTTGGGAATTTGGGGAGAGGGTGGTTATCTGAGTCCAAAGTGGAGTTAGATGCGAACCGCTGGGCAAGTAGTCTAGCCTCATACGTGGCCGTGCAAACGACATCATAGTGGGTTGATAGTGGGGGAATCGTTGATTGTCTATTGTTCACTACACTATTGTAGATTTTTCCAGAAATCACGAGTACCTAGTTTCTTTGGTGAATGCGTCTTTTCATCAACTCATTATATCTTCTCTTTGCTTCCTCTATCACGGCCTTACAATAATTTCTTGAGTCTATGAATGTATGTCTATTAGTACTTGACATGGCAGCCGAATTTACGGAACTTTTGTTGCTTCTCAGCTATGTCAGCTGCACATTCCGAGGTGATCCATTGGGGAGAGTGGGGTTTTATTTAGAATGTATAAAGAATGTTCGCATGGGGGCATAGGCTTCATCACTTCTTTGGCCGGTTCAGTAAATTCATTTGCACACTGGTCAGCATGGAGTTAAAAGGTGTCAGGCCATGCGGCGTCGATGTGTTTATCTCTGATTGACACAAAATCAGCCTGCTAGTAGTGTCTTGTTTGTTTGTGCTTCGGTGCATCAGCTTTTAGACAACTTTTTAGGGTGATATGTCAAGAATAGGTCTAGAAGTGAGGCTTGTTGGTCTACTTGATCAGATGCAGGTCGGAAAATCGACAGTCTGAGAGAGGGAGTGAGCTAAGGATAAATTATACGTAGAGTTGCCGGCTGCGTCAGTAAGGCTACCAAGCATTTACGGTGGTGGGCATTAAAACCCCCAAATACATGTATCTGTGCATTCGAGTCGATAGGGAGTGATCTATCTATGCTTTCAGAGACAGAGTTTAGCAGAATACTATCCTGGGTCGACGGAGAACGGTATACGCAATATAAGTAACTGACGCTGTGATTTAAAGCCAATCTAAAGCACATGTAGTCGTGGTCATCTGATTCTTATCTGTGTTCTCTAATCAGAACGAGGGTGTGGGGAACATAAACTCCTAGCCCGGGAATATGTTTGTCAGAGTCTATACGGTAGAGTGAGAGGTAGTCAGTTATTTCAAAGTGGTGAGAGGAGATTGATGATTAAAGGTTAGTTTCACTTAGAGCTAGGATATCCGGGGAGTTTGTCAAGAGAAAGGTTTCTACGTCGTTGATGTTAGTAATAAGCCCCCGGATGTTTGTGAACGCGAGCCTAAAAGGCGGAAGCGAAAGTGTGTTTTGTTGGGTGTCTGGTTTAGGTTTGATTTTATATTTTTGTAATGACATGTTTGTTTTGATTATAGAGTGGGTTGGCCAAGGTGGGCCCTTGTTTAGTGCCTATACGCTCACACAACCAGTCCATTAGTCGCAGCCTGGTCCATGGGGGCTGTGGCCTCGGGAAAGCCTTCGGGAGATGATTGCAGGGTCCCTTTTCATGCATGGCATGGCACATACAACTACCCATTGTATTATGCAACTGATGATGGAACAGCCGTTCTTAGCGACACCCAAGTTTAGGATCCTGTCCTGTCAATCGGAAACACCACCCAGACAAGCTGTCTAACCTGTACCCTCGACATGTCGGAACAAGAAAGACCCAGACTGGTCATGTAAGATTTAGTGACGAAAAAACGTTCCCCAAGTTGTGCAAATAGAGAGAAAGAGAACGGCGTTCATTGTCCTAGTAAGGAAACGAGGCAAGGCACTTAGTGTTTACAGGCGTCCCAGCGCTAGTACCTCTGCGCCTGGCTAATAGACAAAAAAGGAGTGCAAGGGCCGGCGATAGGAAGAACATATCTACTCCTTAAGCAATTGTAGGTTTGCAAATCAGATATTTTTTCGAGATTCCAACTCTAGGAAGGTTGTCGATAAATACTAAGGAAGCCTCCCTCCCCAACAGTTTTATGCCACGCCGTAAGTAGTTGGTTGCATGATGTTATGGTCAGAGATGTCCTTCTCTTAGATGGATACCCTTACAAGGTATTACGAGTCCAACACACCGAGAAGGTTAAAATAACCTACGCCCGTGTACTAGTCGGGTATTTCCTAGTTCCCGCAGGTTTAAAAAAAGACTTATGTATGTATATATATATATATATACATATATATATATATATATATAGAGAGAGAGAGAGAGAGAGACAGAGAGAGAGACAGAGAGAGAGACAGAGAGAACTAGATATGTATATATGTAATGTAGACAAAATAAGTGCATTGTATACTAGAGAGGGAACAGAAAGTCAAATATAGATTTCCTTCTACCAAGTAAGGACAAATAAGAGAAATAAGAAAGAGAGTAAAAACTTCAGGCCAGCGTGGAAGTTCAAGAAGTTTTTCAGTGGGAAATCAATATACAGTGTATATCACTAATTAAACACATTTAAGTCAAACACAGTCAAAATTACATTCATATAATACACATTCACATTTGGAGATAATGGTATGCGAGTAACCAATAGTATGAACACAAAAAATAAAGAATAAAGAATATTTGTTTTTAAAAGTGCTTATCTTTTCAATCGGATTAACATTGTGAAGTATCGGATCGGCTAACCGCTTGGCCTCGAATGACTGCAGAAGGAAGAGACTCACCTTTTTGAGGAAGGAATTAGACGGGGGTCTGTTTTTCAAGCAGTTCGAGGACATTTAAGTTTTGAGTTAAATATAGGAACGCCATTCGTCATCATAAAAATATAGTTTAAACCTCGACGAATGCTAATTTAAATCGTATGTTAACAGACATTAATGTACGTATCTTTGTAAGGTGTATTGGCTACGAAACTGTAAACACGGTTCTTAGAAATATATGGTAATGATTATGTATATATATATATACATATATATATATATATATATATATATATATATATATATATATATATATATATATATGTGTGTGTGGGGGGGGGTATCAGGAGAAAATCTAGAGTTAGAGAGAGAATATACGATTATAATAGGGGAATACACAGAAGAAAAGAAAACGTTATACGTAAAACACCCTCACAAATAAAAAAAAAACAATAATGTCTAACGTGAAAAGTAAAACACAAATGTTGGAGACTATAATGTTATAATTGGTATGTATGGTAAAAAGTGAGACAATCAAATTGTGTTGTCTGTTAGTTTTAAGTAGCGTCGGGTTTCTAGAGAATCTGATATTACGTCGTGCTTCCATCGAACTGGTATTTAACAATAATCTGGTCGAAATCAAAACCGCAGTTCGTTTTACGCTGTAAATATTTGGAAAATATATTTCAGCTTCAAAAATGTTATGTATAAAATCGGCTAAGTGTTTACGTTAAAAATAAAGATTTAAGTAAAAAATGAATTCATATCTGAAGCAAGTAATAAGGGTAATGTATGCAGTCGATTCGCTGAAGAGAATGTAGCCGCCATTCTGAAACATTAACCAGTTATTCTGTTCGTTAAATGTATTCTTTAAAAACAGAAATAAGAAAAAGTCTATACGAAATAGTTAGAAATAACGTAATCTGATATTCTTGAAAATCAGCGGAATGTAATGGAGGGTCTATTACATTTGTGCGAGATGTATGATGTATTACATTAATGGCAGATTAATAGAAAATAATACAGCTTAAGTTTTTATAAAATATCCGTTGTGTATAAGTTCCCGGTGTAAATGGGAAGAGTGTTAGTAGTATACTATTAGAGAGAATATTATTTGCTACCCCCTCCATACACTATGTTTTGGGGGGAGCCTATGATGGTAGGCAAACAGTAATATGTGCCAGTAGATGGAGAAAATAATCATTAATTTATTAAAACATACTTGACTGAATAAGCTTAATGACTGGATCGGTTTAATATACTGTGACACATGCGCTTATGTTCATACTCTAGACGAAGGTGCAGGGGAAATAATATCAACACTTTATATAAAACTAGCGGAACCCGTCGCCCGGCGTTGCACGGGAGAAATGGCCTATAGTTCTTTCTCCAGCCCCACCCCCTATACCGTGTTGGCGAATGTTGCAAATTTAAAAAAAAAAAAAAAGGCAGAGTCGAATGGGACCGAACGCCGAAACTGTCGATCATTAAACCTCCCTTCTTACCCACGACGCCACGCTTACGATTTAAACATAATTGTGTAAATCGGCTAATAACGCTATGGGTGTTTATTGACATGCGTGTTATGTTAACATTTACATTCTGCCGACCAAATGGAAACTTCAACAATAACGCGGTGTAGGTCATTTTTTGATGAAGTAAATTCATTTAGGCAATTTTTCTATAATATGCGTGTTTAAGGTGTATGTTTTTGAAAATGTAAATGTATCCGCGTCTACCAGTATCTTAGTGCTTAATGAATTAAATAGGAAGTCGATTCGATCAAGAAATGTTATCCGCCATATTGAATCATTAAATGTTGCAGGAACTGTGTTCGTTAATTTCATTCGCTTAAATCCGGAATGAATTTAAATGTAGAAGGTAGAATTAGATAGAACGTAATCTGATATTCGCGAATAATCATTGGAGTGTAAGGGAGCGGTTGTTAAGTATTTGCGTATTGCTTAATATTATGTAGTAAAATAATGCCAGACAAACACGAAATAACAATGGGTGCTTTATGAAAATTATACTGTGTTTATTAGTTCCCGGTGTCGATGAGTGTAGTCACAGTACAGAATTGTTAGGGAGAACAGTTTTTACTACCACCTATATGGAGTTGGTATTTCGGAGAGTCGTGGCGGCCGGGCCGAATGTAATATTCAGTGTAAGTTTGGAAAGAAGAATAACAGATATACTAAAACACGCTCGAGTGAATAAGTGCGATGAAATTGTGAGTTCAGTAGCCCGTGATGCATGTGGTTATTTTCCTATTCTCCGAGAAGGTACAGGGGAAAAAACGTCTCTACTTTATATATTAGATATACATGTGTAATGTTGATTTATTTTAAATGGCAAGGTTTATTGAAAACTAATAAATCCATTTGTAAAATGAAAAAACTATTACTATTGAATATAGGCATTTGTGGTGTGTCTTTATTGTATGCACTAAATCATGTAGTAAGACTGTCACGAAAAAGCAAATATGTAATTGATGTATATTCTAGTCGCAATTGTTTTTGTTTCAAAATGTAAAATGTATGTTTTTATTGTTGCTAAATTCACGCTTAAAGCTAGAGTCACATTTATTATAGTATTGTAGCATAATAGTTTCTTAATTATTTGTGTATAACCAGTACGGAATCATATAGTAAGTCTGTCAAAAAAGGCAAATGTGTTAAAAACTAATCTAAATATACGTATTTTTCGAAATTAAGATAATAACGTCAGTCAGAATTTCTTCTTATTGCGTTTATGCAGATAATAAAAGTATTTTTAATCAATTACTTTTGTTTTCAGCGAATAATAAGTAATACATGTCAGGCTAGTTCACTAGTGAATTAGATGATTTCATTATTGAGATGTAATATCGAGTATTTGTTGAACGCAATCAGTAATTGATACTAATAGTTCTACTAACTTAAAGCCTACGTGACTTAAAATGAAACTGGTAACTCATGTGGTGTGGGTTTTTTATTTGCTAATGTAACAAATGATAACAATATATCTTAAAAAGTAGACATTACTGAATGATGCGGATGCAGGTGTATTAGTATTCTTAATAATCAATCAGACAACGTGCAGGACAAGTAGAATGCATTTTATTCTCTGCATAAAATATTCAATAACATAACCTGTAGCAGAGAGCGGCCGACTGACGTTAATGCTAACATTTGTCGGCGCCGTTCAAAGAGGCAGCGTCTGATATGCTGTGTGTATGGGGCGAACCCGAAAACGCTCGCTGACGACATACAAGAAAGAGGTGTGGGAGGAGAACGGCGTCAGGAAGTCAAATAAGGTTTTTATTTGAAGATCCGGGCAGCAGTGTTGAGTTAGAGATTTATGCAAATTAAGTTGGTTTGAGTGCGTCGCATTTTTTTTCAATAAGAGAGGGTAAATGAAGATTCGGTGAGAGACGTAGAGATCGTTCTGAACGTGTATAGTAAAGCGAACGAAAGGAGAGAATAGTGCTGGATTTGTTTATGTAGGAGTGAACGATTTTTTACACTGTTGGGAGAGTTATATTAACATTCATTTGCAATTGATCGTTGCGACACCTCTGTTTAACTGTTCCTATACTATTTCTTTTGTTTTCTGCATAACCTAAACTATCCTAGAGCTGCAGCTAAAACCTATAAATTATAATTAAGGCACACAATAACAAAATACTACAAAAGAACAGCAGAGAATGAAAACACCAAATTGCATAAAAAGTGACCAATATAGTAAAATAAACACTAATAAGAACACAAATATGAGAACTGCAAATGTGATTATTATCAAACCCCGTAATAAAAAAACTTGTAATGAAGAGAAACGATTTGACTTAATAACTCCACTACCAAATGAATGCCTAAACAAAAGTATTATTTACTAAGCCACAGAATGTGCCAAAGAAAGACCGAATAACAAGAGATACTACGCGGGTATGACCTCCCTATATTGTGAAACCAGATATTGCGACTACAACAGCGAATCAAATACCTAAAAACGCTGAATTGCAACAACGCTAGCATACCATTATAGGGAGTTCAAAGATAGCCGGCGCTCAGCAATAATCGAATGGAAAATAATACGACAGGTCAGTGCATGTAGAAATTCAGACGACCCGTGTAGATTGGTTTAGAATGAGTAATTTGAAATCTTGAATGTTAAAGACCCCCAAAACTTATTAAACTGTATAAGTACAATAGAAAAAAAACCTGTTTGCATAGAGAAATTTACCTCACGTTAGATAAATAAATAAATAAAAATACTAAACTAAACTAAATTTAAAAAAAATAAAGACCAAATACCTAAAACAGAAATACAAGCCAGCACGTGTAAAAATACGGCCCCCCATTATTGCGACACAACAAAGAACCCATGGCAGGCCACCTTATATTAAATAGTACACTAGAATAGTTAATAAGTAGGACATTCAACGAAACATTCAATCATTGATGGTAAACGAGTCAATATGAAAGTGAGGATTACGAGGCGGGAGAAATGTGATGCTAAAAACGGGAAGGTAGAATATAGGATAAACAGTAATAAGTGACAGGAGACACAAAAACACGTATCCATCAATGTATTTATATTTCCAAAAATGTGAATATTAAGACAGTAAATAGTAGAATAGGGGCATTACTGTTTAATATTTATAGTCCGGAATGTAAGAAACTTTAATAATTTCGAGAGTAACAACGGGTCCTTTTCAAAAAGAAGACACTAAATTTGACCGGACTTGTAAAGTGGCAAAAACAACGATGGACGCTGCTATTCAAAACACGAGATTCGCAGAAAGTGGAGGAAGGCTCGCAAAAAAGGGAGAAAAAATGTAAACGTAGAGTTATGTAACAAATTATCAATATTAATTAATTTTGCCAGTCTTTAAAATAGTATATTTATATTTTTATTCATTTTTTAAATTTATTTTTTTATTTAATATTTACGTGAAAGTGTTGATGTTGTAAATATAAGTTCGAATCAGCAGAATGCGAGAAATAAAAGCGAAATCAATATATATATATATATATATATATATATATATATATATATATATATATATATATATATATATATATATAGTATGTCGCAGAAAATTCCAACACTTGACATATATGAAATAAATAGAAAGCTTTGCAACAGTTCGCGGTACATCCTTTTTTAATGTAACCGCCGCCGACGGAGACGACCAGGCGGGCGCGAAATAAGTCAACATTTGGAGACCACAAGTCTTGCTGTAACATCTATGAGCATCCTGCGGAGTCTTGAGAATTCAGGGCTTCAGCACGTTTCTTAACAACCCCCTCGTAGATGTCGGCGGTGAGTTAAGTGCCTTTTAAAAGAAGAACGGGGCCTTCACTTCGCTTGAGATGCCACCAATGACTATGACGAAGGAGGGAAACATCGATATGTCAAATCGCACGCCCTCACTACAGAGGGCTCCAGATACTGGAAAATTCTCTTTTCCAATAGCTTAATTATTCGTACTGCTTCAATTTTGAATAACCTTTTTGCTCGCCGTTTGCTTATGCGGAAAGTAAAATATAAGTGCAACAGACATCAGTACAATACATTTTTCGGTCAGGATTCTTCCTTAAACTATTGCCCCTAATTATAGTACCAACTAACGTCTAAGTGACACTATTGCTTTCTTGGCGCGATAGTCCAATCTATCTAGCTGATTTTTGGCTAAACCTTAGACAAATCGCTAACAAAGGTGTTTAACTTTTATATGTGGCATGAACAACTCTCTTTCAGATCTAAAAAAAAGTTTACCAAAATTAGCATTACAGAAAAGGGATCAACGGGCGCCATCTTTAAATATTGCCGCCAATTCTTGCGTCCGTTCTCTCAACTCAATTTTTGTGAATTCATCTTAAAAAATGACAAATGTAGTTATGTGAAATTAGATAACCTCAACAGTTTTCATTAAGTTAAATATAATTATTACTTCTCATGCCTTATTATATTCTCTGTTTATGTATTACTGCAGGAGCTTTATATTCTGTCATATTCTAATCTCAGGTTGGCCAAAGTGAAGTGGCGATCAATATGGATGCTGACAAGTGTGCTATTTGCAACAATGAACTGTCCAGTAATGATGAAACATTCATCGTCAACCAGAATCACATCGATTCCATTAACAAAGCTTTTGAACAACGTGGAGAGAAGATCATAATTCAGATTGGTTAACATCTTCACTAGAAATGCAGACGGCTTTGGATTAACCCCAGATACATAGAAATACACCTTAAAAGCAGGTCCACCCATGATAAAATCGTATCACGTGCAGGCCGCTCTTTGTGTGTGTTTTACTTTAAGGAGTATTGTATTTTTACGGTTCTGGAGCAAAATCTAATAGAAAGAAGTTATGTTTCCAATGTAGACACTATTGGGTTTAAGAACAGCTGGTTAAAAGCCCCCCAAAAATGATGGCTGGGTATCCACTGTTATAGGCATAATAGGTTATGAAGCTGACCTTGTTTCAGAATAAGTACATTATCACAGAACTGGTTTTGACAACTTGTATTCCAAGAAAAACATTCCTAACAAACAAGACCCTAGTAGACCAGAAGATTCAGAGAGAAAGCAAGAATTTCTGGAAGTTGCTAACTATTTGAAGCAAAATAACGAGGACAACTTACCATTGTTTATCTTGTTAAAAAAAATGGAGGATATTATCGAGGACACTGGCTTTGAACCATACAGTCTCTCATATATGAAATCTTGATTGTTAGAACTTTTCAAAGACAAAACTATTGTGACTTTAATTAATGGGAAACATAATGTTGTTACATTCTTAAGTACGCCAAAATGTATTTATCATGCATTTTATGCACAGAGCCGCTCAAGAGAAAATTCAGAATCAGAGGCCATTAAAATAATAGTAACGGAAGTAAGGCTTGACAGGAATAGTATTAAAGATATCCAGACAAGTTCAGAATATTACCCGTATAAGAAAGATCCCGACAGGATACCATTCTAAAATATGTTCCTAAAACATTGTTGATCCTTCTCGGGGAAATATTTGCTAGCAAATACAATGATTTAAAAATTGCATCAGTTAGTCAAGCGATACCGCAGGCTGCTAGGCCAGAGTTCTCCTTGCCTTTTGTAGTTTGGTTTAGCAGTGGACATGAATGACCACTTTGGTTCTTAATTGACACTCTGAATAAAGTCTTCGCTTCATCTTTCTCGGAAGTACACGTATTAGAAACAAAGTGCTGCTTTTGTTCATGGCGCCGTAACTCTCTCCCATGTTTAAATCGAATTTGTGCAGTTCGTAGCTGAGAATGTGGACCATAATGTAAGGAGTATTGGTGGATTCAACACATTCCACCGTATGGGCATATACTATATTTTACGCACGGGAAAGTTAAAGCAATACCAGTTCTAAGGATTCAGGTCCTTTCCAAATATATAATAAGCGTTGGAAGGATCACCATCAAGAACGTTATTAACAGGACACCAACAAACCACCAGATACATTTAAAAGGCTCACCGCCGAGGAAATTTGTCACTGCTAATGTTGACATCGTTTGGGAGGTTTAGCTAATTTCACATCCGCCCAGACTCGTATGTAATCAGTGCACAGATAAAATATCTTGGGAAATCAGCTACATGTGTTTGTCAATGATCGACATGAACACTGGTAACCGAACCTGCGTGTACTCAACGTAATGCTACATTAGTGATTAAGCCAGGAAAAACAACATTACACCAATTTTAACATTCGATCAACCACTTTAGTACAAAGCATATTATAGTCGAGTCACAGCCTAGTCCAAATCTCCTGAAATCATTTGACTTGCGACTTGGTAGACTGCATACACAAATGAGCTTTCCTAGGCAAATTAGTAATTTGATGACATGTTAACTTTGGTATGCTGAAAACAAAGTCAAGCACATGCTAAGTGGCAAAGCAATTGCACGATCCATTCGTGCTCACTTCTTAGTTAACGCTTCTCTGAATGCTACTTTGTTAGCGAAAGCCTATAGTTCTCCAGTGTCATATGTGTCTGAGAATGATCAACCAACCCTGATGCAGTGGAGGCATTTCCTCAAAATGAAGACCTTAAGGAAGCTACGGGACTATTGAAAAGTATCCTTGATGGGAGACATTGAATAATGCTATGTCATCAGAGTCTATGACTAACATTGACCGGAGAAACAACCATGTGGAGGATTCGATAGTTGACAAGCGAACAGCAACATTGTTGTTTCAATACCTTGATATGGTGAAGATGATGCAATTGTTTACTAAGCCAGAGCGCACCGTAAACTTGGACGCTGTAAGGAAAATGCAGCCAATATTCGCTGCAGTAGGACAAATTATACATGCAAAGTCGGTCTACTTGTAAATGAAGCAACTGGAGAGGCTGCTGAACAGTCATCCTGAAGTGTACCAGAAATTTTTTGAAGGATTCCATGTGATTGTACGGAGTGATCGCTACTGGGCTGGATCTGGTTTTCAAGCGGGTGCTAATGAGAAGCATGAAGACGTCTGGAGGTTTACCCATGGCAGAGGAATGGGCGAAATTAAACGATTGATGTAAGCGCTATCACTGTCAGCGTGCGCTGAAATCAGGTCTACAATGCGAGAACTAGCAGGCATTCGTTATGCCACTAATGACCATCATCAGCAGGCTTCTTTAGCAAGCAAAGAGCTAGATGTGAGGGATACATATAAGCTCTTTGCGGTTCTTCAGATATATGACTTTTTCACGGAAAATCCGTCCATTCACAGCATTTCCAGTTGAGTAAGCATAGGCGAGAAAGTCAATGTAGACAGAGGACACTCCATAGCAGAGGCAAGCATAGCTTCAATCGTTCAAGGGCATGCCCACGAGTACACTTTTAAAATAAAGGATCAATCATTTACACTTGAGTTAAAAGTTTCGCTCAGAAAAGATAAAGCAGCTGATACTTATACACAACTTCTATTCCAGAGACTGTGTGTTCTATCTACCAATGTATCCTCAACTCAGCAAGAACATTTCCAGTATGAGCTTGGTGGTTACACATCTGCAATTTTTGATTTTTTCCGACTACCGCGAGAGGCTCAAACAACGCCTTGGGCAGGCGCAATATGGAAACTGACTTCCCCATACAATCAGTTTCACAGTCTTCAGATCAACTGTATCTATTGGATGGTGGATCACTACTGCAACGTCTCCCATGGCAAAAAGTTCACACATTATATGAGATATGTGACTAATACGACAGATATGTCACAACTAGATATGGAAAAATGCATTGTCTTTTATAGGACTTCTGTTGGTATTAATCTGTGACTGCCCTCTTTAATGTTGTTCAAATTAAAAAAGAGTGTTTTCTGAACAAATCAAGAAAACAAACAATTGTTCATCAACATGCTGGGAATTAATGTGGGGGAAGCAGGTTATTACATAGTCGATGCATCTGGAGACGCTGACGTATTGATTGTGATTACTGCTCAATATCTTGAACAGCCAGGAGAAACCATTTTGATAGCAGATGACACTGACCTATTGATCCGCCTATGTGATCATGCAAATAGAGATGACGGTTATATCTTTTTCGCGCCACATCCAAATGATAGCACAAAGAATTGTGAAAGTCTGGAACATCAAAGAGATACAAACATATTTGGGAGATGTGGTATGTTCCAACATTATTTTCATCCATACACTACTAGGCTGTGATTCTAAATCCACTGTTTATGGACTTGTGAAAGGCAACTTACCTTCAAAAGATCATGAACAGTAGAAGCTTTTTTAAACTGGCAGAAGTGGTTGGCAAAGAAGAGGTTATTGAAGATGGAGAGGAGGCATTAGAGTGTCTGTACAATGATAATGATGAGGAAAATATCAATTATTTCCGACTGATGCGCTTCAAGAAAAAGGTTGCAAAATGCTCAAAGTATCTTGAGGTCAAATCATTGTCACTAACAAGAGCAGCTGCGAAATTTCACAGCTTTAGAGTTTACTTCCTAATTCACGAATGGAAATGTAGAAACCAGCTGAAACCTGACTAGTCGGGATGGGCACTTTCAGATGGTAAATTCAAACCAAGAAAGACTGACTTGCCAGCTGGTTCTGTAAATGTGTTGGCTATAATTAGGTGTAACTCTACTTCACGGTGTACTACAGCAAGATGCAGTTGCAGGGAACATGAGATTAACTGTTTAAACTTGTGTGATGATTGCAAAAGCCTCCACTGCAGCAACTCACCACAGCCATGTATGGATGATGATGACGTTAACATTCACTAGTTGTTGACAAGAAATGTTCTTTGGTCCGTTCATTGACTTATCCTTTGGTGGGTATGCACGATCCTTGCCCTCGCATGCGACCAACTGACAATTTCTGGATTGTAAATTGTACTCATGTTGCACCTATGTTTTATGAAATGGCAGGAATTAATGTGCAAACGGTTTCCCTAAAAGTGTTGTACCTTTTATATTCCTATTTTTATGAAGGTAAAAATTAAAACAATGACAAGGGCTTATTATTTTCTGGTCTTAGTTTATTATTAAGCATATAGCTACCTATAATTACAGTTTAAAACACCAAAACATTTACAGACTTGCGTCGGGTGGGCCATGCGTGGGTTTTCATGCAAATATATATTTATTTATTTGTTATTTAATAAAGGTGTTTGTCAGGAAAAACGTTTATTTTTGTCAGTAATTGTCAGGAATAATGGACATATTTGTTCGGAAATGTCAGGAAATGTATGGCTTGAAATATTATTATTGTTAAGTTGGATTTTAAAGATTGCGCCCGTTGACGCTTATCCGCAAAACCCATTTTGGTAAACTATTGTTATCTGAAAGCAAGGTTATACATGCCGAATATCCATTTTACACACTTTCTTAGCGATTTGTCTGAGGCTCGGCTACATTTTCACTGGACTATAAATAAAGTGACTAAAAAAAGTACAAAACATCTGAGTAATAAAGCCAATTCATCTTCAAGAATGAATAGAACCATTTATAAATGCTCTTATTTATTTGCCTTTAACTAAGGCAGAGTTAGACACTAAGTCGATTTTAATAATGGAAAAATCAAATTCTGCAAACAGACGGATGACGGAATAGAACAAGTGAAGTATAATATCCGATACTACACACAATCCCAACCCTTAAACCTCATATACGCACATATGTATATGTATATATATATATATATATATATATATATATATATATATATATATATATATATATATATCGCGACTGGATAACTTTGTCAGCTCTTTCAATTGCTCGTATTTGGACTGGTACTCATCACCTGGATTAATCGTCAGTAAACCCTCTGGATGTGTTTCCTGATTATGTTTTTCAAATTGTATGACTTGGATGGATTATATAGATTTAACAAAAAGTATGTTTTGGGGTTGATATATGTGATGTTATATATTTTGATGTATTTTTGTATATATTTGATGTATTTCCAAATTTAATTTCATTAACTGCGGTAATGGTCCTCTGAAGAGAAGCATTACCTTTGAAAACTCATGAGCTAAAGGCTTTAAGATACTTTACTTGAAATTTGAATTCTAATAAAATTTGATTGACACCTTATTTTATTACTGCATTGTATACTATAATATATATATGTATATATATATATATATATATAAAGATTTAGATTTTTTACTTAGAAGATAGTTTATTCAGTAAAACACCGAGATTAGTCCAATAAAAATAAGCTCGAAGATACTCGATTACAGAGTACAGAGATTTGATGTATGTTTTTTAAAATGTTTACCAAAACATTTCGTTCAAGATATCATTCATCACAACAAAATACTTTTTCCTTTCATAGTTGATTTATTTTTCAGATTTTTCAAAGTTAAAGAATGTTTCCCTACACGTGTTTCTCTACTCAAGCAGGTTCATCAGGGGAAGTATACACATGTAATAAAGACCCCAACAACTGACAATAGCCGATGTGGTTTTGCCTTAATTCAGGCCATTAAAGAAGAAAACAGACTTAGAATGCTAACTTGTGGATTGTGTGTTGACCGTTTTGTTTTTGTTCTTTGGGGGCTACCTTCATCGTTGTGCCGCCCGATGAGGTGGTGTCTTCTCACACATTGTTCCCGATTCCTTTGGACTGCATAGGGACTAATTTATTATGGGTGTGCATAGTAGCAACCATACTGTGAACATTTATTGAACTACTTTCTCATGAGGTTTTTTTTCTTTTTACTTCTTGAGAAAAATATTTTTAAGATAATTATTTCCCTAAGATAGCTTTCTAATTGATAGCTCTATTAAAAACAACCGTAAACTAATAACTTTAGCCTTTGACCTTTTAAACGCCAGGACAAACATTCATTTTCTTTAAATTCCTTTTCAATCTAACCTCACCCCTAGATAAACTCATTCAACTCGACGAAATATAAACTAATCTCCCTCCTACTACCATAAATATCATAAAGCCTAAAAGCCAAGCGTAACATGACACTCACTCTGATAGATAAAAAAAATACAGAAGATGTAAGAAGATATATTTTAACGGTTGTATGTGCGAGTACATTTTATGTGCGTGTGTATATATCTATACGTCTTAGCCTGTGTGGATCAATGTTAGTATATATATGTGTATATATATAATATATATATATATATATATATATATATATTGTGCGTGTGTGTGAATGTAGATATGCATGCTCACCATTTAACCCTTCCTTAGCCTCCTACACCCCAACTGCACCCATTACATTTCCCCCACTACCAAACACAGCTAATATTTCTACCCATCACAACAAAAAAGTTGTTTTTATTCATCACCACAGTTTAAAACGATTTTTATTCGTCTCTGACTTGAAAACTATCGGATCTGAATATATATATCTATAACCTGCCGATATTTTTTAAGACCAGGAAGCGATGGTTGTTCGAAATGCTCATTTTTTATATACCGAACTCTAACAGACAAAAATCAATCCGAACCCTACGAAACGAACAATTCCAGCACCAAACTGATACTAATGCACGTACAGGATAAAATGGAAGTTATCAATTACCGTGGGACAACCAGCATCTTACAAAACATATTTGGATTCCTGAACAATTTGAGTATTGCTTTCTTTTTCAAGCATTTTTTCCAAACAACAGCTGCTTTAATTGTATTTTGTCCTGACGTGTTTTTAGATAACATCGACCTGATTTCACGCATTCACCTCAACATAACACTCTTCACCTTTGGCCCATATTTTTGTTTTTATTTCTATTTTGATTTTACTTCATATTAAATGTTCAAAGTTAAATGTTGCCGATAATATTTACAACTTCATTATCGACTTTCCCTATCCTCTGATTAGCACAGTTTATCATTGAAAATCCATGGATTATTGATATGAGGCTCCTTGCTCTAAACTTTTGATGTTTTAATAAATATTGTATCTTTACAATTCTTTATTCTCATCTTTCACCTAAAAAAAAATATATCCTTATATATATATATATATATATATATATATATATATATATATATAATAATAATGATGGTAATAATCCAGGTGAAAAATATCCACAGGGTGGTAATCCAGAGAATTTTAACCGGGTTTATAAAAAGTGCTCAATATCAAAATAGAGCTTTATATATGATAATTTTATTTACACAGACATGTACAAAATCTGCGACACTGGCATGTCGATGTTATCGATCAACAGTTACTATAAACTGAGATCTCATCAGGCAGAGTTAGAATCCGATCTTAACCTCAGATCATATTTGGAGAGAATGAAGTGGGGGGATAGAGAAAGAGAAGAAGAAGGAAAGAAATTTAACATTTCAAAAATTAAAGCCGTTAAAAAATTAAAATTAAAATTAAAAATTAAGAATTAAAAAATCAAAAAATCTAAAAATCTAAGAAACAAAAAACAAAAATCTAAAATCTAGAATATATATATATATATATATATATATATATATATATATATATATATATATATATATATATGGTTGGATGAAAGAAGAACACATGTAAGAATGACAAATCTATTCTACCGTCAGTTGTTCAATAAAAGCGTGTTCATGTTTTTTCCTTAAGCCAGGCTTTTTAAAAAGTCGTAGCTTATCATCAGAAGGATTAAATAGATAAGTTGACGGTTAATAGCCAAAAATACTAATTTAAAAAATGTGAGAAAGTTATGAGAATCAGATGTGAGTATGTGAGAAGAATGTGAAAATGCAGAAGATGTCCGATTAAACACATGTCAACTGATAAAATAAGGTAAAATACTGTAAATCACGGAGGATAAATCGAACAGAAGAATATGTGGTTCTGCCTTAGGAAAAGGCTGGGCAGGTTGTAAGCTATAGATGTGAGGTCACTTTAAATATTCGATGGACTTCAGTCAATTTATGGTAAGGATTTTATTCCAAAATATTGTAGAGATTGAAAGTAGAATCCAAGAACTAAACAGGTGTGCTGGTGTTTATATATTTATTTGACGACCTCTTGCGATTGAATGAGGTAGTTATGTTAAACCAACGGTCAATGATAGTTAGGGATGGGATAGAGTGACGTGTGAGGGAACGGTTTAACGAATGAGCTTTGTAAGCAACAGCTACTGAACTCTATTTTTACTCACTAACGATGAACTCTATTTAAACAACCTCAAACCTATTTCCAACCACGCGTCAGCCAGAGGATCCCACGCTCAACCCCTTCTGCGCGCATCCTCTGAAATTGATACGTTTGGCAAATGTCTGTGTGTCACTCCATATTATCTATCAATCGCAATATTTATATAGGAAATCGTAGAATACCCGCCATAAGATGTATGAAATTACTGTCTCGAAGACAACCATTTTACACCACTTTTTGTCCATTGATAAGTTTTAAACCAAGACAGAGTCATACTTAACCTTATGTCTAGAAGCCTTTTTCGAATTTACATTATAGAAACAATCTGAAAATAAAATCTCAAGTTTACGGAGTCACGAGTAGAAACTGATATTCAGGAAATATTGTTTGTTGGTTTTAATTTTCTAATGTACTGGTTGTAATTATGCCCTCTTACGCCTAGTAAGTATGTTCGAAAAATACAATATAATGGTAAATAAGCTTAGAAGCGGATTCTCAGCATACAAATATATACACATACTTAACTTTATATGAATGGGTATATATGTTGTACTAGTTTTCTTAAGTTAATATCTAACAAATTACAACATTCCTTTACCGCTCCACCTTTCTCCGTGACTCTTGTGATGAACTGAAAATCGTCAGCATTTTTATGTGGACAATATCGGTATATAAATAAAAAAAAGATCAGCGATTTATACAGAAAGGACTCCTTCAAAAATATGCGCATTGCAAATATGAACTCTATCAGGTCTGAGAAAGTACAACAATTGACCAAATAATGTATTGCGAATAGTTTTATTTTTTGTATTTACGCACGTTGCTCTGGATAAAATATGCATCCGATTGTGTATTTGGATTCATTCCTTTTAATAGATAATTATATTTAATAACATTTCCAATGCAACAAATATCATGTAAGGATTAAACATTAAATAAAAAGTATCTGCAATGTATTTAACACATCAGACATCAATGTTTTACGAACAAAAGTAATTCGGATATGCCTATTGTTTTAGAAATTGTGCAACACTACTTTCGTTTAAATAATTGTAATTTGTAACCAAATTATCAGATTTGGCGCAAATGTTTACAAGTGCTATTTTACGGTTACCCCGTTATAACAATGATATGACTTTTTTTAGTCACGTAATTTATATGTTCGACCCGATATTCAGTGTATGTTGTTATATTTTTAATACAATAATGCGCTAACTTAAAAAAAAAACGTATGAATACCTATTTGTGAATAAAAGCAGAAACGCCAAGTATCACTCTTCAAAACAAACGTTTAAAGTACTTGACGATTTAGGCTTTAAAATTTACATTTCTGAAAGAGCTGCGTAAAAGCTATAGAAATTACAAAAATCAAAAAAAAGAGAAACAGTTGCCGCTTAGCGTGTTGAACATTGTAAGCTTGTTCTTTTCAATGTTTATTTCAAACCAAACATTTTGAACGTTGTTTCTTAATTTCTATTGCACGCAGTTTTGTTTTGCCCATATATTCTTTTACATTCTCATCCGTGTTTAATTTCGAAATATTCCCGCTGGCTACTTGAGATTGAACTAATAGACATGTTCATAGAACGAATACTGAACGTATGTGTTTTATTGGAATTAAAATGCAATGTATGGATGTTAACTCACGCAAATACATAGATAAGCTCAAATGTATACTCAACATAGATTGTATTTAATGTATCTTATATTTTTCTTTATTTCATCTATTAATTGTGTCGTATTTATTTGAATATATATATATATATATATATATATATATATATATATATATATATATATATATACATATATATATATATATATATATATATATATATACATATATATATTCATATATATATATATATATATATATATATATATATATATATATATATATATATATGAATGAGATAGAAATACCCAACGCTATTGTTTTGGTTACACTCTTGTATTAAACGCTACTCAGCGCGTCGCTAGAGCCATACTATTAATACTAGAGTATTATATTTTGAAAGTTATACCTTACTGTAAAAATGGTCAATATCTTAGATAGAGCCGGTATGTTAAAGCACTTTACAGTTTTTTTAGACTGCTGTATACAAGAGTTTGTATTCAGCATTGCTCGGAAGACATAATAGAATATACACATATATATATATATATATATATATATATATATATATATATATATATATATATATATATATATATATATATACTTGCAAGCCCTGTGTCACGGCGATTCCCAGTTGTAAATACAAAATATTAATTTATTTTTAAAATAACATCAATATTCTAGTATCAATATTAAGAAAAGGACTAATATGCAGATATGGACGAGTGGTAGAACTGATAAAGCGTTTAGCACTAATTAGTTCTAAATGTCAGTTGAATATTCAATTCCCACTTCAGGCTATAACAACTTACATAACACATATTCCCAAGTTCAAGAAAACTTATCTGAAAATGGTCCTATCATCTGATGCGTAGTGGAATCTAAGATTATGATAATACTATTCATACTCAAAATGATTAATCATCATATAACAATTGATTCCGTGTTGCAACATTAATATTATTTCTACTTTAACTACACCTATGACTACTACGAATACAAATAACATAAGTAGCTGTGCGTGTCAATACTATGCTACCACAACTAACAAAAATAACTATTGTCTATGGTGGCAATACGACTACTGTAACACTTATAAGTGTTCCTCTTTATTGCTCTAATGTTACTTAGAATAATCATACTAATTATAATACTGGGTTGATTAAGACATACACTATTACACAAATAATAACGAATTGTAACCTATCATCTCAAGGATTTTAAAAAATCCTATTTTTTTTCGTAAACAACTTTTTAAAAGTTTCTCCGTTTAGCAACATACTGATACTACTGGTACTTCAACTCCTAGTAATAATAAAAATAAACACAACAATACAAATCATAATAAAAAAAAATAACAATGACAAATAATAATTAAAAGTAATGATAAAATTCATTTTGTGTAAATAACTTTTAAATAATGTGACAATATTACTACTACCTATATTAATATAACTGCTAATAATAATAACAAAAATAATAATCATAATAATAATTATCATAATAATAATAATTATGATAATAAGAAGAACATGAATTGAAATGAAAAAAGAACAAGTAACATAACAATAAGTTGTGATGTGGTGCAATATTCACAGTTCTTACATTACTACGACTAGTTCTACTACTATAAAAATAGCAATCGTCACCGCGCCGCAATCCAAATACTATTCATACCATCATACCTACTTATAATAGCGACACGTACATTGGTATATATATAGTACTACTCACAATACTAAAATTATTGTGATAATAATGATTATAAAAACACAATGAGAATATCAAAGTGTTAAGCTTCATCCCAAAAATGCTTATTTATCTTACTCTTTTCCTAACGGTCTTTAAAAGCTCCCCACGGGGGGCAATATCAACAATATTACACCTATTATTAATAACACTGCTGCTATACATTACTACTACTACTACTACTACTACTACTACTACTACTACTACTACTACTACAACAACAACAACAACAACAACAACAACAACAACAGCAGCAGCAGCAGCAACAACAACAACAACAACAACAACAATAATAATAATAATAATAATAATAATAATAATGATAATGATAATAATAACAATAGCACTAACAATACAAGTACTACTATGACAAAAATATACATTATTCATTAAAAATTGCATTAATAAAATAAGTGAACGTTAATCAGAATGCATTGATGGACAAAATCCACTTTAAATCAGCTTGTAACCCATTCCACAATAACTGTGTAGACCTTACACATAGAAACATTGATAATAAAATTACAGGATGAATCGAATTCTACCATGAAAACAAATACATATAAATAAATAGATGTATGATTATATGGATAAATATATAAAAACAAATATATATATATATATATATATATATATATTTGTTTTTATATATTTATCCATATAATCATACATCTATTTATTTATATGTATTTGTTTTTGTGAGTAGTACTATATATATATATATATATATATATATATATATATATATATATATATATATATATATATATATATATATATATATAAGAAATACAAATTAGATAATTGGATAATTATAGTGGGTAAATATATTATATATAGATATTTGGATTAAAGGAAATATATCAGTTTTCAATATTTAAAAGGCTTTACAGAATATGTATTGTTTAGGAATTGAGGAAATGTTAAATTTGTAAAAACAAATATATGTTATTTCTTAACGGTGTTTATATTTTTCGTAATGTTTTAGGGTTGTTTAAGAATGTTTCGATATTTTACTAAACTTGATAAACATATTTTACATACATTTATTTAATTTGTATTACTATTTTTAATATAATTTTAAATATAATCTTAATATAACTTTTTATATGAATTTTTAACAATTCTTTCGTATTATTTTCATATAATTTTGTTCGATTTTAAATGATGTTAATTAAGCTTGACAATAAGTCTTAGAAAATTTGGATAGCCGACCATTGGAAGTAATATATGTAAAAACACGGTTGTGAAAATTAAAATCTCGAGTAAAGCTGCAGTTTATTTATTTGGCACAACAACGATTTCAAAATTGGACTAGAATAAAGTAGATCCTCTAGGATAAGTAACCGAATTTCAAATGCTGCATCACTTATCTTTAAACAATTCACAATTATTTGAATCATAGACAAATGCATGGTCAGCATAATATGTTTAGATTTCTGAAAACGTGTTGAAAAGATACGCTGTGTGCGTATTTTCACAGGTTAATTTGTGAGAAGAAAAAAGAAAACGAAATCGCGTTGTAGTCATGCAAAGCATCATATCCTTCAATATTTATTATATCAATCAGGCAAATATTCCTTCAGATATATATGGTTTTTAGTCGTTGCTTACTTTATTACTGTTGATGATGTTGATTACGACGACGATAATGATGATTCAATAGTGCTGTATTGACTCTATTCTTCTGAAAACGTTTTTTTTTACCTTGGACTAAGAGATTAAAATATGAATAAATCAATCAATTTGTATTAAATATGAACAGAATATCACACTTAGTATATTGAACTGAAAAAAGAATTTTAAAAATACATAAATAAAATTTAATAACATAATTACTTATATTAATAGATATATATAATATTCCATAATATAATTAAATACTGATCAGAAATACTAGTCGTATATACATTATTCAATTAGATCAGTGTCCAAGTATTACACATATTAAACAATTAAAATAAATAAATAATAAATGGTAACGATACGAACATAATTGTTGGATATATTAACAATCAATTGATTATACAACAATAGAAATGATACACATAAAATCAGAACATCTAGAAAAAGTAATTAAATATGTGTAAGCTAATGTGCATGCTTTTTACACGTAATTAAAAATGTGTAAGCTAATGTGCATGACTTTAACTTACCTTTCAACATGTCCAACTATTTAATTATACGAAGGAGAATAATTCCCCCAAAAATATACATTAGTACTTCAACTCGTGTTAAACATTAATTTACTATCTCTTATATAAAAAGCAGTTGTCTGTCTGTATTTATGTATGTATGTATGTATGTTTGTATGTGTAGCTTCTCCTCAAACACTACGCGGCGACATGTCAAAAAGTTGACATCTTTAGGACCGCACATATCCTGAGATCATAATATCTAAAAATCGCAAAAAACGATTCACTTGCTGAGGGTCAGTCGGACCAGTTTCCGACATTGGGTCGCATTTTTTTCGTATTTTACAGACTTTTTCAATGTTCATTCCCATAATTCCCATTGGTTTTAACAACTTTTTTTTATTTCTGCACTTATTTTTCTTTACAGCTTACATTTCAACTTTTACACACAAACGTAATTTATTCAAATTGGATATTTATTATTATCCCTCACGGGTTTTAATGGTAAAATTCGGATTAGTGAATGTGCCCATTCGCTTAGTGTTGTCTACTTTCAAAGGGTTGCAGCATATGTTCTTCAGTAGTTGCAACACATGGCATAACAAAACACAAGTGAAATACCAAGTTTAAATTTGATGAAAAATTGGATAGACTGATGCATATAAAGGCTAACACACTCACTTGGGGAAAAAGTTATCACTGAAGTAAAATAAATTTAAAGAAAATAAATGAATTAACTCCCAAATAAGATGGTCACGCTCGAGTAAAACACGAACCAGATTCATCAGACAATGGCTCACGGCTAATATGCGCATATATATATATATATATATATATATATATATATATATATATATATATATATATATATATATCATAATATGTAAAGAAATAATAAAATAAGATGCCAATCAAATGTTATTAGAATTCAAAGTTCAAGCAAAGTATCTTAACGTCCTTAACTCGTGAGTTTTCAGTTTTTATCCGGATGTTTCACTAATTATAAGATATTAGTTGACTCTTATATCTTTTGTTTGATTACTTGATATATATATATATATATATATATGCATATATATACATATATATCTATATATATTTATATGCATATATATGTATATATATGTATATATGTATATATGTATATATATATATATATATATGTGTATATGTATATATATCTATCTATCTATATATATATATATATATACATGTATGTATATGTATATAAGTATATGTATATATGTATACATATATATATATATATGTGTATACACATATATATATACATATATGTGTATGTATATGTACATATGTGTATATATATGTATATATATGTATATATATATGTATATATTTGTATATATATGTATACACATATATATATATATAAATATATATGTATATATATGTATATATATGTATATATATATGTATGTATATATATATATATATATATATATATATATATATATATATATATATACATATATATATTGTTTTCTCATTCATGCACAAACTTACAACTTCACAACGCTGCTTAAAAATCATTAGCATTGAAGCTAGTTTCTCTGTTCGCGTTCTTACGTTCATTTGATTTGGATAACTTAATATGTTAGCTATAAAGCACTTAGTCTATATTCACACTGATCGTGTCAAAGGTGTTTTTAACTGTGATAGACACGAAACTATAAACGCCTTTCTATGATAGTTACGAGTCTGCACTGAGATGGAAGTGACTTTCACATATTTCTAGACACTTTAAAAGCTTGGGTCAAAATTGCAAAATACGATTATCGAATTGGTCTGAACAACAGACAAAATCGAGTTGACAGCCATATGCGACACGCCAATTTAACACTGAACGATAAAATAAGCAAAAAAATCAAATCGTTGATGAACGACTTTATTTGATTTGATTGTTTGTCAAATTCGTTTTCGTCATTGAAATCTAAACATGGTAAAGAGATGACTAGAATATTCGACATAGAAGACTATTGAATTTATATTGTTTGATTTGCAATCTGTCTGAGGCCGACTGTTAATTAACAACGAGTGTTTAAAATATAAAATTACAGATACAGTGTGACACTCACGTCAGAATAATGTGTTGCCGTTTGGTGAGAACTTACAACTCCATTTCTGAAATTGATTTCCCACGTATAAATGAAACAAATAATTGCATTTATAAATAAATGAATAAAATAAACAAATGAAATCAAATAAAATAAGACTGGTTTCTGTTTTCACAATTTCACTTCCAATGATCTTCGTCTTGTCGACACAAATTGTATATTATTTGCGCGATTATTATTTCATAGTGCCTACAGTTATTCTCAATTTCTATCACTATTACAATTAGCTTGCATATGTTTGAGTCAAAATTAACTGATTTGGCGCATTTTGTTTCATGTAGTATTGAAGAATAGCACAATAGTTTTGATTTTAAAATATACAACAATGTCAATGTTGAGCTATGCAATCCATATTACCAAACCAGAACACATGTGTCATTATTGAGACGTAAAACACAATAGCATTATATGCACATTGAGAAAGTAAAACTACTTCATTCAATATTTATTTTACTTTGATTTTATTAAACCGAACAAATGTTTCAGATCATTTCCACATATTGAACAATGCGAGCGAAAATCAATATTTGGGAAATTAAATCAGTATTGTAGCTCATTCAAGGTTATGCTTCTCGTAAACAGATGACAAAATAAGAATTAAAGTATCGAAAATGTATTGTCGCACGTGACAAAACGAAACTTCTTATTTTACGAAAAGCGTTATTGCGAAATGAGCCACCATCGAAGTAGTTGCGAGTCGATTTGTTGCTTAACTGAAGTTTAAACTTGATAACCGATAAATCCATCTGTATGATTTACGCTTTATTTGATTATATAACGTCCGACTTGAGATACATAGATACACTCATACGTTTACACACTCAGAGGTGCATGTGTACGAGACACGATCCCTGAGTGTTTTGGTCTCCCTGTGCAAGGGTTGTTAGGACAACCTACCATGTTGATACTTTAGCCTTCAAGTATATCTGGATAAAATATTTCAAATAACATAGTAGTCAAGCCTAAATATGTGTTCGATACGGTTATACACAAGTTCATATGAGGAATGGTGCACCTTATCCGATGATCTTATCTGAAACAACGACATTAGGATCGATACTAAACAAGACTAGATACATTCTTTGTCCCGGAATCTGGTAGGAACAAGTGTGAAAAAAGGATGTACTGAAACATAGTTAACTGGTCAAATTAAAAGAGGACCATACATGTGTTTTACTTATTTACTTACACAATGTTTGAGAGGTAAACGTGAACTATCATAGAATATTCTGAATATATATTCATGTTATATAGAGATCAATTGTTATCCCCAGGAAGCGGTCATCTAATTTCTGAGAACTTCCACCGAAGTAAAATGAACTAAGCAAACATACACTATCCTTGAGTGTTTTCGGTCTCTCTTTATGAGTGAATGTAAGGAGAGTTTCAATTTCCTACAAGAGACAATCGTCAAGTGTATTCGGTTTCTGTGTACAGAGGGTAGTCAGGACAACCTGACATGAGAACACATCACCCTGACCAACTCTTCAAAGAAACATTAAAGTTAAAGGCTAAAACGATCTCGTCAACACTGCTATACACAGGTTCATACGATGAATGGTGCACTTTCTCCAAGTAATGTTGCATCAAGTAACAGAATTTCGCTTTATACTTCACCAAAAGAGATGGAATCCGTAAAAGACCAATATACAACAAAAGATATATATAAAAACATAGTTAGTAGGCCAATTTGGTAGATTATTTTAAATGTTATTTACTTATTTACTAACAAATCGTTTGACAGGTAAGATAACATTAGTTCGGGCACTCGGGGTTAGAGAAAGTACACCATTCATATATTTATATATATATATATATATATATATATATATATGTGTATTCATGTATATATATATATATATATATTATATATATATATATATATATTCATATATATATATATGTATATATATATATATTTATATATATATATATATGTATATATATATATATATATATGTATATATATATATATATATATATATAGATATATATGTATTGATATGTATATATATATAAACATATATATTTGTATATATATTTATATTTATGTATATATATATTGATATATATATATGTGTATCTTATATATATATATATATTGATATATATATATATTGATATATATATATATATATATTTATCTCTCTCTCTCTATATATATATATGTTTCATTTTACTTCAATCGAAGTTATCAGAAATCAAATGGGCGCGTCCTAGCGCTAAGTGAGATGCTTACAATGTAAGATTAAATTTATTTTTTCCCAGTAAACATTAAGTTCGTAACAGGATTATGACCATGTTTTTCTTTCTCTCAAATTGACTGGTAAACTTAGTTATAATAACTTTTATTGTGGTCGATTTTGAGTAAGGATGTATCAAAGAAATGATATTTCTAGCATAGGCGGTTTTTGAAGTCTATTAAGCGATAGAACGCTCTCGCGTCTCCCTTGACTCTCACCTTGTGCTTTTCTACAAATACTTAAATGGGTTATGCTCCGATGAACTACCTACCCTGGTGCCCCCTGGACGTAAATTTACTCGAACAACTCGACAATCATTTAACTCAGATCCATTTATTGTGGAGGCTCCCAGATGCCGGAGATCCTTCTACTCTAATAGCTTCTTTCCACGTGTGGCTGATTCAATCATTAAATTTGAAAACAATTCAACGATGACGTCCATACGCTTCCAATACCCGGACATTGTACAACAAGAACAATGCAATGTATTCAAACCAGAAGTCTACGTATTTGTTTCTAATCAACCAAGAAGCTCAACATAATTTAGAATTGCGATGAACCAGGCAATTTCGGTTTTTCTTTTTACCTTAATGTTACAATGAATAGACATTATCTTTCGGGTAGCACGGAAGAAAGTCAAACACAAAGGTGGCTACAAGTAACAACTTGCTGACTAAACTCGCAAAATTCAAACTCTGTTACCCTGCCCCTGAATGATCCGCTACACTTTGGCTTCATCGTGGCATGTCAAATCAATCGACAAAAAGCAAAATTATATATGCCACAGAATCACTTAGATAATAAAAATAACTTTAACTACCAACGGTGTACAGATGTGCATGCATGCCACTTTCCTATATACAAATCATATGAACATTCACAACTCAAGCGGAATACCGAAACGAGACACCTAATATCTGACCATTGACAACTCATAGTCATTTTTAAATCCAGTATCAGTTTCACAGAATAAATGCATCGACAGATTGAATGGTTCAAATGACTACTTGAATAAGCTATCTTAACAGACAATGCAACATACCCTCACTGACTCCAGTAATTCCCCAACTTGCACTAGCATTTGATGCACAACGATGGGTCCACTATTGCCGTTCAAAGACATGATATGAATTTAACAATGCCTTTTAACAATACAATAGATGACTGAAAAAAACATATTTCAGAAAACAATCACAATATTATCCGATGTTAATTCATTTAAAAGTGTTGTTTATCTTTTTAATAAATATACATTTAAGGTGACTTTGATTCATTCTGTTACTTTTTTTCAACGACGAAATACGGCTTATAATACACATAATAGAAAGCCAGTGACCCTATTAACAACACAGATAACATCATATTACGCAGCTCAAGATAGACAGTGCTTATGATGAATGACGCATTCAAATGGCAAATGTCTAGAGGGTTGTATATATCGTGCAATATTCTTCTTTTTCACACTATAGATGGTGCATCTGTTAAAGGTTCTCACTAAATTTCAACTATTTCTTAAATAAATTTATTTCGTACGAAAAGTACAGTGTAGCAGGAAAATGAATTGAGTGATCAAAAGTACTTTTCGATGTATTAAATACTTATATTAACATGTATTTATTAATTGCATCATCGTAGGGTTCACATTATGATCGCATGGCTTTCTTAATTAGTGTCTATATTGTACACTCAAATATTATATTTTGTAATTTTCAATTGGTTATACCGTCTTTAAGTCTATAATATTAGTTGAAGTGTGTATGTCATGAAGATTAGTGTAATTACGTGTCAATATTCGCTTAAGCTGAAAACAACACGTTTTTTTGCATAGAATGTGTTCTTTTTAAATTGTCATTTTGTATGAAATAAACTGTTTTTTAAAATAATGAACTAATATTAAAGCATCACTTTTCTCATACGTTTAATTTGTTTACAATCGTGTCGAAAGTTACGAATCGATATTAAAATACATGTCGTCTTACAAATGCAATACAATAGTACTTAGATTAAATAAAAGCCGATGCCAAGCAAGAATTACAAGTTATAATACACAATAATGAAACAAAAACAATTAAAAATGCAATTTCATATCGGCAGTCGATTGGTGGCGTCAGTCTTCCTTCCGCCATTTTCCTCGTCGATTTTTGTTTCATGTTTCGAAAAAAGTCACGAAAGAATACTTGAATTGAAACGGAAATTTAATACAGAAACACAAAACAATTGCGATAATAATGAAGCCTGTCACTAGACGTAAATGAAGATATAATTCAATATAGAGATTTTGCAGACAGAAAATTAAATATAAATATTACATGAAGTCACTGATATTTTAGACAAACTAATAAGCAGGGGTTTTGTATACTGTTTTAATCAAAAAATAAAAACAATATATACACTTCAATTCAATCGAATGCGATGTGAAAACAAGCAATCTGAATGAAAAATGTGATAAATGGAAAATAATGTTTTTCTTCCAAAAACTACTTGAAGAACAAGAAAGCCTATGAAAGTAAATAAACACATAAGTCAGAGGTAAGACTGTATATTCAATATGCCAACGTGAGAAAAAGCAAACTTGGTATATGGGCATTACTTCTTAATGCTTTATGAAGTATTCGCGAAGAACACAAAACTGTTAATATTACGAGGCTGAAATTTGGCATGGTGATTACTGTTGTCAGAGAGCATCAGATCCACACAACTATTTCGAAAATGGGAAGGTATAATCCTATTAAAATGTGTAGCTTGACCGAGCATTTAAAGCTGCAGGTGTCACGGTGAAACTATACCGCACGATAAACAGAACCGACGGTGTGGGATGAATTATTTAGGAACGACTCAGCTCTCCGAAAACATCTTGTGAGAGTCAAACCTCTTACGGAAATATGTATAACTAAGAACTGCGTGTATGCAATTCCAGATAAGGGTGGGAAACTATACAAAGGTCAGACATTCTATCCACTAAATGTAAGACTAAAAGAACACCTGAAAGCAATAATATGTAGAGATATGAAAAAAATCATATATGTCTGCCCACATATTAGGGGAAAAGTGAAACCATCTACGCTTTTGGGGCGAAGTAAACATTATAGATAGAGAAGAACGGTTGAGAGTAAAACAACTCCAAGAAGCTGCGCATATGTTGGGCAACAAGGACTACTAAGTATACCTAGTATAGATTTTAATACACCACGTAAACCATTAATTATAAATAATAGATAGGGTTATAATATATATATATATATATATATATATATATATCTATATATATATATATATATATATATATATATATATATACAGTGATATGTAGTAATAAAGTACTGCTATATAGTTATAAGTAGTAAGACTACACATAGAAACACACAAATAGGTTACAAGGCTTCAGAAATTCAAACTGGAACTGTCCGCAAGGACCCGTGGCGCAGTGGATATAGTACTATGTTAAATTCAGTTATGAGTGATTGTCATCTAGAAGGTGAAAAGTTCAGTCCTCGATGCGAAGTATTGCGAATTACTGAATACTACTCACCATCATGGCAGACATAACAAGAGCATGCTACCCTCGTGGATTGAATAAAGGGTTCCGTTTTATATTCCGACCATATTCCCGAGTTCGACAGAAATATTCCCGAGATACACCTGAACAAGGCTGGAGGTTACATCGGCCGAAACGTTGTAATAATAACACTCAGCATGAGAAATGTATTCCGAAAACCAACATGTTACATATTTCATTAATATATTAATATACATCCTTTGCCAACGAAAATTAAAAATAGTACTCAATATGATAAAATAGATATTGACAGTACACATACAATAATTGGCTTTTAACCTGAAAGACAATACCTGTGATTGCAACACTAAACATATATCAGAGAATTGTCTAACCTTAATGACATGTTCAGCTTTTGTAAATACATAACATAGACAAAAAATAATAATTATTTTTTTTGTTCACTTAATTATGAAATAGCAATTTATTTCAAAGAAGAAACTTGTCTTATTATATCCATAGTTATGACTCAATTACTTGTTTTTAAAAAGAGATGACGCCCAAAATGTGTAAATTAAATATACATTTAAATGCAGTTGTCGATCGAAAATGACACTTATAACTTTGGGATTTACTGTAGAATAAGAGAGGATTTGAAATAATTACATATGTGCTGCCTTATTAGTGAACATATAGAATGCGAATGTGTCAGTTCTGTTGTTCTAACTGTATTTTCTCTAATTGCAGGTGAGAAAATAATCAGTCCTACAAAAATTTTCTAAATAGTATTTACATGATTAAAGGTCTCTTTTTATAGAAATGTGCCCTAAGAAGTAGAAGTTTAAGAAACCACAAACGTATTTAATGAACATTTAGAAAAATGATTAAGAAGTAAGATGAATGGCATCGAAATCCTTCGAATAACAACAATCCTATTCAAAATCATAACAAGAGCATAACTCAAACAGTTAGACTGAATAACATCGGTGTTAAAGCAACATGCCATGTTTTATTTGCTTCTCATTTTTGACTGAATTATTCCCAAAGTTATCCAATGGAAACGTTGACAATACAGAATCATTTTATCATGACAGGCTGAACAAATTGCATGGTGGTTTATCTTATCAAAGAACAGTCGGTCAGTAAATAATATTCTGAGAATTAGAAGTTAAATTTCGTCGAAATTTCGAACTTGACTGGCCATATTTAAGTCAAAGTTCAACACCAGATAAGATGCAGTAGATACTTGCATACATTATTGCTTTAATCGAAAGCTCTACAATGAGCATAACCGATGCTATCAACAAACCCTTTTCCTTACGTTGACATTTGACATACATCTCATTAACTTTTATTTGTTCTAAGTTGTTCTCTACTGACATTTTAACCAATATGTTGTTGAATGGTCAAGCGATATATGTGCTTTTCTGCACACATCAAACACACATAGTTGCTAACAAAGAAGCACAGTCGAACACCTATCCTAATTAGTGAGAGTAAAACATATTGAAACGGTTCGCAATTAAAATATTTTTAACGCTACGTTTAACCAGATCTTTGATTCTACATCGTCAGATTTTAGTACATCACATCTGAAGTCGTGTTTAATCGACACGTCGTAAGTTGTTGACTAAAAGAAGTGTAATTTCTCCTTGCTTTATATGGTTTACATTGATGCAGTCGACGTATTATTTTCGAAATCCAACGCTTATAAAACATAATTAAGAATATATGGTGATGTGTTGTACGACACTGCTTATAAGGGCTTTATTTTCATTTTCCGTTGTACACTATACATGAATAATATCCACAGCCACTTCCAAGACTTAGCGCGCGTATTGAAAGTCCTGAGAAAAAAAGAAATATTTGATCAGCTAGTTTCATAGTTGTAACAAAAACTTATTTCTGCTATTCAGTATCCCGACAGTTTGTCTTAATTCTTAACTGTGAACTTTAATATATATTCTAAGTGTGTCCTATCATTAGTAGCATTCCCCTATTTCGCTTTATTTGTAAACATTAACCTCTAATCTTGCTTAAATATGTGAAAAATATATACGGTAATATATATGGTACTGAACTGTAACTATGAAAAATGTAAGATTGCCGATAAGCGGGTAAAAAAGAATCAACTCTATTTTTTGAAAAGTAGTAATATATTTACACCCCTCACGATGTAATCTAATAGATTCATGTATTCTGACTTTCTTTGTCAGTGCGTATGAGAACGAAATACTAGTTTTTTTCGGAAAAACTATACTCTTGCGTGTTCTGATGAATCAAACAGAGTTTAGGGCGATGAAGGTTATTGTTTTCACACATCTCTTTCGGCACACTCCCTGTTCCTCGCATTAAAATCAGCAGTTTTTCGTTGTAATTACTAAGAGATATTGGATTACGTAAAACGTAACAATAGTGTTAACATATTATTTTAAATAATTAATTAGAGGCCAAACAGAGTTAGAGCTATGTGGCAGGATATGCCGTACGGTGAAGAAGTCCAAAATGAGTCGTGGCGAAGTAGAGATAAATAATTACGAGGTTTTACATTAAAGGGCACCCGTTATCAGGCCCAGAAGCCACTCCAAATGAGGGGTAAAGAGTTTGGCTGGTGAAATGTGAGACAGCATTGCGATGATCGGTACAGTTGTTATATACCATTAGCATTTGAGTATTTATGAGGACGGTCTAATACTGGATATTAAGACGACTATATTGTTGTCAGCGTTGGAACAGGTTTGCGGCAGTGTTCCACAGATGTGCAGTTCTGGAAAAGACGCTCTATCCATAGAAGTTTCGTTTTGGAAACGCTTAGTGAGAAAAGGAAATTAGTTATAGTTGTAGAAGCAAGACAGGTTCTGATGGTGAGTGTTTTACAAAGGGGGCAATAGAGTTGAGCTCAGTCGATCACCTACCATAAAAATAACGGTAGAGCAAAGAAAGCCTAGCAATGTCTCTTCTGTGAGAGACTTACTGTACGGAAGAGAAAAGGACACCTACCACCCGATTTCGACATCAGTGTTGGACTTTGTCAAGGCAAAAAGGGCGATCTTAGCGGCACCTCATTATGTGCCATCAATAATCCATCTTAGGGCGTATTTATTTCTTGTACATGTTGAGGATTGCGTCAGCCACGAGATCCATTCTGGAACGGTAGAATGACCCAACTATTTCTCCAGCGGTCTAAGCAACATATTTTATGTTTGTCTTCTATTTCAAGTTGATAGAGAAGATCAGGTCTAGTACTTTATTAAAGCAGTGGACTTTCTAAATCAGAGAGCCGTTAATTTCAACCGAGACAATGTAAGAATCAGAGCATTGGTGGTGAAAGCTTGGTATTTGGTTTAGCGAGCTGATTGTGTTCAAATGTGTTTTTCGCATCCAGCGTGTAGTCATTTAGAAACAATGCCGTTGGCAGTTTTCCTTTATTTTTCAGCATTAAAAGAGAAAAGACAGAAACATCGACGGCTGCACAACCACTACAACTATTTTTGCAACTAGAAGTCACGATCAAATGAATCTACTATTTACGTTCAAGAGTGAAAGCTAGCTGTTCATGTCGATACTGTCTCTAAGTGAGTTTTCCATCGTGCCGCATGAAGGTATTGCACGTTTGATATAACATGTGTCGATACGTTTACTTTATATTGTAACTGTCTTTACGGACTCCAACTATTGCGTTTGATAGCAAATGGGGTCATTCGTAACATAGGCAGATACAACTACACATTATTCCCAAAATAATTAAAAGGAAAAACAATTCGGAGGCCATATACATGTAAATATTAGTATAAACATATCATCGGGTTGGTTTAACGCAGATCAGATGTTGATATTTATAATAAGGTGCCCCTTTTTTCCCATCACCCCTACCTATTTGCATTATTTGTATTGTTCAGGAATCTGTGTTGATCTTTGGCGACATGAACCAGTGGCACAACGGTTAAAGTGCTCAGTGTAATCACTTATAAGCGATATTTTTCAGGAAGTCTTAAGATAAAATACTCGTTACAGACGATACTAAAATATTATTATACATTTATTAAGATGTCTACACGGTTACTTGTAGCGGAGTAAGCGCAGCTTATACCCGATTGTTATATGAATGATTCTGTTCCGAATTCCGTACAGATTTCCTTGTTCAACGTGACGTTTCATCAGTTCGACAAGACGTACTTTTCAAAGAATGGAGGTTACATGTGTCAAGATTTTGTGAGAATATATTTCAATATAAAGTATTACAAATAATACAAATTTTAGATCTTCTTTGAAACATTCAGAAACAAAAACAAACTAATATAGACTGTTTGAACGATAACAAATAAGTATTAGCTTATTTTAATCCTGAGTTCGATTTTTAGTTCACCCTACACAGAGAGACGGTATGCAATACAACAATCAAAATAAACATCCATCAAAATGTTTACCTATATGAAAATGTTTACCTACATTCTTAGATATCTTATTATACAGTAATAGGCTCAACATTAAATGAAACATCAAACAATAACCTGTTGTTATCATCTTCGTGTATATCCGCAGTTTTCTGCCCGAACACGATAAACATACCAGAAAAAAATAAAAACATAAACGACATTTTCGAGAAATAACCAGAAATAAAGACCACTTAATTCGCGTACGTCACCATTTCCGGTATTGTAGTTTCACAATTATAGATGTTTTTTTTTCTACAAAAGATCCGTACGTCTCCAAGGGTCATTATAAGAATGAACAGGCCAATATCAGATAAAGTACTCATTTATTTACGAGTCAATACAATCGATGACATCTTTAAACCTTGCAAGAAAGTGTTAATGCAACACGATACTATAATTTAGATATTGAACGAAACACAAAACAAATATATATTAGATTCACTCCGTCACGTCTAGACTGCTATTTAAACAAATGTATGCATAAATGACGGTATATCACCAGCCACATTAGCTGGATGTTATCCTAGCATATGATAATATCTCAGACGTTTAAAAATTAGTCCACTGCAATAAGATGTACTTTCAGAAAATAACACAAAAGCGAGTTGATTTAATTTTGATATTCTCTTTAGAAATGCTAGGGATGGGACTTAAAATGATCTGTAAATTAAAATAGCGTGAAACTAGAATAATGACTACATTACACGTGAAGTAATATAAATGTCTGTGTGTTTTGTTAACATTTTAATAAGGTAAATCAACACACAATGTCAACGTAATAGAAAGCAGTTTAATAGCATATAGTTGTTTTAAAGTCATTTAAACGTAAGTAAATATAGTTTACATATATGTACTCTTAAAGTTATTATCGCTTTTAAAATGTTAATTTCATTTGAACTGTATTTGTATAATTAAACTCATGCAACAATAACAACTATCTTTAAAGCAGAATGCGTGATCTTGTTTTGGTTTATATATATATATATATATATATATATATATATATATATATATATATATATATCTAAGTATAAATTTTTATTCATACAAATATTATTGGTTACATATGTGCATACATGTTTCGGTTGCACTTTTCCCAGAAAGTCAACCTCATCAGACCAAGAATTTCAGAGAAATGGATAGATTTGAATAATTTTCTCTCCTAAATAAATCTTTTTGCGGTTTAGCCATCTTCTATTTCTTATGAATTAGTATCGGATTACCTATTCCACTTGCTGACCTTTTTTGTTAGTGGTTGTCTTTTTTATTACTTTTTATGGCGTCTTGCCCACTTTTTCTGGGTTTCTTTAAACTCTTTAACCTACCAAGTTTTACAAACTCACTTCAGTATAAATATCTTATCTATATATCAAGAATCACACATATATAAACACACTCTAATAGATACGCAAATACAAATAAATAAACAGACATTGATATACATACACATCTAAACATGGACACACACACAGATCCATTATCAATCAAGCATATATTCAAAATACATACGTGCTTATAAATATATTCTAGATGTATAAAAAAAATTCAATACAAAAATTCATACGTCTACACACACACATATATATACAACTATATGCACCTACACACGCATATCTATACACACCCATATATACATATATATATATACATATATATACACACGCACACACACATATACATGCACATATATACATACATACACACACATATATATATATACATATACACATACATATACATACATATATCATACATGCGCATATTCGTAACATAGATATACACGCACACACACATACACTTTTAGTATAAATAGTTCCTAAAAATACGTACATATATGCATATATATATATATATATATACATACACACACACTGACATATATATACACATACACATACACATATACATATACATATATACCCATATATATACACACATACATACACACGCATACATACACATATACACAGGCACCGACAGTTCACACCTATACATATATACGAATACAAATACATACACACCTATACTTATACAAAGCGCACACAAATTAATATATACAAGCACATACCTAGAATATATATAAACTAGACTATGCAAATATAAAAACTACCCACAAATGTATACGTGTATATTCATAGTCAGATATACACACCACACACACACAACGTACACATACACAGACATACACACGCACAGATCCACATACATGTATAAATATATATATATATATATATATATATATATATATATACATACACACACAAATGCATACACATATATAAAGTACACACCTAGGCATATAAATATATATATACATATATATACACACATATATATATATATATATATATATATATATAGAGAGAGAGAGAGAGAGAGCGAAAGAGAGAGAGAGAAAGAGAGAGGATTAGATAATACTTTAAAGATATAAACAATATATTTAGCCAGTAGACTATCAAGATAAACACAAAGCTCGATATAGTGTATAGATCAATAATATTAATTGAACGACATACTAAAATGAGAAATTAATCACATTATATATATATATATATATATATATATATATATATATATATATATATATATATATATATATCGACACTATCAATAATACTCTGACCCTGAATTAGAACTACATTTAATGATTGTTTTTGATTAAGCCCCCGGCTGAAGTTATTAGGGCAATCTGCATATCGAAGCCTAATTAAATTATTTTAATAAACCAATCAGGTTAATTTGATTAGAAATCAAGACTGCATGCTAATATAATTATCAATCTTAAAAAATATAGCATCAGAGAAGAATTCGCATTTTAACAAAAATCGATATTCTCTATAATTTTACAGATTTAAATCGTTATAAAAGGAATTCCTGAAATGCAGTGAACGCACGTGTAGCCATTTCGTGAACTATTCTAAAACGAAAGCCATTCCACCCTTTTGAAGATCACAAGAGAAATCATCAGAATGTTAATATAATTTTATTCGTTTGATTATTTTACTCCCACAGGTGCAGGGCCCATCGATATCAGTTGTTTGTAAAAAGTAATTAGTCCCCCCTATCATATGCCTCTCTCTCTCCTTCTCTGCTTCTCTCTCTCTCTTTCTCTAACTCTCTCTCTCTTCATATCTCTCTGTTTCTCTCAACACTCAAATCAACTCGGCTTCAATCTATTGGATCATTCTTATAGTGTAATGTCTTGTACATTTTTATGTTCACTTCAAGCTATTAAGACAAGGCTTACAGGTTTGTTCCAGGACTTATTTATTATCAGTGTGTCAATTTCAGAACTCTCCGACGGGTACATTTTATTTGTGTAAATTTCTGCACTGGAATTACAGTGTATCATTGATATTAAAAAATGCAGCAATGATATTAATCTCCGATGTAACAAAATTAAAGATCACGGTTAGAGCATGTGTACACGGTTAGAGCGTGTGTTAACACGGAGGTCATTATATCATCTCCGAACATAAACGACATTGATTCCGGCCACTACCAGATGTCTGACCAGTTGGAGATACCAGACGGTGTGTGTTCTAAAGATGTGACACATACCTGCCATACAATGTAGAAGACTGAAAATAATTAAAATGTTTATCCAATTTGACCGATATATACCTGGTAATTTGAATCGCTTTTGAATACAATATTAAACAGAAACTTTTTTCTTCGAATGGAGTTTGCTTAAACACGCCCACGTTCAATGCATCAAAACGTACCAACTCTCTTTTTACTTATAAGCGATAACATGTGGATAAAATGTATACCATCATTTCTTGTTTAATATGACAAACGTGGTTTACCCCATATAAAAATAATGGATACTATAATGAACTAACTAATAAGTGGTTACATGAGTTGTATGTTCAAATGGAATACTCTTCAAAATGTAATCGCCTTTCATGTGTATTTATCTCAGTGTTGTAATAACATACTGAATCATTTCTGTGATTGGCTGTTGTATTGCTCTTTTTCCACGTCGTAAGTTGTTCAGTGGAAAACGACGTGTTTCGGAGTGTATATGTATCTATTCTCGCTGGACTGAAACACATTTTTTTCTGTTTTCTTCTTATACATATTAGAAGAGTAGTCCTACTAGGGTATAAAATAATTATTGTAGAAAGACAGAAAAAAGAAGGTCATCATGTTCGAAATGATGAACCCGAGGTGAAGTGGGTTATACTGTAAGGATATAATATACACATAAATCATGTCACATAGCTACAATAGAGAGTTTGAGAGAGGCGAATACAATA
>OY744535.1:82299640-82302140 GCA_963556195.1 Sepiola atlantica
ATAATAATAATGGTAATGATAATAATAATAAAAATAATAGTTTAGGAAAGAAATAGAATAATTAAGGAATATTAGGAATCCTAGGGGGTAGTGATTATCATAATAATATTAGATAATGATAAGATAATGTTTGCCGATATTATGGTATGGGTTAATGGTTGCAATAATGCTGATCATATAAAAATAGTGGTTTAACGGACAACAGTAATCAGAGTGGTAATCCCAGTGATCTTAACAATAGTAATGATGATAGTGAAAAATTATAGAAGTAGTCATAATGGTGGCAATAACAACAATAATAATAATAATAATAATAATAATAATAATAATAATAATAATAATAATAATAATAATAATAATAATAATAATAATAATGATAATAAAGATAATAAAAATGGCAGTGGAGGCAAAAGTAAGGTAACGGTAAAACATGGCAATATTATTAATAATAGTGCTACTGTTAATTTCATTGCTGCAAATAACAATAACTATGATAGTAACGTCGGACATGGTGTCACCACTGATAACAATAATTATCTTGATAAAAAGTACAGAAATGAAAAAATGAAAAAATGAAAAAATGAAAAAGTGAAAAAAGTGAAAAAATGAAAAGAATGAAGAAAATGATTCAATGACAAATAGTTAAGTTTAAGATATTAATAATAGTAGTAATAAATAATTGATAATGATAATCTAAAAAATATATAATCTAAAAAATAATCTAAGAAATATAGAAATATTAATCAAAGAATGGATAAGCATAAAAGGGTTGTATTAAAGAGTAAAGAAAAATACAGAAGATGACCATTAGTGTTAATCGTTGTGGGTATGATAATAATAATAATAATAATAATGATAATAATAATAATAATAATAACAACAATAATAATACCAACCAATACTACCGCTTACAGTACTACTACAAATAATACTACAAACAAAAAAGCTACTACTAATAGAGATAAAAATAATAATAATTAATAAAAGGTATAAGATGATAGTTGTGTTGACAAAATTTTCAGTTCGTGGGGAGGTGTTTTTTTTTTTTTTTTTTTTTTTTATATATATAATAGCAGCCTAAGGGGTTATGAGTGGATTACTAAGAAGGTGTAATCTGTTATGCCTACAGTTAATTGATGTTTCTTGTTTTTTGTTTAGAAGTTTGCCCCTATCGCTGAATTTAATTATTTCAAGTTTTTCTGTTAGGCAAAGGTAGCAAGGTGAGTTTAGGGAACCACAGGTGCTAGTTCTTCTAATTGTGTTCCAAGTTACTGTTGGTGATAGGTTATTGTTGTATAGTTCCCAGTAATATATAGAAAGTGAGGTTCTTTTTTGATATGTAGGGTTATTAAAAGAACACTTATGTCCAGTATATCTTTCTTTGAAGGTATTACCAGCCATACCTATGTAGAATTTTTTCAGGGTTGGGTTTTCTTTAGTAGAGATGGTTGCTTGATATACTGATTGGGTTATTTGGCAATTATGTTGTAATGGGCATTCTTTTTTGTTTGTGCAGTTACAGGCCTTGGTATTTGCTGTTTTAGTTGCGGTAGTTTTTTCATTTAGAATTTTGTTGTTATGTTTTTTTATTATTTTTTCTAAATTTTCCCCACAGCTATAGCTTAATTTGAGGGTGTTTTTATTAAAGATTTTGTGCAGTATATTGTTGGGAGGGAAGTGTAGATTGATTAAGTCTAAGAATCTTTTACCGAGTTTGGTTTTAACCATGTTGTTATATGGGGGTGTGAACCAGATAATTCTTCTACCCCTATTTTTGCGTCTGTTGTTGGGAGGTGTAGGTTTGGTGAATTTAATTTGGGTGTTTTTGTATCCACTTTGCTTTAACGCTTTATTGTAAAAGTCCTTGTGTTTGTTAAAAATTTCTTCATTAGAGGAGTTATCACTAATTCTTTTTTCGATTGATCTGGGGATGTGTTTAATAATGGTTTTTGGGTGGTTAGAGAGTGGGTGGACATAGATCGGGTTGGCATTGTCTTTAGTATACGGTTCATAAGTTTCTTTATCTAAGTTAAATGTTACGTCTAGAAAATTAACTATTTTAATGTTAGATGTTATTTCTACTTTGAGATCTAATCTTTTCATTTCTCTAAGGATAATTTTTTTTACTCTTTCACATTTTTGTCCATTTGAGTTCTTTACTATTAGTAATCCGTCATCCCTATATAGGCCTATATCTTCAATGCTAATGTTTTTTGTGAGATTATATAGTATGTAAAGACCAACCAGATCAGTGACTTCTGCTGAGTCCAGGGACCCATAGAAACATCAAAAGATCCAAATTGATTACTTTTAGTCCATTGTTCATGTTTACAGATTAGTACTGTATTTCTGCATTTTCGAATTATATTGATTTCATCTACAGAAATATCAGATAGAAGTGTGGCAAAATCGATAACGTTTTCAAAGAGTTCTTTAGAAATAGATGGGTAGTAGTTAATAATATCAAACTGGATGAATGAGCAATCAGTTTTATTTACTA
>OY744535.1:82307140-82337140 GCA_963556195.1 Sepiola atlantica
TTATTTAGTTTACACCCCCGTTTAACCTGCAGGTTGAACCAAAAAATAGGTGGCAGATGTATTTAAACATTTAAATCTAAATTCCTTTCAGATAATCTTCAGCTGCATGCCGCTACGGCTCATTAAAATGCCTTTCTTTTCTGTATCTATTAATACATTTGTTTTTGTCAGCGTACGATCAGTAGACGAAGAATCGACACTGTTAGTTATATACACATTGAATAGTGGTTATGTTATTTTGATATTGATAACAGCAGTTATTAGTAAAATAGAACAAACGATAAGCAAGCAAAGAATTGTGTTTGTCTAAAAACGTCTGATTCAATGAATTCATTCTCGAATGCAAGATATATATATATATATATATATATATATATATATATATATATATATATATATATATATATATATATATATATATATATATATAATACTAAAAGTTGTTATGAGTTTTTAAGGGTTTTGGCTGCCTGTTCGAAAATTAAGACACGTGAATTGTTAACAAAATATTGATAGACATTATGCTCATTATTTAGACGGAGCCGCATATATAAATCCCTGAATTTTAACAGCACATAAGTATTGTATAAAGAAAAGTGCATAGCATGATATCATTAAAACATCATGAATTATTGTCTAACTATTCGGCAATTGTTCATAGAAAAGTGTGTAGCTTAAAAGAAAAGTTTGCGTATTGCCAATAAATGGAATACATCAGTAGCGTATTGTTATCCGATATAAACAGGTAGAAGCTAGTTAAATATTGAAACTGAAATACCAAGGTATTATAACTACACCGCTCAAAGAAAATTTAATAAACATTTTTTTATGAAAAAATATATTTTCAAAACATTAATTCCTATGAGATAAATGCGCAGAAATAAAGTGACTTCACTATTCGACATTCTGTAGAATTATTTTGTGCTGAATGATTTACAAATTCAGACATACCAATTGTGTAAATGTTCTAATTTTTTGTTAAAGTTTCATAGAAATTCAATTTTAAAATGACTTATTCAATAAAAAAATATAACTATTAAGAATATTGAAATTATAATCATAAACATGCATACTTTATTTTTTCCATAAACTATTGTTATTCCTAAAATGTGGAGAAAGTTATAGTATTTAGGAAAAATAACATTTGATATATATATATATATATATATATATATATATATATATATACAGGGTGTTTCAAAAGTCTTGGGAACATAACGATTTTTAATAACTCAAAAACTATTAGGAGTTGAAAAATGAAATTGGTACCGTTGGAAAGGTTAAAGTTTCAAGTTTTGTAGGGAATCTTCAAAGTTGCTCAATATGAGCACCATTGGTCACACGGCAGACATCTAGTCGATAGTCCATTTCCTGCCAAACGCGTTCCAGCATCTTGACGTCAATGGTTCCCACAACTGCCGTTACTCAAGCCTTTAGTTCGTCAATATCTCTTGGAAGGGGCGGCACATAGACTTGTTGCTTGACAAAGCCCCAAAGGAAAAAGTCACACGGGGTAAGATCTGGAGACCTAGGAGGCCAGCGCATGAGAACCTCATCACCTCGCCCAGATCTCCCAATCCATCTACCAGGCAGCCTTGTGTTAAGAAACTGCCTTACTCTAAGACTCCAGTGTTGTGGTGCACCATCTTGTTGAAAAATGAAGTCATCAGATTCTGCTTGTTCCAACTGAGCCATTAACCAGTCTTCCAGCATGTTGAGATAGGATTCACCAGTGATAGTTGCCTCTTCAAAGAAGAACGGTCCATAGACACCTTTCTTGGAAATTGCACAAAACACGTTCACTTTTGGTGAATCTCGCTCGTGCTCAAGAAGTTCATGAGGATTCTCAGTACCCCATATGCGAGTGTTATGCTTGTTAACTTTGCCATCGCTAAAAAAAAGCCGGTCATCAAAGCCGTTATCTTCCAACTTCTCTTGCATTGCAATGCAAAAGTCACGGCGAAGTGGCTTATCAGTGTCCTTCAACTTTTGGACCAACTTGAGCTTGTAAGGTACCATTTGCAGTCGTTTCCTTAAGACACGCCAGACAGTTGCTGGAGCAAGCTGAAGTTCCCTGCTGGCTCTTCTCACTGATTTACGGGGGCTCCGCTGAAAGGCTGTCCGAACTTGCTCAACTGCATCTTCTGAAGTTGAAGGGCGACCTGTTCGCTTACTTGGGCACAAACACTCATCTTTCACAAATTTAGCATGCCATCTGACAATGGATTTCCTTTCAGGGACTTCTTTTTTAAATTTCCTGCGAAATGCACGCTGAACACATGTCCACGATTCAGTCTTTGCAAATTGGAGGACGCAAAATGCCTTGTCTTGTTTAGAGAACGCCATTACTGCACCTGGAAATATAACACGAAAATCAGTAGTATGACCAAACACTTGATTAAGCAAGCTTTTAAATGGCACCAGTTTCATTTTTCTACCTGGAATAGTTCATGAGATATACGCATTTGTAATGTTCCCAAGATTTTTGAAACACCCTGTATATATATATATATATAAATTGGTGTACTAAAAGCTAACTTTTAGAAAAGGTAAAAGCTATTGTGAAGAGTATACAGCTCAATATCTAGGATAGAGCAGGTAGAAATGAAGAAGAATTGAAAGGAATTAGAGAAGCAAAAGCCAAATCAAAATTCAATTCAATTGCTCAGACCAAGGTATATTCCGCAAAAAGGCAATTTATTCAAGTTAAATTTTCATTAAGCGAGGCTTTTCAAAGATAAACATCGTATCATCAGAGGAAGTCGCTGGGATAGATAAGTTAGCAAAGGCCAAGATTTAAAATTTGAAAAAATAAAATAACAGTTGTAGGGAAAGAAACACAGGGCAAAACTCTGCCCGAATGCAAGCAAATGTCCGATTGCTAAAAAGTCCGGTGTCGAAAAGTCCAGCGGAGAGAATGAGATGTAGATAGGTAGGTCGTTAAGAGGCACGAGATGTTGTGAGAGAGAATTCAAAGTTAAATTCCAAGAAGCCACAACTTCAGGTGCGGCGAAAATAGTAAAATTCAAAGCGTAAACAGTCCAATAAGAGGTACGCTCGTGGATGCAGGCAGGCTCAGTAAAGAGTGAGGTAGAAAATATTCGCCATTAAAAATACTTCCTGGGCTGAGATATCAAAGAAAGATTTAAAATGGGAAAAAAGGCAGCGAAAATATTTTAAAGCTAGCCCGTTGAGAAAGCCGACTTGAAATGAAGAAAGGCAGAAACTCATATGCGACCAGTAGGCAGGGAGGAAACGAGTAAAGGGTGTGGAGGAGGAGAGGGGAACGGGTGCGAAGGAGGAGAAAGGGAACGGGTGCGGTGAATAAGTTCGGTTAAAACTAAGAGTGTGATTGTGGGGGTGAGTCGCATAAAGTTGAAATTGGATGTTAGCGCGAATTAGGGTTCAACTAGAAAAGGGAAAGAATGGAGTGGGGGTAAGTTAACGAGTGCTGGGACAACAATCACACTCTTAGTTTTAACCGCACTCATTCACCGCACCCGTTCCATTTCTCCTCCTTCGCACCCGTCCCACTCTCCTCCTCCACGCCCCTTACTCGTTATATCCCTGCCTACTAGTCGCATATGAGTTTCAGCAATTCTTCATTTCAAGTCGGCTTTCTCAACGGGCTAGCTTTAAAATATTTTCGCTGCCTTTTTCCCCATTTTAAATTATTCTTTGATATCTCAGCCTAGGAAGTATTTTTAATGGCGAATATTTTCTAGCTACCTCATCACTGAGCCTGCCTGCATCCACGAGCGTACCTCTTATTAGACTTTTTACCCATTTGATTTTCTATTTTTGCCGCCCCTGAAGTTGTGGCCTCTTTGGAATTTAACTTTGAATGCTCTCTCACAACATCTCGTGCCTCTTAACGACCTACCTATCTACATCTCATTCTCTCCGCTGGACTTTTCGACACCATACTTTTTAGCAATCGGAAATTTGCTTGCATTCGGGCAGAGTTTTGCCCTGTGTTTCTTTCCCTACAACTGTTATTTTATTTTTTCAAATTTTAAATCTTGGCCTTTGCCAACTTATCTATCCCAGCGACTTCCTCTGATGATAAGATGTTGATCTTTGAAAAGCCTGGCTTAAGGAAAATTTTACTTGAATAAATTGCATTTTTGCGGAAAATACATTGCTCTGAGCAATTAAATTGAATTTTGATTTGGCTTTTGCTTCTCTAATTACTTTACATTCTTCTTCATTTATATATATATATATATATATATATATATATATATATATATATATATATATATATATATATATATATATATATATAGACTCGGAAGTTTCTCAACCATTAAAAATATATTAAAAAAAACAAAAAAAAACCTTAAGTCTTAACTCGTTCAGTGGAAAATCACTCATGTAATTCCATTTAATGTTTACAGTTATTATACTTGTTTTCTTCTAACATAATTTAAGGGATCATAAGTTGTTTACCATGAAAAACTGTTTCAGGAATTTAAAAACAAGACAGTATTTAATTTGATGGCTTCCCAGCAGAGTTGTTCAGACCCCACTTCCCTTAAAAGACAAAAACATCAACGTTCCCTATACTAAACCTAAGTTTTGTTCGGTATAAATGTTTTGCTAACTTATATTAGTTATTAAAAAAAAGTCCTCCTTATCTGCGTTGTTCGTCTGTCTAATAAAATGTATCCGTTACTTACAAAAAATGTTGCTGCATTTTAAGGTGTGTAGACGAATCCATTACACTACTTTTTATGTGATTACTGTATTTTTAGTTTTAGTTTCATATTAAAAATATACAAAAATATCTACATATCCAAATATGAAAAAAATATAAAATCATATATATATATATATATATATATATATATATATATATATATATATATATATATATATATATATATATATGAGGAATAAAATAACAATGTCTCAGACAAAATGTAAAACTATGAATGTAATAAAGGATAAGCAAGTCAACAACTAGCAAAAATAAACTCAAAAACACATATTGAAAAGTTCTACCAAAATGTTTCGATTGTTAAAATACAATCATCATCAATCGGTAGCAGAACTTTAATTAAAAACAGAAGAGTTTTCAAATTTATACAAATAACGCAATTTGGAAAAATAGTCAGGTGAAATAAACAGTAGAAAGGGAGAAAGAAAGTAAGAAAGAAATGTTAAAAAAGAAAAAGAATAAGAAGAAGTGAAGAAAAAGAAAGACAGAAAAAATCGGCAGTTAGCTTATAACCGCCGATTGGAAACGCTGTAAGGTAATACAGTGGTGAAGGAATATTAGTAGCGATTTAAAATAAATGACAACAAAGAATTAAACAAACAACGAGGAGGGGCAGGAGGAGGAAAAAGGACTCAAAGTTGGAGAAGTTATCCGTTATCATATTGATTTAGTTTCATTTCCATTAGAATCGTTCTGGTAAAGATGTAGCAATATTATAGAATCCCGGTCATTGAATAATTGTGTTATTATGACGTAGGATTAAACAAGATCCTATAAACCGACGGAGTTTAATGTCGTTTATATGTTTTATTGAAATCGCCCTGTGTGTATTTAAGTGATGACCAAAAGAAATCACGTGGTGCATAACGTGTTTGATGTGTCACAGTTTTTTTATAGCAGGATTGTGGTCATAGATTCGTTTTTTAACGGCCGTAGTGTCTCGCCAAAAAAATGTTTTCCATAATCGGCGCATGGTATTGTATAAATTCCAGCTGAAGTGTAAGATGTAAGGACTTAATTTTTGTTTTTATTTGTTTTTTAAATATTTTTAATAGTGTGTGAGGTAGCTTGAATAATTCTGAAACCATGTTGGGAAAGAGAACAGAAGTGATGTTTGTTGATGTCATTGCTTAGTATGGGTTGTGTAGTGTTACAAGTTGTTTTTGTATTTTTGATATCAAAAATACGAAAACTTATTCCCGCAACACACGCACATTCACCCGCACACCCACCCACACACACACACACACATATATATATATATATATATATATATATATATATATATATATATATATATATATATATATATATGTATGTATATATATATGTATATATATATATATATATGTATATATACATATATATATATATATATATATATATATATATATATATATATATATATTAAAGTGTTTTTCCACCTACATACAGATGTCGTTTCGGGCTCGCTAACTATCATCAGCGTAAGATTGGCGATTGGAAGCGGTCGTAGACTCAGGCTAGAAAAACGTCCAGGACCACGCGGCCACGGGAAATCGACACGTACACTAATTGACATTCAGATGCACTTACTCAGGAGGCAGAGCGTAAGTCATTGGGATCAACTATAAAAATATATAAATATATAAACATAATTAACATAATATATATATATATATATATATATATATATGAATATGTATATGGATATATATATGTATATAACTATATATATATATATATTTAAACATATATATATATATATATATATAAATATATATATATTCATATAGTTGGTGTGCGTATACATATTAGCTTAGTTTTCCAACTCGCTAACGTTTCGATAAGTTCACACATTGAAATAGATAAAGGTTTTGCTGTAAACGTCTTATGCTTACACAAGACTAACGTGTTGCGTATAATAAGAGAAACATAAACGTCCTTTTATTTTCAATAAGAATATAAGTATCGTGATGAAAGCACAATCACCGAATAAATCAATTGCACGTGTATTTATGTGGTGGACGTTTTGAAAGCTTAGCATTTAAAAATAAAACATAGTCCATAATCAAGGCAGGTCGTTAAATGCTTACAAAGTAATGTTTTTACGTAAATGTGAAACATTTCTCTTAAGCATAATAAAAGATATACCATGAAAATGGGCGTCGTTTACAATAACTCGAGATATATCATGTAAGATAAATATGACGTGATATTGTTTGTGTACAAGAGAGCGAGCATAGAAATCCTGCAAGCAAGTCACCCACTCCCACATATTTCATCGTTCGTGTATCTCTTCTAGTAAGAATGTGTGTGTAACAAAGTACCCTTGTTTTATCATGCTACTCTATTTTATTACTGTTACTATAGATAACACTAATTCATGCATAATGCAATTAAGACAATAACATGATAAATTAACAACACCAAACATTAATTTGTATTGAATGGTATACTACTAATAATGTAAATAAGGCATTCCACGAAGTGTCTTTCATTAGCTGTTCTATATATATGCAGTATTCCGACACGAGTGATTAATGAAAAATATCGCAGTAATTGATTAATGTGTATATATATATATATATATATATATATATATATATATATATATATATATATATATATATATATACATATATATATATATATATTACAACAATAAAACGAACGGACTGGTTTTGCTTGTGGACACTCATACGTCGAAATGAACGGGATAGTCTATCATCTTTCTCTCTCTCTCTTTCTCTCTCTCTCTCTCTCTCTCTATATATATATATATATGTATATATATATATATATATATATATATATATATATATATATATATATATATATATATATACTTTCGATGATCGGCTTTTGACTACAGTATTATTTTTTCAATGTAACACTTCAGGAGGAGTCGATGATACGTTACATTCGATTAAATTATGGAAGTGTTTTAACAATTGTTATTTTTCCATCTAAAAGATTGGTAAGTGATCGGGACTTTGCATATATTTTCCGGAAACCAGGTAAGATGATGGTCTTTATTTTTTTATTGTAGAAGCATACTACACAGAGAAAAATGTATTCAAAATTAAAATTTAATGAATGAATTGAAAGAAGAATATCCCAGATTTTTCTCTGAAGTGTTGGGCGTAGGCACAACAGCAGAAGTCAGGTTTGAGCTAAAAGAACATGGCAGTGTATTTTTTTAAACCAAGGAGAAACGCACCTGTTTCTTTCTTAGACACAATTAACAAGGAATAGGAAATATTACAAAAACTAGTAATTATATTTATAGTAGACATGCGGACTGGACGTTGCCCACCGTCTACATCAGAGGAAAAACAAGAACATAATAGTGTGCGCCGATTTTTCAACCGGGTTAAACAATTGCCTGAGGATTATAATTATGCACTTCGTCAGCCAGAGTACATTTTCCGAAATTGAAAATGAGGAATATATATTTTAAAAAAATCGATCTATCTTAGGCGTTCTTGCTGGTTAAAGTGAACGGGGAATTTTTAAAATACGTGTGCATAAGTACACATATGGGAATTGTAAAACTAAATAGGCTCCCTTTCAACTTAAATATCGCTTCAGCTTTTTTTAGCAGATTATGAACACTATCTTTGCGAGTCTTGAGTTTGCTATCGGCTATCCAGACGATATCCTTGCCAAAAATAAGAACACTAACGAACACAAAAGAACTATGTTCGACTAGAAGAATTCGGTTTCAAATTAAGTCCCGATAATCCGCAATTCTTCATAGAAAGAGGTAAATAGCTCGCAGAAGTGATAGACAGTACATGCAAGAAAACGGGTCTACAGACGACTTATTCACTTACAAATAGGTATGCACCCGACGCAGTTTCTTATAAACACTCATTACTTTCGGTTGGTCCAATATTATGCGATCTACATTCCAAATATATACGATTCTATGGGGGATAGACGGATTATTAAGGAAAGACAAAAAATGATTGCGAGACGGCTTTAAGAAAACCAAAAAAGGATACTCTCAGATCTAGCCATAGCTCATTATGATTGTGGTAAAGAAATTATCCTTACAACTGATGCTAGTGAATGCGGAGTGGGTGCTGATCTGCTACACAAATATGAAGATGGTACTACTTAACCGATCTCACACGCTTCAAGGACTCTTCTACCGGCTGAGAAAAAAAAAATCATGGTCAGATCTAGAAAGAAGCGTCATCAATTGTGTTCCGAGTTTAAAAATACGATCACATTTTACATGTTAGAGCATTTATACTGCAAACAGACCATACGCCGTTAGTAACTATATTTGTATAAAATAGTCAGTTTTAACCACGATGCTTACTGTTTACAGCGAGGGGGTGTAACTCTACTGAACTATTCTTGTATGATTGAATACAGCGCATCCAAAAAAAGATGTGTATTCGGATTGATAGTCAAGATGAATCTCCAAAAATGAAGAATTTTAAAAATATCAGATAATTACCTGTAACATTGCAACACACAAAAAAGGAAGCCGATAAAGATAATTTTATATAAAAAATAAACAAGAAGATGAAATTAAACGAAAGAAAAGAAAAAAGAACCCCAGATTCACCTTTCTCAATTTGAAACAACACCTTAATGTACGCAGATAAAATTGTAATATCTCAATCTCTACGTAAAGATAAGCTAGAATAATTTCCGACCGGCCATCCTGGCCTGCCACGGATGAAATCACTCATGCGAGTCTACGTATACATGCCAGGAATTTACACGGAAATATAAAGTTTTGTAATACTATGCTGCAAGGGCGCCTCCTGTTAAAACGAATACTTGGGCAAAAACTGATTTTCCGTGGGCACGTCTACATATAGACTATGCTTAACAGATTAATTATATTATTACTTGATCGTGACTAATTCTAGGTGTGTCCCGAGGTATTTAAGTGCAACACCGCTATATCTAGGAACAACATCAGTGCATTAAATGACATGTTAAGTCGTTTCGGGGTCACCCGGACACTGTTAAGCGACAATGGTACGGCGTTCACAGGAAAACAATTTAACGGTGTGTTTGCTTCCTTGGACATAAACCCCAATACTACACCAGTATATCATCCTAGATCGAACGGTCACGCCGAAAATTTTGTTGAAACGGTTAAGCGTGCCTTACAAATACATATATGGGCACTGAATAAAAAAAACAGCCAGAAATGTTTAGCAATTCATAGTGATACTCCTAATGGAAACAACGACTCGAAGTGGTCCCCTGCGGAACTTATGTTCGCAAAGAAAATACGATCGATTTTCGATAGATTTATATCCTAGCCGAAGAACAAAATTACTAAAAAGACGTAAACATAATAAACTACTCCCTAGCAGATAAAGTATATTTCAAAAATGTACAAGCTTGAGATGTTATTGGATGAATGGTATCATTCAGAAAATGATTGGTAAAATTATCTACATCCGAAAAAATAAAATAAATGCGTGTGTAAAGTACACATCAACCTATTTAGACAGCGATATACTGAAAATTATGGAAAAAGCGAGGAAGAATGCCTAATAAAGATTCTATATAATCCGTTATACTTACCACTACCCAATAGTGTACGCGAACCTATGTATACACTTACTGGACTAGCCTTACAAGCTGAAAATTATTGTATTGGCTCCAAAATGGAAACGATCCAATTGCATTAGTTAGTAATAAACGAAAAAGCACACGTGAAAGAAAACCAGTGGAGCGCTTCAGCCCGAATCCTAAAAAGAAGGAATATTAGGAGCATAAATTTCAAGGGAGATTTTTAGCTTTGGTGAGTTGTTTTAATGGGATACTTGACTCCCGTTTGTCAGAAATAAGCGAACTAGTCTATAGAGTATATGTACTACGACGAATAGTATGTGTATTTCACTGTATACGATTGTATTATCTTAATACTATGGAATTAGTGGAAGTGATATTGTTTTGTACAAGATATATACGCCATAATAAAACCTCCTCTTTTAAAGACTTTACACTATGGTTATTTTGTTATCATAAATTCTAAGTTATATCAGTAAGTATATCGAATTTCAGTTATGACAATAACACGAAAAAAACATATTTCATGAAGTATGATGAAAATACGCGCATATATTTTGTGTTCGATAATTATGTTACAACGTCTATTCATTTAAATACTACTCGAGCTGAAAAAAGCGAAATAAAATTGTCCATCTAAAAAAACAGAATAGTTTTAAAATGTACACTTTTCACAGTGATGAGCAACCCTGTATATTAAATAATATCCAATGTGACTCTGAGATGATGTACTAGGTATTATATCATGATGTTTTCGTAGTAAAACTGATTTAGAGTGACATATTCTTATATTGTTATCGTATATTCTCATAGTATAGAATGCTTTGAATTACAAAGAAAATCCCTTAGAGTATGCATGTTGAATATATAATGATATATTTTGTTAAATAAACAAGAATTGAATAAGTTTAGGATAGTAAGTATAATAAGCTATGCTTTACCATATAAACAGAATTGAAATAGGAGCACATCTCACATAACATGCACACCAATTGCAAGGCTAATACACCACATGTATACAATGTATGAATTATGTATAATGCATTCAAGATTATACTTAATGGAATAGTGGATCATGTTGATTGATCGACGAATATAGAAAATATGTACGCTTAACAAAACATGTAACTCAAATAGGTATATATATATATCCATATATATATATATATATATATATGCATACATACATATATATATACATATATATATATACATATATATACATATACATATATATATACACATAGATACATATGCATATATATATGCATATATATGCATATATATACATATATATAAACATATACATAGCTATATGTATATATATATATATATATATATATACAGAGAGAGATAAAGAGAGATAGATAAATAGATATATATATATATATATATAGATAGATAGATAGATAGATATACACATAAAGTTAGATAGATAGATAGATAGATAGATAGAAATATAGATTTATAGATAGAGAGATTAATAGATAAATAGATACACACATATATCCATACGATTATAACCAATTAGAAAGCTTTACAATGGTAGATTGTTAAATGATGACTACAATTGTGTCATGTTTGATTTTCTTCTGATTTCTTGATGTTAACTCAGTATTATTGTCGGTTGACTGTAATCAAATGTTGTGTTACTGTACGCGATGCATTAAGCCTGATTGGAACCTTACATATATATATAGACTTAAATAGTATGTATGCATTTATAATAGTATAATCTATTTAATGTATCATAACAAATTCTCAAATATCTTCATAACTAACAGAGTGGGTAAGTCGGCACACGTTTATTTGCAAACTTTACCATATAAGCTAGTGGCACCGAAACTGCCCTACGCCCCATAAGAACAACATTAACATTAAAAATAATGCTTTACTTATTGCTTATACCTGTCCTAGTATAGGAATTCTTATATATATATATATACATATATATAGATATATATATATATATATATATATATATATATATACATATGTGTATGTGTATATATGTGTATATGTATATATATATATGTATATATATATATATATATATATTATTAGTAGTAGTAGTATTAAGAAAGCAAAATGTATCGGAAGAAGACTAAAGGTTTAGTGGGTCAATATAATAAAGGCTTCTCACACAAACCCACAATATATTCGCCGTAGTCGGTCCTAAGACTGAGTCCATATATACACCGCCTATCTGTCCATACATTACATCGTTCAAACTGAATTCAACGGAGGAAGTTGCAAAGTCAATCAACTGCACGAATATGCTTTCAGGAATAGAAAGAGGCAATAACTGACTACGATATACAATATCTATACAGACATCGATTGTTTTCACAATAGGGACACATGGAAATAGGTTGATAATATTGTAGGTACACACACATTTATAATCAACCGTATAATTTTGAATGGGATTTGCAAAATAAAATGTATCTAGTAAACATTATAAACAATAGTACTTTAATACTGTCTGTAAAATATTAAATATCCATGTTTCAAGGTGCTACTGTGATGACCCTACCATAGAGAGAATTGAACTACCTTTAGGGGTATCCATATAAACATGGGTGGATAGAGCGCGAGGGTCTGATCTCACTGACTACATCGGAAGGGTGTATACCGCTATTCACTCATTTAACCAGTGGTATTTGGGATCAAGTTTTTAAGGAGTTGTTGCATCATGAGCGCCGACAGGGCCTAATTAGACAAATTTGTCAGTGTCGTTTTATATCAACATTATTTTATCGATGTAGTATCGATGGTTTAGTACAACAACACCTGTTGTTGTTTTCCGGTCTGGTTATTACCAAGGACTTGTTTTGTCCAAAAGTTTTAATGATGACAAACTGTTCTTTGCGCCATTTTAACTCTAAATGGGATACTGGTGTACTCGCATAGCTGTATGCAAGGTAATTCAATCTAGCCTTTAGGACAATTAAACACAACAGTTGAAAAAATGTAAACGGCATCTACTATGACTATTCAATCCCTACAGCTACATATCAAGAAAACGAAGCTGTAAAACCTGACATCCTGAAATTAGACACAAATGAGAAAATAGCAACCGTAGTTAAAGTCAATGTACCTAATGAGGCAGGAGTAAGCAAAGCTAAAAGGGGAAATATTACGAAATACCAAGGTCTTATGTACGACATGAATAGAAACTAGAATATTAGGAAAATCTTCATCCTACCAATAATTCAAGGAGCAACATGACTAATGAAAACTAATTTCAGAAGCTATCTGGCGAATATAACCGGTGAACCCAGTGCAAGAGAAATACACACAATTGCACTTAAAGGGATGGTTAGTATCTTTAACACATCTCTAGGCTGGAGTGTCTGAAATAGCCGGTGAATGCCTGACATATGATAGCTCTCCCTAGCAAACACATAAAGAAAAGAAAATAAAGAAATGGAAATATATGGGTTTATTTACAAAATAAACATTGCAACATAATAAGGATTTTATAATCAGACAGTTACGACGAATAATGCGATTCTAGTACTACTTGAAACTATAGAAATCTAGAAATATATTAAACAACGTTAATTATGAAACAGTTGTGCAACATATATGCAGATATGTTTCGGTTATAGCCTGATTTCGGTTAAAACTAGTCAATCTGAGGTTGTAGCCTACGGCCAAAACAGATCATTTATTGGTGTGACTCTATACTCATAACTCGTGGTGACGAGGCTTGCTGTAATAAGCTATAGCCAAAATATGTCCACGCATATTTATATAAAATGTATGTGCGCATAGAAATGTATGCATATCTCTCTCTCTCTCTCTCTCTCTCTCTCTCTCTCTCTATATATATATATATATATATATATATATATATATATATATATATATATATATATATATATATATATGAGAGAGAGGGGGAAGGGACGAGAGTAGGAAATAAAGAGAGATATATAAAAGGAAGGAAAGAAAGAAGGTAGACAGAGAAAATAATTACAAAAATAATGTAAACATTACTCATGTATTTTTATTTGCATCATTATTTATTTCTTGCCCGTTCATCAGAGAAATCTTAAGTCTTACAATCGGTTACATTCTGACATTGTGGTAAACATTGTGGAGATTCACGGAGAAATGAATAGCATTGCAAGACTTATGAGCTATATTTATCCGAACGACCTTTTTTGGCTGAAAAAGTGCAATGTATTATTTTTATATATTTAAATAACGCTTGAATATTTTCATCAAAAAATGGAAATAGATGTTTAGACTGAACAAAAACAAAAAAGGACAAAGCTGTTGGTTCTCAATACTTTGAGAATATCGAAAATAATATTATACATAGAAATAAGATATGAAACCGTGCAATGGATTATGGTTGCTATTTTTGGTAAAACGTATTCAAACGACAAGATTGCGAGATTGTCATTATGATTTTTTATGAGTTTGGACAATTTAAAAAAAATGTAAATATATTTATGCAGGCAAGTTGAATATGAATATAAATTTATATATACATATATATATATATATATATATATATATATATATATACATATATATATTGTGAAATATATAAAAAAGGATAATTATATATTTTTAAAACAGGAAAACAATTCACCATGATAGATGCCTGTTCTTAGCCAGTTGTCATGGTAAACTTGATGCCTAAGTAGGCAAGCGATCATATATCTTCGTATGCTGCAGGTTCTAAAATAAATATTCGATATATTTATTGAAAGGTTTCACGTGGTGTACTCTCGACGTAATGATAGAACTAATTCGGGGGAAAAATGGTCCACTGTTCTAACATGCTAATTCATACGAGTGCACGTTAACCATACTGGATGTCCGTGCTCATATGAAAGACAAGATTGGCAATATATATATATATATATATATATATATATATATATATATATATATATATATATATATATATATATATATATATATAATACTTTTTGTTTTAATCTCTGTCTCTATTGCTTTTTCTCTGTCCCTCTCTCATTCGCTGTAATAATATTTGATACGAGTATGTACGAATAGGGTTAACATATTGAACTTCTACGTAAGCATACACATTATATAGAGTTGAATTTGCTATTTTCTATAAAGATCACTACATTTTATTACTAACGTTTCTTTAGTGTCGTAACTAGGAGAAAAGTACAGGTTTCCAGCAACATATTTTTACGATAGTATCTCATGCTAGTAATGTTGTAATATGGGTTAGTATAATAATATCCTTTAGTCAGAATGTATACTGGCGATCTACATATAAGCATCATAAGAAAGCTTGAGTTTGTGGTGTTGGCACCAGTAGATGATACGTGTTGGGCAATTGGTTTGATAATGGCTCTGTTCCTGTCGAATTTTAGTGTGACTCCGTTGAGTCACACGAAGTCTAGGTTGGCAAGCGTTACACTCTCTCTGACACAGAGGTTTGACCATTGCGAATCGACTGAGCAATTTTCATAGGTAACAGTGCCTCTCATCTTGTTCGGTTACGTTTATAAAACTCACCTGCCCCTCTTTCTCATGTCTTGTAGAAGAAAGAAACACAGATAAATACTCAATTAGGAGATTTTACTGTATGTTATTCATAAATATGAAAAAAGAGAATAGATATGTTAATATACTGTTCGGAGCTGGAAGAATGAAAAATGTAAGGTTCTCTATCGTTAAAAATCGAACGTTCTTTTGTTTATTTTGTAAATCAGTAGACCATATTCACGAATATAATGCAACACGCGCCATATATTTATTCTGTGTAAAAGCTTATTTTGAAAAAGTTAAGAATTAGCCAGCGACATAACATAGTCACAACGCTCAACAAAAAAATAGCAGAAGGATTCCACCTCCAAACTTCCAATATCCGAAGTAGAAAGAGACAGAGAAGGTTGGATTATTGTCAGATCAGTATATTATATCAGTGAGTAGAAGACAACATGAACTCAAATCGACAATTTCAGTCAGTTTATATAAATAAAATGCAAATAGTTTTAAATATTAAAGTGTTTTTGTTGTGTTACGGTGTTTTACGTCATCAGCGCACTATGGCGAGTGTAGTCTGTCGCATGATGTCGAACGCAGTTAGTAGATTGAGCCTAGAATCACACGCCTTACGTATATGCCCACACGACCACGAGAAATCGCCGCAGACAGTAATTAAAATTAAAGTACACTGACATGAGAGAAGGAAGAAAGTGTCATTGTTGTCAAAAGTGTTTGACGTTCGAGCGGTACTTTGCATTATCGCTAGGGGCAACACACTTCGTAATTCCAAACAAAAATCTATCTTATCTTATATTAAAGTGGATTCGAACCTACGTGAGAAATAGTTTCGGGTCTCTATACTCATCAGTGCAGAATGCCGGCTACAGGCGATTACAGGCGGTTGCGGGGTTGTTCCTACACACACACACACACACACATATATGTATATATGTATGTGTATGTATATATATATATATATATATATATATATATATATATATATATATATGTATATATATATATATGTTTGTCTGTTTCTCTCTCTCTCTCTCTCTCTCTCTATATATATATATATATATATTTATCTGTATCTCTTTCTATGTATATATATACCCATATCTCTATGAATATATATATATATACATATATATATATATATGTATATATAAAAATATATGTGCTTCTCTCACTCTCTCTATCACTCTCTCTCATATATATATATATATATATATATATATAGATAGATAGATAGATAGATATATAGATAGATAGATAGATAGATAGATAACCAGTCGATGGAATATCATATGCGCACAAGTTTGTAAAATGTAATACCGAATAAACAAATAAAAGTGTAACATCATATTTTCTGCTAACTTTCTTTTACGATTTTGAAAGCATGGTTACTCACAATTGCTTTATCGTTTTTATTTCTGTAAGCAGTATTCTTAGATGGGCAGTTACTTCAGCCTTCAATATACTATGAACATAGTTCTTGAAAACAGTGAATTTAATTTGATATTCTCAAATATGGCAAACAGAGCGCACGCATTGCGATCATCTGCGTTTGCTTATGGTTTCTGTGTGTTTCCTACATAAATACATTTTCGAGGAAGGAAACGAAATAAAAAAACAAAGAAGACGAATAGTGTCGGTGAGCGTATACTATCTGTGATCGACGAAATTTATTTTGTAGGATGTTTGTTATCTGATTGTTTCAGTATAAATAAACTTCTAAAAAAAGAAGTAGTGAACGTACAGGAATGTTGTCAAATTAAATCTGATTATATGATGTGAATGTCGTGTTTATTATGTGATAAAAATATGTTTTACGATTAATATTCTATATAAAGTAGATTTGTCGTCCCCTGTTACTTAATCAAAACTAGAAAACTAACCAACTGCTCCATAGAATAACCCGATCCTAACTGTGTGATTCTACTAAAGACCACGTTACTACAAATCAATTATCTCATCATAATTCTTACATTTTATCCTGGAAAACTAACTTGCACAAAAATAATTTACGAATAAGAGGTAAGTCGCCGTTTGACACACGTTAATGTGTCTACTTATCTATTCACATACCAGACCGTGTGATTTTTTACATTCCAAACATTTTCAGAAAGCACTGGTAAATGAAAGAACACAACAATAGTATCATGCCATTCCTAATACATTATTTTACCATGTTAAAATACAAATAAATAATTTAGAAACAAACACACGGACAGGTATAATCCATTCTAACAACATGGCGACGATAATCAAGATAATTATTGTAATTTAATGTGTAGTTATTCTGTTCAAATAGTAATCTAATGATTTCTTCTCACATTAAAAGAAAATACAGATACTATTTTCTTTTTTTCTACATCCACGCGTATAATTACTTCTCCATCTTTTATGTTAGCACATAGGATACTAATCATTCAATGTAAACCGGTCTTTAGTTTTGAAGGCGTGTAAACCTAACTATATCAAGAACGATTAAAAAAAAAAGTAAACGGGGTAATTTTGGACAGTTAAAGTGAGACTCATAAAAATAAGCAATAAATAGTTTAATACTTTAGACTTCATTTAGTCTAGTTAAACATTCAGTATAATTCGTGGGTGTATTAATTATGTTGTTTACAATATTACTATTACTGGTGATTACATGTGAACATTTAAACTATTTTTGAAGACTCAAATACAAGTTATACAAATATATAATAAAACTTGCCTATGAAACCGTAATAATTTACCCCCTAAAACCGTTGGCAATACTTCACTTTAGCACTTCCAGTTATTTTTTGTAATTTCTGAACAGTTACATTCGCGATAAAAATAAGTTAGCTACAGACTATAAAATGAACGTGGCTATAAACTGGAAATCGCGAATAATACATCAGGAATGATATGGTGGTTCTTTGGTTAAAGAGCACCTACAGAATCATTTTGTTTCATCCTTTTTAAATTACGAAAATAATTGAGAGTGACGTAGATTTCTGCATTATTTGCCAAACTGTTTAATCAACAAAATTATCAGCAGCATTGTTATGGCTTTTTACTTTTGTTGGTGTTACCACAATCAATTGTTTCAAAACGCAATACAATTTACTTGTCTACACACATGGTTAGTTTAACACTTGTGAAAGAGTTCTATTGCTGTTGTTTTTTTTATTTTAATACAATATTTAATCGATATCCACTCCTTCAGAGACAGTAAGGCATAAAAAATGGCTGACACATGAAGTGATGGGTGTGTTTAATTTATTAAATGAAGTTAAAAAATACTTACCACTTACCTGTTGTCCGACTAGAAATACTCCCGGACTTTAAGTTATTGGTAGGGTAGTGGCATTCATGGGTATTATGGTTAAACGAATATTTAACAAAAATACAAATTTTGTTTCCGCACTTCATTTTAAGAAAATAAAACAACCAAATACGCCTAAATAAAAACATAATTATAATATACGATTAGTTAACGCTCACATACATACATCCAACATCAAACCATAGTATCCCTTCCTGGTGCTCATTTTAATTCAATAAATATAGAGAAAAGTTATCCTTACTCTAAAAGCTTAAAACATTATTTTTTGTCGAAATTTTTGTTCAGCTGATATGCTTTCATAGTAAACATATTATTTTAAAAAACCTTTTCGGGAAACGCCGGTACACGGGTACTTGTTGTGACTTAAATTTGTGTTGAACCCGTGTGTCTTGGATTGATTCTTCATTTTAGTGGTGCACATATACGAATATATATTTAATATCCTATCAACTAGAATCTCATTGAATGTGTTGCCCATTTTTGAAACTTTTAGTATTGTTAGCAACACAATAGCACCTTCTTTTGTGAAACAGTCCATGGCTGCACTCTTAATCCTCTTATTTTTCTTTTTTTTCTGGTTAAATTGGATGGAGATAGTAAGCCAATTTTCAAATCACAGCGAGACAATTGTCAAATTTATCATGAAGTAAGCTAAATCTCCTTTAGAAATGAAGAAATATAACATGAACATCGGTTGGTGAATTATATATTGCCAAGATGTGTATCACTACATAACTATCTATCTATATATCTATCTATCTATATATCTATCTATCTATATATCTATCTATCTATCTATCTATCTATAAATATGTATATATATATGCATGTATCTCTCTCACCCTCTCTCATTATCTCATATATATATATATATATATATATATTGAGAGAGAGATATAGTGTGTGTGTGTGTACACGTATGTGTAAAGTGTTTTTGTTAAGTCAGCATTCTTTTAATTTTAGAAAATATTCTAACATACTTTATCCGCACTAGTATACTTTTTCTTAGTTTTACTCGTGATGTGTTTATATAACATATTAAAATAATATATATTCTATATAGATTACCAATAACTTCAATGTTACGTCGAATCATATTCAAGTAACACAATCAATGATAGGAGCAGTAGAAAACATGACATTTTAAAAATAATTAAACGTAAAAAGTAATATTAATTGTAACAATATCAATGTAAACTGTAATTATATTAACCAATTTTATTTCGTTAAACGACAGTTCAAACACAATTTAACGCTTTAAATATCATTGCAAGCCTATATATATATATACATATATATATATATATATATATATATATATATATATATATATATATATATATATGTGTGTGTGTGTGTGTGGATGTGTGGTTATATATGTTTTAACTACACTAATAGTCAAGAAAGCTTAATTATTTAAAAAAAATGTCTAAGACCTAGTAGCCAGTAATAATGTTATATTATGGGCAATCTTATTTGGAAACGGTTTACTTTAGCTAGTACGGATTGTAACGGAGGTTGAACTTATCTTGCTAAGTTCATGAAGGCTGGGGAAACAGATATGTTTTCTTACGTGTGAATAACGTACATGTGAACTTACGATGAAATAAAGAAAGCAGAAAGATTAGAAATGATGACCGACAGACCGAGGCACGATGACGTAGCTTGTTTTTTTCGGACACAAATGCACGATAGTTTAGAGAGATCTTGCCTAGAATTTGAAGGTGGCAAAGGTTGAAAATCGTGCGGTGAAACTGTTTTGAGTTAAGTTTCGGATGAGAGGTAGATAGGGCACAACCTGTATTTATTTCAAGTGTATATTTATTTCGCTTTAGCAAGTTTATAAGTTAGAAGTTAAGAGGTAAATGGATCATTAGAAGTATATATCGTGTTGTGATTCTGTTTTGTGTGTATTTCATACAAGGGAATCTAGCATACCCTTCGAAACTCTCAAACACTATTTTAATACTCCCCTTGGTCATGTTAAAGACAATTTCTTCGAAAATCACGGAGAACTAGAAGCAATTACCACAGCCAGACAGAACAGATAACATACTTAATTTCTAGACCAAGAAAGTGTATTTAAGTTCAAATTTCACGTTTGGCACAGCAGCGAAATCAGATAAAATGAAAAAAATATGCATTGAGAGTTTATTAATCTGTCGATCCGATTTCTAAAAAAAAGTTTGACGGTTATGACGTACGTACGAACATGAGTATGTTCATCGTATTTTCATAGAGATTATCAGATAACATGTAAAAGTCATGATACAATAAATATAAACGAAAGTAAGTGCGTAATATTTTATTTTCATATATATATATATATATATATATATATATATATATATATGTATATATATATGTGTATATATATATATATATATAATGCATTTTAATTAACCCTCTTTAAGTAAAATGTAAGTTGTAGGAGATATTTAAAAACAAATATCACTACAAAGCAAAACTCCAGCTGAATTCGCCGACATCTTGCTGTGTTAATAGCTACGCCATAATAGGGCAGTAATATTGCTTAAATTATCTGTACCACGTTTATATTCGAAATGTTTGTGAGGGTAACATGAAAGCGTACAAATCTAAACGTGGCTCTGTGAACCGGGTTCGCACATTGTAACCGTATGACATTGTCAGTTACCAACACTGAAGAGAAAACAGAGTTCGAAACGACGTTGTCTGTAGTTAAATATCATTTTGCATTTTTTTATGAATATTATAATTAATAAGGATTTTTTCAGTCAAGAATGAAGTTGAGTATGTTAGGAGATATTAAAAATAGACATACACTTAGCAACAAATGCACACTTTGATTAAGATCGTCGAGTTTTGTAGCCTGTCTTAATATTTACGCTGTAAGTGGTATAACCATATCTTATATTCTCCCTAATACGTGGTAATGTGAAATGGCCGTGAGGTGCAAGTAACACCGTACAGATAAAAACGTTCCTCTGTGAAACAGGTTTAAGCAAGATGGCCGTTTTAACTTCTCCCTTTCATTCACTGAAGGGAGAAAATATCTCTAAACGACGTCGTCTGTGTTGCATACCCTTTAATTACTCGTACTTTTACTTCTTCGTTGTAGAGGGGTTTGTGTCGTCTCGATGTCGTCTAGTGGTTGAGTTCTTTCTTAGCTTCTGTACTGCCGTGAACATGGCCGCCCGCTGTGTCTGCAACAACACCTTCATATCACGATTCAGGAGGCGAACTATATTTTAAATTTTTGATAAGTGTTATTCAGGTTTCAGTTTTCTGTCGCTCTTGGAGAGGTGTTACTAATGTTGAGGGAAATATCAATGTACTACTTCATTGTAGTTTATTCCTAGCTGTCTATGACCCATTAAGTCCTTAGCCATTCGAGGAGGGGGAAAGAAGAACTTTCATCACGCCTGTATTCTTTCAGGGAAATACATTCCCCTAATCATTTGCAGACTCCATGTGGAAATGCGTCTGTGTTCAGCTTGCTTCCAAAAAAACAGACTGGCAAAACTTAGTTTCTAACACAAGAACCCGTGACGTCACATCACCCTTATGCGCAGGTGCCTTTTGACTCTTGACCTGAAATCTCGTCAACGTGGTGGCCCTGTCAACGCTTGTGATCTCCGACTGTGAGAACAGCCCTATTTTGCATACGGTTCTACGGGCTAACCCGCACTAAATCGTGTAAGCCAGACCTAACGATCTCAAACACATAAGCATTATCTAACATCTGTAGGTAAATATAATGTAATATTTGTTCATAAATATTATTATTGAGTTGTTTTAATCTAAATTACAGTTGATTACTGAAAACATATTTTTTAAAATAGACATTCACTTAGTTACAAAGCTAAACTCCGGGTCAGGTGGTCGAGTTATATTGACTGTCTGTATGTGTGCGCTTAAATTCTCCGTACTACATTATAATGTTGAATGACAGTGATAGTAGGGTGAAAGTATAGTAAAAGCGTGTGATTCGGGTTTGCTCCTATGACCGTTTGAAATAATCACTCCTCAAACCGATGAGAGCAATAAGATCGAAACGACGTCGGGTGTACTTACATATACGTTTATCTTTGTGTTTTAAATATCATATATATATATATATATATATAGTAAGTTATGAAAATACATTTATGGCAATCAAGCTACACAGCGGCTACCGCGTTTCATCCCCGGGGGAAATTTAGGCTAAAAGATGTTTATATATCGTCTCGCTGTGCCGACCGTTACCTGAAATAAGGCCGATGCTGTATAGCAGCGAAGTGTAATAGAATCTATTGAATTAGATAATGAATCAATAATTGAAAACCATTTGCTGTGAAAAGTGTAAAAGATATTGTAAAGCTCATTGATATTTTATAATAATTATTTTTTTATTTGAAAATTATTCGTAACACCATACAAATCTAGATATAGATTACAGGATTTCCGAATTAATATCTATAATTATTTAGATATTAGCCACATCAGATGTAAACGTCTTTAATATTTGTACAATTTATTTTATATTTTAGATGCTGAACGTAGACACTCATGTAATTGCTAAGATATATATATATATATATATATATATATATATATATATATGCATATGTATATGTATATATATATATATATATATGCATATATGTATATATGTATATATAAACGTACATGCATATATATATATATATATATATATATATGTATATATATATACATATATATATATATATATATATATATATATATGTAGCCTAAAGATTGCCCCCATGGGTGAAACGCGGGCGCCTCTGTGTAGCTTAATTTGCATAAATATATTTTCATAACTTACTAACTAGCTATACTTACGTATCGAGCACTGTAGAAGTAAATACGGAAACATGATACATGAAAAATTATATCTCCTGATAAAATATGATGTGGGTACATGGAATACTAATATATATATATACATATATATATATATATATATATATGTATATATATGTGTGTGTATGTGTGTGTGGGGGGTGTATTCGCATCAAACTGACACTTTGGGAACTGGATTTTTCACATCAGAAATGGACTTAGTTTAAGTCTGCCATCCTGGGAGTATAATCAAATAAGTAAATATCCTGTATTGCATGCATTGTAAAGGGAGTGAGTATTTGTATTTGCTGTCACCTTACTGAAGCAAGAACATAAGGTAGATATTTATCTTAGTCCGACATGTAGATAACTACATAAGTATATGGATAATGTTTTATTTCATTTTGGAACAATTAATTTTAAAATGAATAATGTAAAAGCAGATTCCATATAGCGAAATCACATTTTTTCTAATATTCTTTTAAGTTCATCTTTAACAACTTATAACATAGGAAACACACGAATCCACACGTTATCAGACATATCAGGCTCTACTAGTTTGTGTTTAAATAAACGAATTCTCATTAACAAGCTAAAACTAACGCCGATCTTATAAAAGGCAATCAATAAAGTTCCGGACAGATTGGACGTGCTTGAAATGAGAATGCATTTAGGTGCGCTATTTTTGAAACAGTGACAAGACCTTCGTATCATTCGAGCATATTGTAGGATTATAAAATGTAGAACATCTCAATGGAGCAAGAATTGAATTAAACGTTCACTGCACGCCCTTTTAACGACCGAAACCAACTTTTATAGTCGATGTCCACTTTTGGTCATCGATACTAATTAGCTTGATTTAAATTCGAAAAGTTTAATCTGCTTTTCACCTTTAGCGGGACAGACTGAATAAGAATGACGCATCGCTCATATTCAAATAAGATATTACTCCGACTTCTATAAAAAAAGAGGCCAACCACATTAACCTCCATTGCTAGATTCGTTTATAGAAATACGCGTTTAGATTTCATGAGGATATTAATGCGTGGTTCCTTGGGGAGTATCGTGTATTAATCAACAATATTCGGTATTTGTATCATTTTCATTAGTAATAGGGCTACCTAACGTTGCCCGGGAATTATTGAGAAACCATATTTAATTTGTCGGCAAGCGGATATTGTCAAATTGAGTTATTTATGACTATTTTGGGCATTTTATAATATTATATAGTAACATTTATACGAAGATTTCTACATTTATCTGTGTACCGTTTAATAAGTAAATGTTTGTAAAATCTAATACTATTATTAAGAAGAAGTCATATGTTTCTGTGTGTGTTGTGGTTTGCATGGTATGACTCGCCTCGTACATTTAAACGTACTATAGTTTTAATTCAGATGGCCTTAGTTTTCATGTTCGATAGTCTCTATTCAGTTTCATAGAAAGTTATGCATTTAGTTGTTTTAAATCATTGATCATCTTTTCTGATCAGCTGAGCCAAACAAAATCTACTATTTGTCAATATTTTCCATCTTGTTTACTATTAGCATGCCTGTTTGTCGAGCTTGCCATGTAAATATCACAGTATTTAAATATTTACAATTGTTAGATAATGGCCTATATGGATGGACTATATGTTGGAGATCGGGTTTGACTTGCGCGATTTGTGGCGAGGTCGTCTCGTGCAGGTTTGGTTCGATATTGTTCTCACGGCTGCGGTGACGGGTGACGAGACTTTGAGTTCAATGGTTGGGTCATATCTGTGCGTCGATCACGAGATTTCGTGACGTCACAGTTTTCCCGCTGGGAAAACTGGGGTGAGATTATCAGTTCTTGAGTGGAAGCCAACGAGAGAACACGCTTTAGCCATGTAGCGATTACAAGCTAGGGGATCGGATCACCCGAAATTGAGAGCCAAGCGATGTCCCCATCTTCCTTCCTTTGCAAGTAGCTAGGTAGTTAGAACAATAACTAGCGTAAGCCTCTCTCTCTCTTATACAACGAACTTGCTCAGTGTCGACAAGCTAATACCAATAAATGGCTCCAAGTAAAAAAATTGCTTGTTATATTTTATTGTACGGGAAAATTTGGTTTCAGTTACAGAAGGAAACTGCCGGCCCGAAGGTGTAACAACGACAAGCGTATGTAGAGAATGGTGACGGTGACGGAGCGACTAACAATGGTAGCTAGCGTGCAGACATTGAAAGCAAAGAGAAAAAGAAAGCGAAATATCATTCCCGAATTGCGTCGACTGCTGTGTCAGGTGACAGCAACGAGAGTAATGTTAGTAGAAAAAGTCTCCGTGTCGTTGGGATTCGCGAATCGAGAAACAACATATCGTCCCATTGGTAGCGAGTTCGTTCGTTCGTTCTGGATCAACAAGGAAGAGTTCTAAAACGACAGAGATTCCGAGATTCGACGAACGTATCATCAACCAGCAATACAACACAATTATAGTTAAACTATTCCCGATGTCTCTTTGCACACCGATCCTATGTGGTCTAAGACGTATATTAGCACATATACAAGTAGGCATCCCTCACTAATTCAGTCAGCTTGCTGCATTCAATTATTATGTGGTGTCTCGCTTCACTATGTGCTTCTGTGTTATGATTATTTTAATATTAATACAGTTGATTCAAATCCCGTGTTTCTTATAAGGCGTCTTTTTCGCAGCAATATGGATGTATTCTTGTGCAAATATATCTAATAATTATTCTATGGATATGCTCCTTTTTACGTTGTCTTGTTTTGTTTCGTTTTCTTTCATGCACACGTTTCACATTGATTCTGTTTAGGGTGACATAAATGGCAAGTGCCTGTTTGTGTAAGTTTTACAGTTACTCATCTACGTGAATCCGTAATGTCAACGATGCCTTTTACCTTTAGCTTGTCTTATTAACATAAAGCTTGTGAAATACTATATCAGTATACAATCTTATAATGTGTGGAGTAGTGTGTGTATAGTAATGACTGAATATTGTTTTCATAAATGCTTTTACTAAATACTGGTTTATACGTACTAAGAGAACTGTTCATGGTGCATAGTTCAGTATATCCAATATTGGTTCCGTGTTGTTACTGTACACTAGTCTGGCTAGGTGTGTTGTCTTACATTCGTTGTTTGGCACTTTAAGCCAGTCATCTTGGATTCAGACACACCCATACACTTTGGAATAGGAGGCATGTGTATTCATATTTCCGGAAACGAAACTGGTGAACCGTGGTTGTTTGAATACCTCAGTAGAGCAGAAACAGAGAGAGAGAGAGAGAGAGAGAGAAAGATAGAATACATCTCACCCTTTCAGTTCTGACGTTACATTTACGACTTAACCGCACACAAGTGACGGGGTAGGTTCACAGTACGACTTCCTACTAACCGCAGTAAGAGTTGTGTTGAACACAATTCTCTTAGATTGTTAGAGTTACTTTGGAGATCCTTCAAGTTTCCGATCTTCTTTAGGCGTCACGGCATTCTAATCTGAAGCTCCTTGCAAGTTCTCCTCTTTGTCGGCATCATACTTATACGGTAATTTTACGCCGAGTTTATTTGCTTAGAACATTTTTATTATCGGTTAATTTACTCAACATATTTTTATACAAAATAATACAACCTTCATCAACTGTGAGGTTGAGCGTTCACTCAATATAAAATCAAGCAATACATATTTTTAACATCATCTCGCTGTACCGCCCGTTACCTTATATAAGGACGATGATGTATACCAGCCCGATGTAATGGGCACTATTGATTTCTGATAATAAATTGATAATTGAAAACAATTTCCTGTTTACACTTAAAAAGTATGTAAAAGCTCATTGACCTTTTATAATTATTAAATGTTTATTTGAAAATTATTCGAAACATCTAAAAATTAAAATAGGGATCAATTATTATATCTGGATTAAATATCTATGAAAATCTGAATATTATATACATAATATGTATAAGTCTATATTATTTGCCAAATATATTTTTATGTTCGATGTTGAACATAGACAGACATGTAATTGTAAATATATATATATATATACGTTATATATGTAACTATATACATCTATATATATATATATATATATATATATATATACATATATGTATACAGATATATGTATACATATATATATATATGTATATCTGTGTCAAAAAACTTATACGTAACTTGCAATGTATACTGTGCCAAAAAGTATAGTATGCATAGTTACACTGGGCGAATTACTAATCTATTTCATAAATGTTGAAAAGTTTATTTTTGCATTAAAAAAACTCAATCCCATTAAATGTTTTTATTCAATTTCTTAAATCCAATTAATTTTAAACGCTTGTTCTCATCAGCAGGTAATTGCTTTATAATTGCTCTTTCACGTTAATTTAATTTTACATTTTGTGTTCGAACGATTTCTCATCAGCATATGCTGTGCTTAAGAGCTCTAATTTCCGGATACTAAAATTACGCCTCTCAAAAATACTAATTTATATATATATATATATATATATATATATATATATATATATATATATAGATACCACATGTATATATATATATATATATATATATATATGTATATATATGTATATGTTGCATAATTACTTAAAGTAACTACACGTTACGATAGAAACACAGATGGGAACTTTACTATAATTATTATTAATATGCCTAATCTATTCGACTGAGGCAGTTCTCCGAAATAACTCAAGCAGTTCAAATTCCATCCTCTCCGGGTCGAAAACATTGCGAAAAGTCTATGGGAGGATTAATAGTGATTACAATCTTTTTCTTAATACTTTTGTAAAACATTTTCTGTAAAACATTTTTGAACAAACCTTTTAAACACATTTTTAAGAGACTCATTTTAACACATCTTCAAGAGTCACTTTAAACAGTTTCATTAAGACGATTTTAATGGCACCTTTAAACCTCTTTTGATAATGCACTAAGAAAATTACCTTTGTGATTTCGTTCTTTTGTGGTCGTGAGTTCGTTGGAACCTCATATTTGTTGCTGACTCGTGATCGTTGTGAAGTAGCTGTGTTATATGGCAGATTTTGTTTTTAAGCACGAAGACAAGGACATTCGGAGACGATTTTTAAGAGAGAGATTTCATCATTTTATTTAACACATCATTCCAGTGGAGGGCTTTCATTCGTCCGTTCTTTATTATGATCTTATCTTCATTCATACTGTGGGACGCTGGACACAGTTAGCTAATTCCTCAGCCCATGTCTGGTGAGCTCACATGCCTATGTACATTGAAGAGCTCAGTATATCGACGTATGTTCATGACCGCTTCCATGGTTAACTATTCACCCGACCTTCACACAAAGTTACATGACTGAGACTCTCGATCCTGCCGTTTCGAAGATCAGGAACTAACTGACTCGCAAACTAAATCTTCACACAAAGGTGAATCACGTTACTTGATGTGCACGTGTTAACGTTATGCTAAAAACATTCGTTCTTAATTTTGTCTAACATTTTGACCCTAGCATTTCCTCTTGGGCGGCATACAGTAAAATGTGTTATGACTTAACAAAATGAGTCACTATGATACATAGTTGTTTGTCCAAAATCACACATGCCCCTATATTGTACTTTATCCTATTTCCTTCACGAATTCATACTAGTGGATCTCCACACTTTAAAATACAGGGCCAGTCATAATCCAACACATACATATATATACATATATATAAATATATCAACATATATATAGACATATGTTTATATATACATACAGATATATATATATATATATATATATATATATATATATATATATATACCTATACATATATATATAAATAAATGAATATATGTATAGATACATATATATAGTTATGTACATATACACACACATCTAAAAAGAATGTATATATATATAAATGTTATATATGTATATATATATATTCTATCAATACATACATATATAAATATGTTTATATAACTATATATATATATATATATAAATAAATATATTAAAATAGATATATATATATAAATATATATATATATATATAAATATATATACACGGGTGTTCAGATGCTCTTTAATGCGTTGAAGAGCATCTGAACACCCACATTTCTTCCTTCCACAAACACATAATAGC
>OY744535.1:82342140-82384640 GCA_963556195.1 Sepiola atlantica
ATATATAACATCATCATTACCACGATCATCATAACCATCATTATATAACACTAGGTACATATAGATCTTAATTCCCCTTAATTCCCCTTAATTACGTGACAGTTTCTGTTGGCCGAGCGGATACGGCGACTGCTTGCAGATTCTAGGCTGACTTTGGGAACCAAGTTTGCACCTCTCGACCATCTGAAATGGATACTTTCCTGCACTGATGAGAGCAATAAGCTTGAAACGCTAGCGCATGTAGGTAATAATAATTCAATATTTATTCATAAATATTATACTACGCCATCTTTAAGAAGTTAAAGTTGAGCACTTTCGGGATGTTAAAAATAGACTGTCAAAAACCTGTAATGCAAAGTTCCGAATAAGTTGGTAGAACAACTCTCGACTAGTCTTCTGTCTTCTAGGTACATATAGATCTTTATTTTCTTAAATTATATGACAGTTTCTGTTAGCCGAGTGGATATGGCGAATACTCACAAATTCTAGGCAAACTCTGTCAACCAGGTTCGCGCCTCCCGACCATCTTAAATTGTTACTTTCTTGCACTGATGAGAGCAATAAGCTTGAACCGCTAGCGTATGTAGGTATTAATAATTCAATATTTATTCATAAATATTGTGTATATATATATATATATATATATATATATATATATATATATATATATATATATATATATATATATGTTGATTCTATTGTAGATATTGTATATTTAGAGTGTGGTATAAAGTACTAAATTGATCTAAATTTAGATTTTGTTCGGATAAAAAAGTTTGCTGATTAAAGGAGATACATTATAGAATCCATTACGTTGCCTTATTGCGTTATAGTTAATAATTAGTGTTTATTTAAGAAGTTTCTGCTGAGATCCATTTAAAACGAATTGACCAATTATAGCCTGACCACAATTAAAAAGAATCATCCTGTTGTAATGCATATAACAGACTAATGGCCAACATCAGTTTATCTTATATCAAAAACCCGGCAGACCGTTTACACAAAATAAAAAGTACATTAATGTTAAGAACAAACCTATACACAGCTTAGACGTAATATTTTTACACACTTATCTCCCCATTAAAATGTTTAAATTGACACCATATGCACCCAAGAAGATTAAGATCAACTTAGCGATTATCTCCAACATATTAATAGAGATAATCGAACTCAGGGGAGGTGAAGGTGGTGTGATACAATGAAGACCGACAGGATCGGAAGTGACTAATCGACAAAGACAAAAGAAAATACGGGATATGAAATGACTCATCAAAAGAGACAAAAGACAATGCGGGAGAGGTTAATTTCCATTGTTCAGGACAGGTCACTAAGAAAATAACACAGGACACGACATTTTAGGAGTGACAGTGTTTTACGACACCTGACTACAGTAAGGTTTGTTAGTTTTACGATAGTTGACGACAGTAAAGTTTATGGCAAAAGTTGACGAGTTTAAGTTTCGGAGAGAAGACGAGCAGTTAGGATCTAACCTCCCAAGAGAACGCATCGGACCGGGAAAACGATGAGATGAGCTGACGACTTGAGCAACGGCAATGGGGCCTCGGCAGTCACACACACTCATAGTTCAAACTAAATTATACACAACGTATATGTATTTGTGTTCTTTATCGTGAGTGGTGTTTCTTTTATAATTACATTGTGGATCAGTGGTGTGCCTGGGACGATTCCTCAGTGGATAGACGTCTCGGCTGAACGATGAAGACCAAGAAGAAGGCCACTTAAATACAACGTGGGGGTCGAAGGTCGTTCGGTTGGGCAGCACGTGGTTCTACAATTGGTTGCCAGTGTCCAGGCATGAGCCTAACAAGACAACAGGAGGATAGAGAAAACAAGTAAAAACAATGAGAAAGGGCACACGCAAAAGCTCACATGAAAAAAAAATAAGAAAAAAAAAGAGAGACACAAAAATGTTCGACAATTTGCGCCGATGACCTGGGTCGACCCTTACAAGAAAAGAAAGACAGAAAGAAGTATAGAAGAGAGCAGATTCTGTTTAAGCGAAAGAAAAATAAGAAATTGATGAAAAAAAACGAAAGAAAAAACAAACAAAAAGAACAAACAATGTAAGCAAAACAAAGTAATAGATTCCGAACGCAGGCGAAAATAAAAACGAGATAAAAAGAAAAGAAGGAAGAAAGAAACAAAAAAGGAACACACATGGACTCCCACAAAAAAGAAATTTATGAAAAGAAACAGGTAAGTGAGGAGGGTTTATCTGCTTTTAACTCCGCACGTAAAAACATATAGAAATCGGCTCTTTATTTTTTATAATTCTAATTGAAACATTTTTTCTTACCGGTAGCGATTAAGTTGCGACAAGAGAGAGAGAGAGAGAGAGAGAGAGAGAGAGAGAGAGAGAGAGAGAGAGAGTACATACGTTTTCAAAACCCGCTAGATCGTAACCTGTTCGTAGCCTATATAAAACAATATAACTTAATATTTCATGCTTTCTATAGATATGTTTTATTTATATGTTACTGAAATTGGTAGTGTTCACTTTAATGTTGTTTGTATTTAATTAAAATTTAGAAGATATTTTAAAGGAATTGAATTTAAAAAAGATTAAATTTTTTTAAAAACACTATTCGCTAGATGCAATTTTTACTAGCTAGATTCAAATCTCCAGATCTAGCGGGAAAACCGCTAAACTGGCAGGACAATATAAGTAGTCGAATGTGTGAGGAGTGTAGTTTCAGACAGTGTGGTTCTTTGAAGGTATTACTGGCTTCGGGGTTTGAAAAGGTAGGCACGATCGGTGATAAAAGAGAGAACGAAAGAGGAGAGTCAGGAAAGAGAGAAAGAAGGATTGCCCAAGATGAGAAAGAGAGAGATAGCCGACAACGGCATCAGTAGGGGGGGGGGGCATCCGGAAAAAAATATATGTTTTTTTTTTATCTTAATATGACAAAAGTGTATTACAATTTTGTTCCTGAATGTGTTTAATTAAATTGCGTGATTTGTTAAGGAATCTGATGATTCTTAGACTGTTGGGCCAGCTCATTGTGTGTCCCGTGTAGGTGGAAGGGTGATAGTAAAGATACATTTAACGGAAAAAGATGAACAATGAAGTGGGTATTTGCATTGAAGTCATAGTAGTTGACTTTGTCGGAGGATTTGGTGCAACACAAGCAGTGAGATGCTGGGAAAAGAGGCACCCAGGAATTCAAACATTAGATAGGGATATGACGCAGTGAAACGCTGTCGATAGGAAATGTCTTCCACTTCGCACGAGATGCGCAATCGATTTTGTGATCTAATAGCAGACGGAGAACGACCGAGAACCATGTGTTAAGGAACAGAAAGTAGAGAAGCATGTGTGAGACAGTACCCGGAAAGTGGATGAATGCTAAACAGAATGGAGGAATATTGGTTAGAGATTATGTAATTGGTTAGTATGAAGTTAACTTAGTTGGTGATTTTGATAGATGTTAGCTAGTATAAGTCAGGAATCTGAGAGTGTAATGTTATGATTTTCTTATCGAAGATGATCCATAATACGTATGATGGAAAACGTAAAAATAAGGGAGGTAAGCCGATGATTTGTGCGGAGAGGGGAGAAGGACGCCCTCACTTAAGAAAAGGAACAATGAGAAAAGAAAAAAGAATAGACACTTATATATTACAATTGGATTTGCTTTTGGATATGGGTCTGATTGTTATAACATTCTTCATGTGTTTAAAAAAAAGTAAAAGCGACAATCAAAAAAAAAGAAAAAAGGACCCATGTGTGTTATATATTTCAGTAATGTTTTTTTAGGTTGTGGGTTTTATTGTTTTGAATGTTTTTTTATATGTAAAAAAAAAGAAATAGAAACGGTAGACATATTGTATTTTTATATAAAAAAATGTGTTGTTGCAAAGAGACACAGTTTCCTGTTTGTCTGTGCAAAATTGTACAAAGATGTTTTTATTGTTGGTAAAAAAAAATGGCGGAAGGGCAGAAGAGTTGAGGTGTAGATAAAGTCCTCTTGGTAGGAGGTGAAAAAAATCCTCCTGGTTTATTTTTTTAGGGGGAAGGGGAGAAAGCAAAATGGCGAAATGCATGTTAATATGAGAGGTGATTGGAAACTCGTCTTGGTAGAAGGTGTGTCAAAAGTCCTTATGTGGGAGGTGAGTTAACATTCCTCCAGTTTCTTTTCTACCTCGACGGAGAGGCGAAGTTGCTTTTCTCTCTCTGGTATGGGAAGCATGTACCAGTGGACATGAGCCTGTCCAAAAATGAATTGCTTTGCTGTTGTTTTATTAAGCGTACTCAAATACACTTGGACTGGAGAGAGGGTTTAATGCATACTTGTGATTCTAATTCGGAGATCACCCAGTCGGTTTTTGGTTGTCTGTCATGTTTCTGCCGTTTCTTAACCTATGTAATATGAATGTATGACTTTGTTTTTCAATTATGTAATATGATTTTTGTTTTGTAATTTATGTGATAAATAATAAGTTGGACATGGGAGGTAGAGGGATACAATGAAGACCGACAGGATAGGAAGTGACTAATCGACAAAGACAAAAGAAAATACGGGGTATGACTCATCGATAGAGACAATAGACAATGCGGAATTGGTCAATTTCCAATGTTCAGGATAGGTCACTACGAAAATAACACTGGACACGACATTTTGGGAGTGACGGTGTTTTACGACACCTGACTACAGTAAGGTAGGTTAGTTTTACAACAGTTGACGACAGTAAAGTTTATGGAAAAAGTTGACGAGTTTAAGTTTCGGATAGAAGACGAGCAGTTAGGATCTAACCTCCCGAGAGCGCATCGGACGGAAAAACGATGGGATGAGCTGACGACTTGAGCAACGACAATGGGGCCTCGACAGTAACACACACTCATAGTTCAAACTAAATTATACACAACGTATATGTATTTGTGTCTTTATCGTGAGTGGTGTTTCTTTTATAATTAACTTGTGGACCAGTGCTGTGCCCTCCACGATTCATCAGTGGATAGACGACTCGGCTGGACAATGAAGACAAAGAAGAAGGCCACGGACATGCAACGTAGGGGTCGAAGGTCGTCGATTGGAGCAGCACGTGGTTCTACAGTGGTTAAGTGGATAACGACAAAGACTGAAGACCTGGTTGGTCCAAGTTCGAATTCAGTCGGTTCCACAGTACCACTTACACTGTCGGCAACCTTTTTATTGTTCTTCTAGTAAGTCCCCGATGTATTTCCTGAAATATTTATTACTAGATAAAACATCAGGAAAACTAATGCCAACACTAGAATCATCTGATTCACACGAACAAAGAAGAAAATCAGACTTCTAACTTTAATTACGTAATTTGAATTTAAATATAATTTCCTCAAGCAAAATGTCAGCCTCCTTATAGGCAACTATATAGATAATTGAAAGAAGAGAACAACTAAATGTACACATGACAATGGTATTTCATCGTCAGTGGGTTAATAGAAGATGTATTCCATTAAACAATGGGTTCTCTTTCCTAAAGCCAGGCCTTTCAAAGAATGGTTTCGTATCACCAGAGGAAATATGTAACTGCTCTGATTATAAGATACGATTGCTTGAATAGCCTGTCTTTAGGAAAGAACAAATAAACATGCTTTTATTAGATACAGGTTGCATTGAACAACTGAAGATAAACACATTTGTCAGTTTTACATTTTTTTATTTAGCTTCTTTCATTTATTAATATATTTATATATATATATATATATATATATATATATATATATATATATATATATATATATATATATAGAAAGAATTAGAGAGAGAGATAAATAAAGACATAAAGAAATGACAACATCCGTTTTATATCATGAACCTTTCTTCCTAATTCAATTCCCATAAGCAATGCATTATTTTGAAAAAAGAATAAAACCACAATTCTTAATACTCCAACGACTATTCGAGGGTGTCATGACATAAACACGATCATTGTTTTACTTTTGATTATTTTCCATATATATATATATATATATATATATATATATATATATATATATATATATATATATATATATATTTAAATGTGTATGTATGGGTATGTTTAAATATGCATATATGTATTAAATATTATTACATTACATTCCATACGCTACTTTTTTTTCTCCTATTATTCTCCTCCCGCCTACATAATTCTATTTTGGGACTTTTTATATTTAACTGTCCCGTTGCGGTGCTTTAGTACACACCTTATAATATTCTAAACCCATGACGCATGTTCTTTCCTCAACCTTATGATATGATGTTGCCTCCGTACACTATAAAGATGATTGTTCAGCAACATCCTAGCAGGCAAACGTTCCCTTTTCTGCATGAGCAGCGCGCGTTGAAGAGGGTGGGCGTTGAAGATTTTTGACGTTTGAATCGATCTTACGAAGAAAGAGCGAGAATAACCTGTTAGACTCCATTTATATTAAAGAGTTTATGACACTTATTATGTGGTTGTCTATTAATTGGAGGAACTGTTTTCCTATGTGTTATTTGACACTAAGGAAGTAGTGGTGAGTAAACCAGATAACGCGTGTTTGCCTATTGTGCCCGTGGTATCCTGTAGGTTGTGTAGGTATGTTAGATATTTCTTCTCTATAACCTCTTTAACGGTAAGCCTTTTTTAATATGGGGCGTTTGCTGGAACATTTACGGGCTAACTTATAAAGTCATAAGACAGGAGGAGGCGCAAGATTACATGGTATCATATCTGAGCGGTACGGTGGGTTCATCGTATGGTCTAGTAGAGTATTTAGCTAGGTCTAAATTTGTGTCTAAGAAGTCCACGCTATTGAGATGTGTGTCAATGGTGAAATTAAATCCCTACGCTGTCGAATCATTAACTTTTGTTGTTGCGCAATCAACATAGTCCATCGTATCGGTAGAGGATTAACTCTTGGTTAAAAGACTAGGTTTGCAGAGTGTACCAGATTAGAAGTCCAATCAGATCGCACACATACGCACTGTCGTTAGCTCCAAATCGGTATATCCAAAAGGTTTTAGTTGTTAGATTTTTAAACTATGTATTATTGTCAAAGGAAATGGGGCAGCTTCTTACGTATTAAATAACCTATATTTCTTAGTCGCGGATTTCTATGAAAACTTAGCCGCAAATTAACGTGTTCTCACGAGGATCACTGTTTATTCAGAAATAGCAATCTTATGTCGAAGTGTGTGATCGGTATTGTGTTTTTCAGAAGGTATGGCATTGAAACAATCGATGGTCGCTTCGGAATGAGTCGAAGATATGTGTGTGTTTATATAAGTTTATTTATATTAAATTCGGGAAGGTTTATAATTTTAATAACATATCTTTAGAATACAAACGACTTCAAAACCTGTTTAGATGCAAGATTTTATTAATAATTTTTTTATTTTAATAACAATTTCGCTAGGTAACCGTAGTTAATCTAGCAAATCTCGGTTGTCTGGATAACAGTCCGTCAGGTTGTAAAGTCGACATTCGTGTTAACCGATTTTTCATTTTTTTAATATGAAGTAAGCGCATGCCCGCGGAATATGTATTACATTGAGAGAGTTCATACCTTTTATAAGCATCATTTTAAGAATTTAAAATAACAAATAAAACAAACGTCTTCAAAACATGTTTAGAGTCGATAATCTAGTAATACCAATAAAAACAAATTTGTAATATTCATAATATTCTTAATATATTCTTTCTTTTCATTTTACTTTTTTATTTTATGAATTATTTGGCTAGACAACTGAAGCTCCTTCAGTGTATCGTAACGATACTCGGCAGTGTGGATAGGAGTCCGTCAAGATGTCAAATGGGCATAGGTGTTAACGAGTTTTTGATGTTATTGTTAAATATAAAGTACGTGCATGAACGCGGGATGTGTATTAAATTAGGAGAGTGCATACTTATATAAGCATGCTTTTCAGAATTTAAAATTATAAATGATGCAAACATAGATTGTTCTTTTATAAACTTGCTACCCTGGTGCCCCCACGATGCAAATTCATTAGACACACCCGACAGTCTGCCAAATGTTATTTATTCACTGTGGAGGGCCTCAGATTCCGAAGAGCTGTCTACTCCAAAAGCTATTTCCTTGTGCTTCTGGACTCTGTAACTCCCTCTCTGCTCCCTGTTTTATTGACTGTACTGACATGCTGACATTCAAAACTAATGTAAACAGACATATCGATTCACAGCTCCCAATTTAAGTGAATCCCCCCTCCCCCCAAAAAAACTTTCACCCTTTTTCTCAGTAGCTCCTTACGTCTACAGTGGAGATCTGCCTTGTTTGAGGTGAACTAGGATGACAAAAAAACCTTTAAAGCATGTTTAAGTGCGATAATTTATTTACAACAATCGAAACAGGTTCATAATATTTGTCTAAACATCTACACATGCTTTGACGGAGTTTGCTTCATGTATTATTTTAAATTATTAAAAAAGATGATTATAAAAATAACTGGATATATATTCCGCGTGCATGCGCGTAACTTCACATTTAAAACAAATAATGAATACACCCTTAACACCAATGTCGAGTTCAAATCGTGAGGGACTACTATACACAACCCCGAGGAGTGTTATCATACTCGGAAAAAGCTACGATTATCTAGCGAAATAATAAGTAAAATGAAAAAACTCAAAATAAAAGGAAAGACGAGAAAATAATATTAGTCAAAATCTGTTTATATTTTTGTTAATGAATCTTTGCATCTGATCATGGGTTGAAGGTGTTTGCCTCGTTAATTATTTTTAATGTTTATTTTATTTCGCATTTTTATAGTTCATAAGTCTAATCACGTTTACCCACCTACTCCCGTAAGATTACAAAGTTAAGTACAAGCCTCTCCAGTAATATATAAGTGACCATTTGTAAATACTTAGCTTTGTATTCTAAATTCCCTAAGAGGGTGTACATGTTAAATGTGGACAACATGTGAATGCGTACTACTGATAAACGTCCACTTTCAGGCGAATACCACACAAAAGTTGCATCACTTGTCATTCAATATATATATATATATATATATATATATATATATATATATATATATATGCATATAAGTATACCTTTTAGCAATTACGTATCACAGAAACACTGTTTAATGTTAAAATATACAACATTTGTATATGTATACTTTTATTGAATCAGTCTAAGCTTAAAATAGCGTCGGTTTCTAGAGAGATTTAAATAAAAAGATTACTGAAAATGTCTATGGTAGATTTTGATAATCAAAGGTTTATTTAACTGTATTGCCGAAGGTTTCTACATATAAACTCGATATAATGAGTAAAGATAGGGTCGCGGGCGTATATGTTTTGAGATAGGAACTTCATTTCTGCACTAAATTCCACCCTATGAGCATCGAATAGTGAATAGAAAGTACACCAATTATTTTTCGCATACAGTCTAATTCACTTCACGAAAAAATATGTTTTCATCTGAATGCATGTAGTTGTATTTAAACTTTGTATTGGGGAAAATCACAGCTCTAGGGCCGACAGAATATTGACATTCAAAGATTCAATTATCCAGATTGCATGAGGCGGTTGCTAAATAAAGTGTTAATGCCATATTTGGTTAACACTTTATCCGGAAAAGCCCCCAGTGTTAATACCTTATTTGTGCATTCATATCGTTCCTCTTTAATTTGAAAGAGCTGCATCTCCTATTCCAGCTATATTCATTACGATGTTTTCATTTTGTTTTCATTTTATCAGAAGACGTGTCTGATGTGCGTGTGTTAATTAAAAACACTCTCTCCCCACGTTTTTATACATATTAATCACTCTCGTTTGATTATATTCTTTAATGTATTCAGGGCACAACATGCCAATATTAATTGCTTTTTTGACACTTCATTTTTTAAAAGGGAACACACACATATACACAAGAACATCAGGAGAAAACGCATAACGTTGACTTGAAATGAATTATTCCAACTTCAGTGTCTGTCTTATTCTTTTACACGGTCTACGTTAATAGACTCAACACCATTTCATGTAGAAAGAGCTTCGGCAGACTTTTTAGACAAAACTCTCTGAACAATATCGTCCGATCAGTTATAGATCTGACTGCCTATTAGTTGATCCTCGAAACAGTTGCTATTGACAGAGGAGTTGAGACAAGTTGCTCATATGGGATACCATTTTTTCTTGCACTTGGCTATTCTCGTCATTAACGGAATCGACGACAAACTCCGAAAATATAGTACACTCAGAAAGGGGGCTGTGAGCGATAGTATGTCCGTTTTTTCCGACAATATACATTCCACCATATCGCCATGAAGGCGAGTGGACACTTGGTCGATTTATGACGCACACTACATGTGACCTTCGTAAAATGACTTAGCTTTGCTATTCAATTTTTAGCTTGCTTTCGAACTGAGAAGCCAACATGAAATTTGATAAAATTTTGAAAAATATTGTCATGAACTTTCAAATGTAATTCATATTTTGTCAAATGTTGAATTATATACTTATTGCATATTTATTGTTTATTTGTGAATTTTTCTAGATCTATATGTTTTCTTACTCTATTTTATTTGTCATAATTATTGTTTATTTGTTCTTGCTTTTTTTCTATACTACGTGATTTCGTTAAATCAATTTTAATACATTCCTGTGTTAATGCATTGTCTTATTTGGCATTTTTATTCGTTGTAATATTTTATTTTTCATCTTATGTTTGTGTGGTTACGCTTATTAATAATCATTTCAGCTGTCATTTTTTAAATGTTACTTTATTTATTAGTTTTCCAATTTTACTTCTCTCTTTCAATTTGGGCATTTATTATTCTTCTTACTTTATCTATCTCAATATGTTCGTAATTATTTTCTCTGTATTTTTACGATAAGAATATGTTGTATTAATTTAATTAATTGGACCACTCTTCTCACCTTCGAGTTTTTGTCAGAAAAAGTCTGTCCAAGATAACCGTCCGACCTTCTTTATAAGCGTCTTGTCAAATTCTACTGCATTTTTAACAAACCCATTTATTAAATTTACAGTGGGTGATTGCTCTCGTATTGTAAGCCTTGACCCGAGAGAAGTATTACGTAATTCGTGATTCTTCTAAGTGTCGCCCCCATCGAACCTTCAATCCCCAGTAAAAAGAGCCTTTAACTTATACCTGTTTGTTTATGTGTAATTTTACGCCTGATTACTAATTACTAATTAAGATGGTCTCGAATGCAAATAGTAAATGTTATTGTCCATCAAATATTCCGAAAAGTTTCTTTTCTTTAACTTTATTTCTATATTCCAATTGTTTTCGTTTTATTAAGACACTTTTTTCTTGTGTTTTAATTTTTACAATATTTATTTAATTATTTTTAAATTGTTCCTCATTATCTGTATCTGTTATTTTGATTTTATTTAAAAACAACACATGAACAGATGCATTAAGTATATTTAGAAAGTAATTTAACATGACTCTTAAAAGTGTAATACTAATGGTGCACCCTTATAAATTCCCAGGGTCATGTGAGAATAAGTGACTAAGTGATGGTCGGCTGGACATTTACTTCGATCACGCGAGGAACAACAACGACGTAGAATCGGAAAACATTTCTTAGGATGAATTTATTATCAAAGTAGACTGCTCAACAAATATTTATTTACATTAGACTCTAAGACACAAATATAGTAGTCGGCTTAAATTTCGCTTCATGGAACTTTCTTGCACAGACGGGACGCTTGATGAAATAGTCTCTGTTAATAGTAATTGCGCTTGATTTTAGGTGAGAGAGAAAGAAGGGAAAGTGTTCTCACGTGTTTGTAGACAGAAGGGTTCTTTCTGTTAGTGTTTCACATGGGAATACTAGACGTTCGAGGTCAATCGAACAACTGCTCTTAACATATTGATACAGTAGAGAGGGACTAGGGACATTTGTTCTGTGGGAATGATTCTACATATACATAGTAGATAATTCTCTATCGGTGTTGTATCATTTCAAGGTAAGAAAAAGTTATCTGAGCCGAAGCGACCCATACATGCCATCAGTACCTAATTAAAGAACAGATCTGCCTCTGAAACACGTAGACACTCTATTCAGGATTGAGGTACTCTCATGCGAGATAGAATTATCTAACCATTTTTCCAGCAACCATAGCAAAAGAGTCGATGTAAATCTTCCATTTTAGGGCTGGGTTAAAAGTCAGCCCAATCAGCTTATGAAACAAGGCGGCTTCCTTAAGCAGAAATCAATTCATTTCCACTCGAGAAGAGTGAGGAGATGTAGTGAAAAGACAACAGTTTGGTGTTGGATGTGTGAAAACTTACAAGCAACTTTTGCAAAAGACCGGCTTAAATCTATTCATCGGTTCATTTTTTAAAGCTTACAATTTAGAAACATAAGTCCCCCTCAAAGACAAGTCTGCAAATGAAAAATTAAATAAACACAAGTAACGTTTATTCTACCTGATATAAAAAGTAATTTAATTTAACACACTGAAACGGAAATGTATGTCACAAACAGGAGGGAAGGGAGGAGATAGCGATAGAACTAAATAGAGAGAGACGAGAATTCTGGCAAGCAAACGAACACTGGGTAAACCTCTATATGTTTTTCGTGGAAAAGTCTTGCTTAGTCTTCGTCGGTATATCTGTCTTTAAAACTAGCGATGCTGGTTTCATGTAAATTACACTCCATGAATATTAATTAACTACTGATATTCTGTAAGTATACTGCATAAATTTGTATTTAATTTGAATACTTACATATGTTTCCTTGAGTTCTGTGTATTGTCTCTTCATCAAAAAAATACCTGATTTTCTTTCTCACAGGAATATCCTTGTAATTGAGCACAACTCTTTGATCTTGTTTTTTATCGTGCTCATCATTATACATGTGCATGCACCATTTTGTCGACAGAAGAGCAATTGATAGTGAGAATGTATTGATTATATAACAAATAATATATAAAAACATAGGATCGTTAGGATGAATTTAGTTGTTCGGCTTTCACATTTCTTCACTTATATTTTGCTTATAATTTGTAATCATACAAATCCTAATGACCATTATTCTCATATTTGATATAATTCACAATATCGTGTCGCGTTGTGTAGCAACCATTCTTTTACAGGTGCATGTTGTCAAATGTTGGAATCTTCATGTCGAACTCAGGATATATACGCAATTATGGATGAACAGATGTATCTCAATCACGGGTGTCGATAACACTCGTGTCTTCACTACTGGCCCTTTAAAGATTGGCGTAAGTTTGTATTTGTAATCTACTATCGGCTGAGATTGTCACCTAAAACCTATTGTAACTCAACACTTCACCAATTGTGCCTCATAGCTATCTTGACAATTCTTTTATACCTGCTTTTGTGTTAGCTTCAATTAGTTCTACTCATTACAATACCTACATATTCTTTTTTATAGGGTTCTAATTTTCTATTTTTAATATTTGATTTCTATAATGTATTAAAAGTTATGCTTGTTTTACTTAAGAGGCCATTGCCGTCCAATATATTCTTCTTTGAGACCTGTCAGTCGCCACCGTTCTTCTCTATTTATAATTCGTTACGTCAATCCGAAAGGTTAAATGTTTTCTTTTACCATCACTATGTTGGCAGAAATATCCGACTTTTAAATATTTTTACGGATTACTACTTTCCAATGTTCTAGAAATACTTTTAGCGGGCGTCATGTCTAACTTGTGTATATGTTAACACACTTACATTAACTGTTTATGGTAACCCGCTCTTACGCAGACTCAATGTATCTTTCTGTTGATAAGGATCTGTTAATTCGAGAGCATACTAAAGAAGGAACTGTACCTAAACTCTATAATGAGGGGAAAGGGCCTGATGTTAGGTTGATAAATTATTATTTTTATTTTAGTGAGATGCCGCCTCACTTTATTCTCGAGACTATTGCCCGTTACTTTGTAGGAGTTATCTACAAATGATCCAAGGTACATTCCTCTAGTAGTAAATGTTACATATACCAATACTTATATAAAAGTGAATACATTTTATTTAAAAAAGGTCAATATATATTTTACACCGGCCGTTCTTACACAGGAGAAACAACACCGGTTGTCACTATAAATAGTGCGAGTCACTAGAGACACAGAGAAGACAAAGAACAGTCTTGTTACTGTCTAGTCAAGTGCTAGTCAGTTTCTTATTTTGTTAATACACTTGTTAAACCAACCCTCGACTTGACTTCCTTTATTTATTATTTACTGTTGGACAACTTCACAACAATATATATTAAGTGTCGGCAATTTTTGTTACATAATAGTCGAGAAGCGAAACTCTTTCCTATATTAAATACTCTCTCATACGTATATGTATTTGAAAATAGGAACGTTTCTGTAAAAATGAACACTTCGCCAAAATTATACAAAGGAGATAAAACTAAAAATAAATTGAAACGATTTGTGATATTTGTATTTTGCATCTCAATTTTAATATATATGTCCAGCGGGAGTTAAATAAGTAGACTTGAAGACAGTGAATATTTATTAGTAAAAAAATGTTTGATAGAAAAATAAAATCAAACTTTGAGTTTTTGTCTGTTGTCCTTCTGTTTTCACATGGCGTTTCCTCTTTTTTCATTTTTGGATTTGCTGAGTTGCAAAAAGGTGTATTTATCTTCAAACCATGATTCATTATATGCTGTGGTTTCTTTGCAATATTTGCATTAAGCCGACTGTGTTCTATTGATGTTTTATTAAATAGTTCTACCTTTTCAAAAGGCTGAACAAATTAAAATTAATCGACTCGTTTCCACACATCAGACAGAACTATAGTATTTAACGTAACATTTACCTTTACAACAACCGACTAACACATTGAGGTGTAACTATATATATATATATATATATATATATATATATATATATATCTATATATATATATATATATATATATATACATATATATATATATATCTATATATATATATATATATAGCAATTTAATATAAAATCAATGTCCTGCATGGTTTATATTTATCCCCTTAATTAATAAACCGTGTGCGCCACACGAATGTAACCTCACGAATATCAAAAATCAAGATATACTGGAACTTAACAGCACGTCTAGCGGCTGTATATTACTTCATGCCAACATCTATAACACATGCTATTTCAGGCTGACGATTAATGTGTCTTAAGCTTGAATTCAAATTCAGGCAATCTTGATTCATATTTGGGAAATAACTATTGATCAAATTCAATAGAAAATCTGGCATATTTTAGTTCTCAAATTAGAGTGTATACCTATATTTTACCCTATAAAATAAGTTATATTATACCAACAAAACTTACATAGCTTAAACTATTTATATAGATTGTGCCCCTATTACAAGCACGTGTGCATTACACTTAATGAAACGAAATAGACTTTTAAGCAATTACACATTGCGCATAGGGAAGGCCTGTGGACGAGTGGTTATAGCACTTGTTGAATTATGAAATGAAATTTAAAAAAGCTCAAAATTATTTTAAAATTGGTTGATTTCCTGAATTTTGATTCTATTATTAAACACACAGTTAACATTGAACTATTTTTTGTACAATTTTTAAACAAATTTCAAAGTTTGAATTACTTACAGTTGATTGGGTTAGAAGTTTAAATAATAGTAATTCATAATTCAGTTTTTTGCAGTATTTGATCGTGAATTATTATTTTCTTTAAATGTATATTGAATAAAGTCAGTTTCAGGATAAATCGAATCGTGTTCCTTTCTTTTCTTTTTTTACATGCACTTTTTCAAGTTTTCTAATGCTTTGTTTTAAATATTTACAATATCGTATGGTCAACATGTTTTGATATTTTGGATAACTTTAGTAAAGGCGTTTTGATTTACAAGAAATAATACATTTGCACCAAGCTTTATAATAAAGTAATGGATTTATTATGTTCCGTGATCATTAATTGATAAATACTGTAAATTTCATTAAAATTGGTTGATTTCCTGAATTTTGATGGATTATTTAGTGAATAGAGAAGTCGAAATGCCTTCTTATTGTCATTACGACGGCCATTGTTTTGACACGCAATGCAGTGACGTCATTTTGTAGCCAACCGGCCTGTAGTAACTCTCGGTGGCCACGCCTAGACACGGTGATTCTTAACAAATCACCGCCGCTACGGCGATGGGCAGTGTGCGATGTCGGCAACGACACTCGTGCGCGTCCAGGCTATGCGACCTTTACCTTTTTTACCTTTACATTGCCGCATGTCACAAACGTAATTATTATTGGTCAATTAGTTGAACAGTGAATACTTTAGTTCAAATATATGAACATATTATCTTTTATTTTATTTTTGTTTTTCATTTTCGTACCTACCGAGCTAGTATAGAGGGGGCGGTAGGCGGAAGGGATAAAGGCGATAAGAGGGAAGAAGAGAGAAAAACTAGCCTCTTTTCATCTTTACCCCCTTGGATGAGGCGACATTCTATAACATGCTGTATAATATAAAAGTTAGAGACGAGATGATTGTGGCCGGAAGGAGGCCTTTTATTGGGCGTGTGGAGAAATCGGTCACCTTACTTTAGAATGTCAACAAAAAAACAAAAGTACTCAGACTAAGGTGGGCCAACATATAGGGGTGCCGATGACACAAAGAGAAGGGATGTCAATAAAATCCCCCTAGCGAAATCATCCAATGATATCTAACCAGTACTTACTAATCTGTGTAATCTAGAAGAGAGCATACATAATGGGTGGATATTTGCCCATAGAAAAAAACACCTGGTCGCGCAGCCTTGTACTACATGGGAGTAGCGGAGATGATATTCAATAACCCTGGAAAAAACATAGAGAGGAAGATTAGTGACTTTGAGAAAATACTAATGAAATAGTATCTTAGTTTATGCGGGTTGGTTTCAGCATTGCATGGTTGTCTCTTTTGTTATCCTCGTCGTCATTTCTATGATTCAGTGATTTCTTCGTTTCCTATTTCGCCCAGCTTTTTTCTAGTTTTTGTAGAATTGTCTCTAAGACTCCTACGATTATTGGTATTATATTAACTTTCTTCATATTCTATATAACGTTGTATTATCTGATAGATATTGTGTATTCGCTTCGTTTTTTCGTTATCTTGATATTTACTCTGTGGGCTGCTGGAACAGCAACATTTACGATTTTAAAGGATTTGTCCTTTTTGTTGACTATTATGGTGTCTGATCTCCGTGTTTATATGAGTTTACCTGTTAGCAACTCCATGTTTAAGGGGGTATTGTGATTTTCATTTTCAAGTACTGTCTCTGTTTCATGTTTTGGTCATTTGTCCACGTGTTCGGAATATAGTCGTAAACATAGTTCCTGGTGCACTGCTTTCCCCACGCAGTCTTGTCACTTCTTGTATTGTATGGGCTTGTTCACTGGATTCACTTATGTGATCTATTTTTCGTCTGTTTGTTTACAAAATTTGCATTTACTGTTTTCTAATTGTTACCATCGCGTCTCGTTGAGAACGACAAGACGGGCACGCAATAGAAGAAAGAAAGAAAATCTCAGGTCGTCAGATTCAAATCTGTATACGCACTCAACCAGATGGGAAGAGGTACACCTGCAAACATGAAGAGACAAGAAACAAACACTTCGTGGCAGTACGGTAGATTAACACAAGTTAAGCAATTAACATGATAATCTTTATTTATAAAAGGGACTAAGAATAGATTAGACACAAAACACAACAAAATAATACGAGATGGTGTCTTAATGCATATGTACCTAGGACGAGCAGAGATATACTTACAAAACGTATGATTCTAAGAGAAAAGAGCGAGTCTGACTCAAATTTTTCTAATTCGAAAGACACGGTTAAATCTTCGAACAGTTGTGGGTAATTATCGTCGATGTGTCGTTATTGTTTGCGGTAAAAATGCTAAGAAAAGTTCCTATCGACTGGGGACGCTTTAGCTACATTGTTAGCCGACTATTTTCGGTATTTTTTGGGCATTTAACATGATACGTCCTGGATGTTCTCTTTGTATCGTTGCTTAAACAGTTTTACAATTTTCAATATATATTTGCATAGCGACTGTACCAACCGTGTTTTCTATCGTTATTTCCCGGAGCAACCGATGTCACGCTCGTTCGTTCCAGAACCTGGAGTCTTTTTTTTTAGCAGTGATTTCTTATTTTCTTCCCTATTTTCTTTTTTTTCTTTTTCGTTCAGCAGTTAGTATTGGACCGGGTGTCAAGTTGTAGTAGGAGAGACAGGTCGTGGAGTACACGCGACCTCCACGGAGATAACAAGACAGCTCATCCTTTTCTCTCAACCGGCACATTCGTAAAATTTAAAAGTGGGATAAGAAAAACACAGGCTCACAGAAACATACACCATCGTTCCACCTATTCTATATTTGTATGTTCATCTCTGAAGCCGGCGAATAAAGAAAGTGTTTTAAAGGAAATATATATATATATATATATATATATATATATATATATATATATATATATATATATATATATATATATATATATATATATTGGAATTATTATTAAGCGCAGTGAATTCTAAGTTCCCTGTGATTGTATGTAAATCAGCCAATCACAGACCACTGCTTCAATCGCTGCAGACAACCCAGGAGAGCGCTTATTTTGAAAATATCGGTCTCTTCTCTTCAGTCTTCGCTGCCGTCAACATCGTTTCTCTTCTCATGCGGCAGGTGCAAACGGGCACATACTTTTTTAGCGTATATAATATGAACGTGGTAATAATGAATAGGCCCTTCGGTCTTTACAGCAGTCAGCTATCTCACCCGTTGCCGAGGACCCTATAGCCGATAAGACAGTAGCCACTGTCTTTTCACACTATGCGGGCAAATTACGTCCGGCGTTGAGCGAGCGAAGCCATCTTGATATTCTGAACTATTCTTCACAGCCTTGTCCCCAGAAGGACACCTGTTACAAGGCAACTGCCGTTTTCAGTTAGTCCGCAAAGCCACTTCTTTTGCAAGCAACATTTTCTTTCTTTCTTCGCTCTTTTATATTTTATATAAATACACTTTCGTTATCTACCCACGTTTAAAATGCTCTTTTTTATTAGTTGTCCCCTTTTGCTTTTTTTACAAATAGCTTAAGGTGGTCCATGCACATCATGCTGTTTATTCATGATATGTGTCTACCAAGTTTTATAGAATATCTCTTTTCATGAGTATGTATTTGAATGACATCATTGCTATAGTTATTATTATTATTATTATTATTATTATTATTATTATTATTATTATTATTATTATTATTATTATTATTATTATTATTATTATTATTATTTGAATCTTTTCTGTTATTATTTCGGGAATGTTATAGTTTATTTTTATGTTGCTATTTTTAATATATTTTTAAAATTTGATAATTTTCAAAAATGTTTAAATCTTTTTGATTTTGCATATTATTAACGTTTGTATTTTTGAAATCATTTATTCTTCCATTTTTTTTTTCGTTCATGTGTGTTTTTATGCGTGGTGTTTGGAAGAGGCGATTAATTTTAATTTTTCCCCAGCATTTCGTTCTGATCGCTGTGTAATCGTGTGTTTAAAATATTGTATTTTATGTTAGGGTTCGAATTTTAACTTCTGGTATTTTATACTATGCTGCTGGAGTGTCTTATGAATCTATTTCCGCTTTTTTTTTCAATGAATGCATTAACGTGCTCGTATGTTCACGGAATTATGCCCCTTTATTCTGTATCTAAACATAAATGTAAACCTTGTTAATAAGAAAATTTATATTAATTTTCTAATTAAGAATAGGTTTCTGGATTAGCATATATTTTAAAGTGTATCACATATTCTCAAGTTATTGTTAGCTACCCTTTTATTTTAACATGTTCATTATATAAGTGGGTTAGTCGAAACATTCTATACATTTGAGAAAAACACATTTGTTTTCTCAAGTGTATGCACTTTAAATGGAATATTTGAATTCGCAGCAGAAGTTGATTCATTAGTACACATTGGGTTTTGTAGTAAATACAATTGTTGTCTAAATACAAGGACAACGTGTGTGAAGAAGGCGACTACGAATGTTGCCTCGACTGCTCTACATGCATCCTACACCTATGTGATGCAATTAGTATGGCCCTTCAATATGAAATAGCCGGCGGTGCGTGTTTGTGAAACGCACTCAATTGTAACTACACCTCTAGTGGTATGACTCTCTGTAACCATTCAACTGTAGCATATTATTCTATTTATATCCCGTTAAATACATACCGTATTTTTAGATAATCAACTTTACAATTTGATCGATTAAGCAAAAGTAAACCTTTAAGTAAGACATATATTTCAGAAAGGGGTGGTGTCAATATACATTGGATGTTAAATTTATTTAATTATTGCTAAAGTTAGACATAAAACATGCCACTAAAAACATGTTCCAAAATTCAAAGCTACTTAGAGGTAAACAGTGTGGATAATTGTATCAGCTCATAAAAAGGAAAGAAAGCATTCGACGCATCGTTATTGAAATAGGTTAAGATTTTTTTGTTCAGCATGCTTTTGAGTGCCATGCCGCATATAGATGTATTTGCAAATGAATACACATTGCTCTTTATTAGGAAGTGGCAGTTTATTTTGAGGTGTTAATTTGGGTGTATATAAGATTTTTCATTTTACTTTACAAAATAATAAAGAACGTTCTCAGTGTAAAACGTGTGTTGTTTTCTGCTATTGTGTCATTCTGTTTAAGTTTAACGTTTTCAATAAGACCACACACTCGTTCCTTAACCTTTGACAAAGTTGGCATTTTTATATTATATAAAATCAAATGGAATAGAAAGATAGCGAATCAGAAATAAACAAAAAAACGCGCGAAGGAGTGACAGTGGCGAATAGAGAATTTGCCTATCTGATTGATTAAGTTCAGAAATTCGAAGCTTGGGGGCGTAGCTCGTATCTTATCTTGATCTTAAAAGTAATTCAAATTTTCATCAATATTGAAAAGAGAAAAAACACGAGGAAGAAAGGACAGCAACGCAATGCAAGAAAAAAGGTATTTCATGGAAGAAAAGGTTAATAAAGAAAGGAAGCCATTGCAGGATAACATAAGGGGAGGGGTCGAATCAGCACGAGGAATCAAATGATAGAACCGCGTGGTGAGAGGGGGGAAATAAAGAATTGAAAATGGGGAGATGGCACGGATGAGAATTCAGTTAGGCATTTCGAAAGCCAAGATGAAATACTTTAAGCAGAATCGAAAATCAAAGAATAGGATTTCACATAGAACGGATTCTGCACACGTGCATTGGTGTGTGATTGCAAGTGCATTCGCGCAAAGTTATTATGCTTTATTTCTATAGCGAGTATTCACTGAACATATATATATATATATGCATGTGTATATATATATATATATATATATATATATGTATATATATATATAATCCTTAGCTTATAGCCCGATTATTGTCGTTGATATGCTATCGTCTTGTTGAAGAATAGTCGAGGTTTATGAAAATAAACATTATTTCTATAATATATATATATATATATATATATATATATATATATATATATATATATATATATATATACATACATACGGCACAATCACGTTGACACATAGGTTCCCGTTAAATCACCGAACTTAAGCGACGTCGAGCCTAGCCAGTACTAAATGGGTGACCATTTGGGAATACCTGGGGATGTATGTGCTCTCCGCTTATCTCGGCATTGTTTCCAGTCGTATTGAACTATTTGGCATTGGAATCAAGCAGTGTCGACTCAGGAGAGATGTTGTTGGGGATAGTGCAACCCTTGCAATTACAATTACAACTGGCGGGGACTCATACGTCGAAATCGACGGGAAAGTCCATTATATATATATATATATATATATATATATATATATATTAGTAGTAAGTTTTTGAAAGGCTGTGGGCAATGCAATTCCGGGTAAGATGCAAGTTGAAAGGAAAGGAACAAAAACAATAAAAATAAATCGAATACGATATAAGACTTACTATTTATTTTTCCTTTTTTTTCCTTTTTTTTTTTTTTTTCTTACATAACAGCAAGAGTGTTTTAGCTGTCCGGGTGATTAAAAATCACTATTTGATATTTCGGGAAAAGACATCCCTTTTTCAAAAATAATTAGACCAGAAGAAGAATAATATTTTATTCTTCTCCGACTGTGTAGAGAATAATACAAAACAAAATGGCTGCCAGATATAGACCGCAGCAAAAATAGTTTCACAGGGAATATAAATTAAGTTAAGTTTTATTTTAATATTATGTTAAATATATGATTGGTGTTTAGAATATTAGTGTAATGTTGGTTAGGTGTATGGTGTTCGATAAACTGTTATTTTTGATAATATATATATATCATTTTTTTATTTATTTATTTTTTTTTTTTTTATATTTGAATATTTACTTTGTTTTATCTTCGTATTTTTTTTATTTTGTTTATCTTTCTATCGTAATTTAAGAATTTTAATATAAATTAAAGTAATTAGTCTCATATTTTAAATATTCTAGATCTATCTACTATTGATTTCGATTATCATCTATTAAAGAAGTGTTATTAATTACTAATTGTGAGTTTCGTCAAATTAGATTAACGAATTAACTTATTAACTTGATATATTTATCATAAGATAAAGGGGAGTAACTCTGGATTTTTAAAAATATTTTTTTATAATTAATTTTTTTTTTTTTAATTTTTTTTTTTTTAATTTTTTTAATTTTTTTTTTTTTTGGTGGAGATCTGTATAACAATATTAGTATATATATACAACATATATACACAAATGCATATATACATATATATATACATATCTATGTATTATTGTTTGTTTAATTGTTTATCTATATATATTCATCAATTTCTTTACATATTTGTTTGTTTGTTTTGTTTTTTTTGTTTTGTTTTTTTTTGTTTTTTTTTTTTATTTTTTTAATTTTTTTTTTATTTATTTATTTTTTATTATTATTATTTACTTGTTTAATTTATTTTATGAATTATTTATTTAATATTTGTATGTTATTTGTATACATTCTATATGTGTTTGGATTTATTAATTAATAATGCTAGGTTATGGAGTGACTTATTTTGGTGGGTTAGACGAGTATGCTGAATATGGTTTTTGGTTTGTGGTTCAAGTGTGTAAGGATGGAAGTTCATATGGGGAGGGGCCTGTTTGATTGTTTGGGTGTATGGTGAGTTTATTATGGGAGGTGAGTAATGGGTGAAGTGGTGGAAACGGACTCTGTTAAGTGTTAGATATGGGGGTTGGTTGGTGGATGGGGGGTAGATATTATAGAATGAAAGGTGAGTAGAGCTCGTGACGTTGATTGAGTGAGGGGTTTAATCTGGAGATGAGGATTGATTCTGTGATTCTAAGGTCACCGATGTTTCTGACAGACGCTAAGATGGAGACGTGAATATCGCGCTGAGTGTTTGAGCAAATCTCTATGTGTTTGTGGAAAGAGGATATACGGGTATTCAAGTGCTCCTTTATGCGCAAGTGTAGCGGTCTTGTAGTGTTGCCGATGTAAAATTTTTTGCATTTATTACACTGTAGTTTGTAAACACAGTTAGTGCGAAGGCACAGACCTGTGTTGGAGATAGGGCAATTGGCCAGGGAGCAGGGTTCGGGTGTGTGGTTAGTGTGTTTATTAGATAGATGTTGGCGTAAGGAGGTGCCAGTATGTGTTAGTTGTATGTTAAGGTTTTCCTTATGTATTGCCTTGCGGATGGAGGTGGTGATCTTATCGCTGAAGAAAGGGAGTTTTAAGAAGCATGTGTTAGCGAGGGTGCGGTGTCTACGTGTTTTGGGCTTATTTAGGTGGGCTATGGTGGGGGCGGGGTAGCCATTATTTTGGAGGGTTTGGTGGAAGTTTTTAGTGTGTGATATTTTGTCAGCAGCAGAAGAGCATTTATTTTGTATTCGGGTAATTTCATTATGGGCATAACTTAATTTGGCTTTTGTGGGCAGGGCAGACTTATAGTGTATGAAAAGGTTTTTGCAGGCAGGTTTCCTATAGAAGTTAGTGTGTATAGAGCCATCTTCGGTGATGTTAAGGTTGAAATCAAGGAGAGAGAGTGAGCCGGACTCGTTTGGGTGTTCTATGGTGAATTGTATGTGGGGGTCGGTGTTGTTGAATGTGTTGAATATTTGTGTGGCTTCGTCTTGAGAGGATGTAAGGATTAGAATGTCATCTATATATCTGGAGAAGAATATATAGGAGAGGCAGGAGTTAAGTGCTCGTTGTTCTAACCGGTTCATGTAGGTGATGGCTAAGAGACCGGAAAGGCTAGAACCCATGGGGAGGCCGGAGATTTGTTTGAAAGTGTGCTGCTGAAAGGTAAAGTATGTGTTGTCGATGATGATGTATAAGAGATTGTGAATGTCAGTAGGTGTTAGTCCGAAGAGCTCTAGGTTGTCAGAGGAAGATATGTGGTCGGTGATGAGGTCTATGGCTGGGTGTGCGGGTATTGAGGTGTAGAGGGAGATTACGTCTAGGCTAAATATATAGTTGTTAGTTTGTAGTTGTTGGTGTTGGAGTGAGTGTAGTCTGCTAATTACTTGGTCGGAGCTGCTGACATGTGCGGGGAAGGTGGAGAGTAGTGGTTTGAGTAGTTGAGAGAGAAGCCAAGAGATTTTATAGAGTGGTCCTTCAATACTAGAGACTATAGGTCTAATTTGTGTGTGTGTGTTGGTCTTGTGTGTTTTAATGAGGTGGTAGAAGGTGGGAAGTCTGCTATTTTTGGTGGTGAAGTTGATTTTGTATTTTTTGGGGAGGTTACGTGTGAGACAGATTTGGGACCAGGTGTTGTTAATGGAGTTTTGGACTAATGTGGCTGAAATGTTGGGGGCGGGGGTGTATAGTCTGTCTCACACGTAACCTCCCCAAAAAATACAAAATCAACTTCACCACCAAAAATAGCAGACTTCCCACCTTCTACCACCTCATTAAAACACACAAGACCAACACACACACACAAATTAGACCTATAGTCTCTAGTATTGAAGGACCACTCTATAAAATCTCTTGGCTTCTCTCTCAACTACTCAAACCACTACTCTCCACCTTCCCCGCACATGTCAGCAGCTCCGACCAAGTAATTAGCAGACTACACTCACTCCAACACCAACAACTACAAACTAACAACTATATATTTAGCCTAGACGTAATCTCCCTCTACACCTCAATACCCGCACACCCAGCCATAGACCTCATCACCGACCACATATCTTCCTCTGACAACCTAGAGCTCTTCGGACTAACACCTACTGACATTCACAATCTCTTATACATCATCATCGACAACACATACTTTACCTTTCAGCAGCACACTTTCAAACAAATCTCCGGCCTCCCCATGGGTTCTAGCCTTTCCGGTCTCTTAGCCATCACCTACATGAACCGGTTAGAACAACGAGCACTTAACTCCTGCCTCTCCTATATATTCTTCTCCAGATATATAGATGACATTCTAATCCTTACATCCTCTCAAGACGAAGCCACACAAATATTCAACACATTCAACAACACCGACCCCCACATACAATTCACCATAGAACACCCAAACGAGTCCGGCTCACTCTCTCTCCTTGATTTCAACCTTAACATCACCGAAGATGGCTCTATACACACTAACTTCTATAGGAAACCTGCCTGCAAAAACCTTTTCATACACTATAAGTCTGCCCTGCCCACAAAAGCCAAATTAAGTTATGCCCATAATGAAATTACCCGAATACAAAATAAATGCTCTTCTGCTGCTGACAAAATATCACACACTAAAAACTTCCACCAAACCCTCCAAAATAATGGCTACCCCGCCCCCACCATAGCCCACCTAAATAAGCCCAAAACACGTAGACACCGCACCCTCGCTAACACATGCTTCTTAAAACTCCCTTTCTTCAGCGATAAGATCACCACCTCCATCCGCAAGGCAATACATAAGGAAAACCTTAACATACAACTAACACATACTGGCACCTCCTTACGCCAACATCTATCTAATAAACACACTAACCACACACCCGAACCCTGCTCCCTGGCCAATTGCCCTATCTCCAACACAGGTCTGTGCCTTCGCACTAACTGTGTTTACAAACTACAGTGTAATAAATGCAAAAAATTTTACATCGGCAACACTACAAGACCGCTACACTTGCGCATAAAGGAGCACTTGAATACCCGTATATCCTCTTTCCACAAACACATAGAGATTTGCTCAAACACTCAGCGCGATATTCACGTCTCCATCTTAGCGTCTGTCAGAAACATCGGTGACCTTAGAATCACAGAATCAATCCTCATCTCCAGATTAAACCCCTCACTCAATCAACGTCACGAGCTCTACTCACCTTTCATTCTATAATATCTACCCCCCATCCACCAACCAACCCCCATATCAAACACTTAACAGAGTCCGTTTCCACCACTTCACCCATTACTCACCTCCCATAATAAACTCACCATACACCCAAACAATCAAACAGGCCCCTCCCCATATGAACTTCCATCCTTACACACTTGAACCACAAACCAAAAACCATATTCAGCATACTCGTCTAACCCACCAAAATAAGTCACTCCATAACCTAGCATTATTAATTAATAAATCCAAACACATATAGAATGTATACAAATAACATACAAATATTAAATAAATAATTCATAAAATAAATTAAACAAGTAAATAATAATAATAAAAAATAAATAAATAAAAAAAAAATTAAAAAAATAAAAAAAAAAAACAAAAAAAAACAAAACAAAAAAAACAAAACAAACAAACAAATATGTAAAGAAATTGATGAATATATATAGATAAACAATTAAACAAACAATAATACATAGATATGTATATATATATGTATATATGCATTTGTGTATATATGTTGTATATATATACTAATATTGTTATACAGATCTCCACCAAAAAAAAAAAAATTAAAAAAAAAAAAAAAAAAAAAATTAAAAAAAAAAAATTAATTATAAAAAAATATTTTTAAAAATCCAGAGTTACTCCCCTTTATCTTATGATAAATATATCAAGTTAATAAGTTAATTCGTTAATCTAATTTGACGAAACTCACAATTAGTAATTAATAACACTTCTTTAATAGATGATAATCGAAATCAATAGTAGATAGATCTAGAATATTTAAAATATGAGACTAATTACTTTAATTTATATTAAAATTCTTAAATTACGATAGAAAGATAAACAAAATAAAAAAAATACGAAGATAAAACAAAGTAAATATTCAAATATAAAAAAAAAAAAAATAAATAAATAAAAAAATGATATATATATATTATCAAAAATAACAGTTTATCGAACACCATACACCTAACCAACATTACACTAATATTCTAAACACCAATCATATATTTAACATAATATTAAAATAAAACTTAACTTAATTTATATTCCCTGTGAAACTGTTTTTGCTGCGGTCTATATCTGGCAGCCATTTTGTTTTGTATTATTCTCTACACAGTCGGAGAAGAATAAAATATTATTCTTCTTCTGGTCTAATTATTTTTGAAAAAGGGATGTCTTTTCCCGAAATATCAAATAGTGATTTTTAATCACCCGGACAGCTAAAACACTCTTGCTGTTATGTAAGAAAAAAAAAAAAAAAAGGAAAAAAAAGGAAAAATAAATAGTAAGTCTTATATCGTATTCGATTTATTTTTATTGTTTTTGTTCCTTTCCTTTCAACTTGCATCTTACCCGGAATTGCATTGCCCACAGCCTTTCAAAAACTTACTACTACTATACCCAGCAATGCTTCAAGCAAACTACCATTCTCTACTATATATATATATATATATATATATATATATATATATATATATATATATATATATATGTGCGTGTATATGTATATATATATATATATATATATATGAATAGATGTATAAATATATATATACACACATATATATATATATGAATGTATGTATAAATATATATATACACACACACATATATATATATATATATATATATATATATATATATATATATATATATATGCGTGTGTGTGGGGGGTGCGCGTGTGTTTCTGTTGGTGCGTTTTTCTTTTTGTGAGGGTGAAAAACAGTTATTATACCTAGGTCAGATCAATTTTATGTAAATTAATTGCACAAAGGCATAAGTGCAATATACACAACTCTAAAAACTGAGTTCAAAATTCCAAGTAGATAATTAAATAACTAAATTGTGTGTTTTTTTGCCTGGATATGCGTTTGCCAAGAAAGCATGAGGATATGAATTTCGTGTAGTTTCTAGGATTTGGTCATGTATTATTTATATTGTTAAAAGTGTGTTCTGCGGTTACGGTAGTCAAATGACACCCCATAGCTGAAATCAGTCCTCCATGTAAGTCCCAGGCCATCTGGCCTTGTCATACACACGTTGTCGTAGGCAATGACGTTGTTTCACAGTACGTAGTGGACCTAGTCCTGCCTGCTTGAGATCAGCACGAAGTGGGCTCAGCAGATTTGTGCAGTGCAGTCGTAGACGCTCTCATCTTAAAGTATTTACAACACTATCAGAGAATAGAAATAAATATAAAATTAAATATATTAGAAACGCTATGGAACACAGATATTGCCGTGTTGTGGGAGCTAGACACACCTACATTTATGACCCCTTTTTCCTGATGTTGATTGCTTTCTGGGGGAGTCACGCAATACCGATATTGCTGCATGTCAATAAATACACTCGCATGTTGTTAAGATCAAAACGGTTAGGTCGCCAAGTGCGAGTTAGATGAAACCTAAAATATCAACAATTAAACAGTGTCGACTGCCAGGTGGGAAAAGGTAAAATCAGGTATCGCATCTTGGTCTGCGTCGGATGTTCGCAAACTCCAGCCGACTTTCTATTTTGTGTTACCATTTTTACTTGAAATTAAATAGATTTATTTTTGTATATATCAACTAATCTTTTGTTCTATAATTAACTACCTATAAATTCTAGCTGGAGAAAGTTTATCACAATTTATGACGCCATCGTGAATGACGCCGCCAAAGACATGTCAAGTCAGATGACGGATCAACCTATTTTATTAAAGGGGATGTTCCGATCGTAAGGTCTGGGGAGTGTCTGTGAAGTTTCCAGGGCGAAGAGCTCTTCCACAACGCAAAGCCACACCGAATCTTGCTTCCACGGCAAGCGATCGTGTCACATAGCTACATATCAAACGTAAAAAGCAAGCAAGTAATATTATTACTTTCGATATCATTGAAACAGCATTAACGTTTATTTAATACTAGTTCTCTATAAATACTATAAGAGACTTTAACAGTTATTTCCAAAACAAGCAAAAACACGTGTAAATTATTTACTCGATACCTAACTCTATGAAGATGGTGTCAGAGAAAAATGAAAGTTCGGCCTGAAATCCTAACACAAATTAAGCAACTGGGAATGATCAAATAGAAACGATGCAGGATACGTCACATGTATTGTTTAACCAAATGTATCGAACCAAAGTTGTTATCCACACACACACACACACACACACACCCACACATATACATATATATATATGTATATATATATATATATATATATATATTTCTATGTAAATATTTTTATAGGTGATTTTTATGTACGTTTGAAATTTATATATATATTAACGAAAATACGGCCTTTGAAGTTTAGGACGACTAATAATGCAGTTTTCTGCATCTTAACAACTTAAGAAGTGAAACAATTTAAATAATAGTAAGCTCAATAAAATCACTTGTAAAAATAATTATATAGAAATACATAAAATACTTGGGTGATAAAACACGTCCATATTTCTACACAGAGCGTCTTGGTCCAGTGGTAGAACGCTGGACTATAGACACCAACATCTATGGTTCGATATATGTGTAAGTTAGCCATGTTGATGACGGATGTGAGCCAGAAACACGTGCCCATGGATTACTTTTATGTACGCACAAAATTAATATATATATATATATATACTAATTGATAAAATTGACTTAAAATTTATATTTAGCAGAAGTACTTAATAATATGTTATATATATATATATATATATATATATATATATATATATATATATATATAATTCCCACACAATAGTGTGTGAATAATATGCTTAAGGTAAACATTTACCAAAACCTGACCGATCCTTGGGCTTGTCATTAATTTGGTTTTCATCGAAACTTAATGTTTTCTTTTACATTTGAATAGACTCGTCTGAGGCCTATTTCGAATATAAATGAATACAAATGTTGTCCAGTAGAAAAAAGTTATTCAATACCACCCATTGACTTTGAAGCACCATCACTCTGTTTTATTAAAAAAAAATATTTATATTTATACCGAAAATGTAACAACTAGAACAATGAATCATTAAATATTGATATCTAAAAAATATTCCAACATATGAGATCTCTTGGCAGCTTCAACTGACAAAGATGAATGTTAAGTAACGCTTTTCATGCGTGTTTACTCGACATAACCTTAACATTATTTATATAATTTAACGATAGAAACAAGAGTGATATAACTTGATGAGCTGATCGAAATATGTTAGTATTGAAATGATTGGAGTCATATACAAAGAGTTGTAGGACTATTAGTAGAAACATAAATACATGTGATAATTTTCTTTTGAAGCAAATTTTTCAGAAAAAAAAGTTCAAAAAAAGTAAAATTTAATAATGAAGACACACTTTTAAAAGAGAGAAAGACAAACAATTGCAATTTGAAAATAACACTGGTCAACAACGAATTGGTATGAGTTGATTTTGGACGAATCGAATGCGCTGAATCCAACAATTACATTGGTGTTGCTCAATCAGATCAAGTGTTTGACCTATGGCCATATGCTGTTTTTTTACGTTGTTGTTAACAAGTACGCATATGTAGAAATGATTAGGGTTTGAGTTAAGTTTATCTATGACCAATGTGTACTTATTTTTATTTTGCAGATGAATCAGATGGCTTCGGAAAAAAGAGCGTGCAGAAATTAGCCCCACGGATTCTGCTACAGATATGAAGAATACACTATTTCTCTGAATAGGCAGCCAGTCACAATTTTAATAAGGTGTGCTTACCACGTTTATTTTTGTATAAAACTTGGTGACCAGGATAACGCTTGAGAGCTAAACCTGGTTTGATGGACCAGTGACAAGATGAGTCCGAACTTTTGTATTCTCATATTTTAGAGAAAGCTGACAAACCATGACACATATTGCTAATTCTAAGCTGTTGATGTAAGTAGGATCAATGAAAAAGAACCCGGTCAGTCTCAAGTATCCTGATCTTCAATAAGCACGTTGGCTTGTAGCTCATTGTGATTGAATTCCAGTACCCATCTTCGTAAAACTTCCTGACATTAGTGACGAATGTGCCTCCAGTAGGGAAAGACATGAAAAAGAAGTAAAATAACTGGTTCTTGAACATGATGCTTATCATCCATTTTCTTGAAAAGGAGTTGAATGATCAAGTGTGCGAGCTCACCTTGTCAAAGGACTTTGCCGAACTGTCGGCATCGACATTGAAGGAAAAACACTTCTCTCTGACAGTGACTGCATCAGCTTCTTCCGCAACATGCATCAAGTGTACCTCCATTTTTTCTCTGAATAGAATGAATTGGTGTAATTTGATGATATTGCGCAGGTTCTGCTCAAACTTGGAGTGCCACAGCACAAACCCAACGATTGGAGACTCTTCATTGACATAATAAAACGATCACATTATTGTGTTCAGCTACACAACATCAATCATTTTGCCTCTGTACCCATCGTTCACTCGACTACACTGAATAAGTGTAACGCGGTGAAGTATGTGCTTGAGACAATCAGTTATGAGCAGCATAAGTGGTGTATTTGTGTTGATCTGGTGATGGCTTACTTTTTGTTTAAACAAGAGTATGGCTTCAGCAAGTACCCATGTTTGTTTGTACATATGAAATAGTAGATTATTTAATTTAATTATTTTAATAATTAATGATTAATTTAATTATTTATTTTTAATTATTTAGTTAATTATACATTTAACCAACTAGGTAGCCCTTTTAAATATTTTAGAAATGTTAACTAGTAAACGCTAGTCGTCGGCCGACTTTTACTTATTCAGCATTTACACTGAAGATTCCCATTAACTAATCTCCGCATCGGTAACCCTCTTAAACTCTCGAAATTATTGTGTCCTGCGTCCAAAATCCGGTTTTAATCACGGACCTTTTTTCTTTTACAATTATATTTATACTCAATGACCTATTTCTAAACCTATGACCAATCCTCGCTCGCATCCTACCAACCACACCCTTATCATATGAACCCTTCCTCCACATCCCCCGTTCCTTCCAACAGTTACCACTGCTCGTTTAACTAACCCTACCACTTTCTTCCCTCATGTTTCACTCTCCCTTCTGCCCAACCCACCACCTAATTTGGCCTCGCTTTTCAACTTAAGGTTTCCCTCTTAGTATCGCTGGAATAGTTCACCACTAATGTCATTTATTTTTCTACTATGGCCCAGGAAGTTTTTAAAATGGCCAGATTTCTCATATCAATTCTATTTAAGTGCGCTCCATCTACGATTGGAACTCAACATTTCACCATTGGATTTACTTCACTTTGAACACTTTCTCCATACTACCTCTACGAAAAAACTTTTTCGTCTTCTTCAAAATCTCCTTTTCATTGGACACTTTTCAACGGACAATTACCATCTGGACAAACAACATATATTTTTTACACGAACTCTTTTCCCTCCATTTTTAATAATATCTTTCAAATGTTTCGACTTTGGCTTTCCACAGCCAACTTATATATCTGTATATCTCCTCTGATTATAAGATTTCGATATTTGAAAAGCCTTGGCTTAAGGAAAGAATAATAAACATTAGTTTATTACAGAATATACTTTGCATCGAAGTTTGAAATAAATCTGGACATTCAAACATGTTTATCACTCTTATTTCTTTATAATTGATCTATCTCGTATGTTTAGCTTGCTCCATTTCACTATAGGTGGTATCTTTTAAAAGTTTACTTTTAGTTCATATTTGATTCTACTTCAAGCTCCTACAAAGTAGGGCTTGTTCTCCTATTTTGTGAAATGGTCAGAAAGGAATTACTTCCACTCTCAGCTAAAAACATACCCATCCCTTCTAATGAAGCTTACATTTGCAACCTCATACACTCCGTGAAAAAGATTATTACACACGTTGGATTGAGGGAGTTCCAACATGACTTACACTCCAAATACAACAACCAGAAAAATGACGGAAATATTATTTGATCTCCAAAACACAGTCAATGCTCACTCCCTATAAACTCTTCCAGGGAACTAAAAAGATTGGAACGGATAGCTGCATTCAGGTACGGTCTAAAACATCTTATTTTCCTAAGCAAAATGAACACCTCAACAATTTCGAAAATGATTTATTGAACCTAATTGGACATATCAAATTCAAAAAACATAAAAAACATTCCAACCCCTTTATCAAAAAAATCAACAAATTCACAAACAAGATCAAAAAGCACCCTGACATTATGGTCCCAGCAAAAACTTCTACAAATTAAAATATTCTGACTACAAAGGTTTAATCTACAAAAATTGAACAAATCTTATAAAACTACTTCTAGTAACATCTTGAACAGCATTTACAATGAGGCTAAATCCCTACTAACTTCTCTTAATATCCTTTATTACGCATACATTTTTACCCCAGCTACACCAAGATGCACTTTAAAAGACCACAACATAAATTTTCATGAAAACCCATCAATTAGACTAATTTGCCCATCCAAATCTGACCTATGTATATAAGCAATTTTTTTAGATAGCATCATTCCTAACTTTAGAAAAATTACATATATAACATTTAGTCCTCGGCGCAGGAATCCTTCCTGACTGTGAACACCCTTTCTTTGGCTCGTGATGTCGTCTATAGTAGCAGTGAAAACCAAGATGTGTCGGTCGTATCTCCTCTAGGTCGAGATGTTTGCTTCGCTGGTCCGCTGTGAAAGCAATGCCACACAAACAGAACAAATCGACAACAGAAACTAGTCAACAAACGGTTAGGTCTTTTCATAAGCAATAATTATTTGACAAAATGAACGGTTGGTTTTAAAATTTAACCCAAAGTCTGTTTTTCGATAATGGCTAGTTTACTAAACTATCTTATCTCTCTGTGTGTATGAATCTCTATTTACGATTTCCCGGTTGTTAAATAAGGTGTAACTTGATCAATGTTTGGAGAAACGGCGTGTGTGTGAAACTCCCTTTACGATTTCCAAGTTGTTAATTAAGCCGTAACTTGTCTACTGAAAACGGTGTGCGTTGGGAACAGCACGACCAAAGCCATTCCAACGAGGAGGCCTTTCGCGCGACCCCCTGCCTGGCTGGCCCATGCTTCAGCTAACACGACTGTCCAGCTCGAATTCCAATTTCTAACTGCCGGCTTTCTGTCTTCTCGTTTCCACAACAAAACGAAAAACGTCCAACTCATACTCTCTCTCTCTCTCCCTCTTGCTCTCTCTCTCCGGCAGGGCCGCTCTCCCTCCCGTCACCGCAAAAGACCTGTTATCTCTCTCTCTCCACCGTGGGGGGAGGGGAGTTTCCAAAATGCTTATTCTCTTTCTCTCTCTATGGGGGGGGGGCGTTCGCGCGCGTGACCCCCCACGAGCTGATATCCGTCAGTAACTAAAAAGACCCTTGACCAAATTGTTCAGCTGGTCAAACTCATCGAGGTACCGACATAATTGCTACATAAAATTTAAGGAATCCTTCCAGACTTTCGGCGCCATTCCCTTTCTTCGCCAAGACGACCGATTTGGGTTGAATATATACTAGTGGTAACTCTACCTCATTTCTACGTAGGATCCATCATCCTCGCTGAGATGCACACTGGTGCGCTAAGGTGCAATATCTCCGTCGGTCATGATCGTTGTTTCACACATACACCCTTTGGAAATCCTCTGGTGAGGTCATCAATTGGTTTCTAAACCTCAGAGATAATTCTAACTAATACTGGAGTTTGATCACCTTCGACATTAACAATTACTATCAGCTTATTTTTCCTATCCTACTAAACAAAGCGTTAATATTCGCTAAGAATAATTAAGACATCACAGACTTAGAGATAAAACTAATAATTCTGGCTGGAGATCCCTTTTAGAATTGACAATACCTTTTAGACCAGGAAGCATGCCCCAATGATTTTTATACCACTATGGGAGCCACGGACTCTGTCCAGGTTATTTGTTGAGAGGATTGAAATTTGACTTCGGACATCTACACGGTGGTCTATACAGGGACGATGCACTTTTTGTCTCTAAAGAGAGATCTAAACAATACAACACAAACATTAAAAACCTAGACAATTTCTTTAAAAACTTCGGATTAACCATAAATATAGAACCTGAGAAAAGAATATCTAACTTCCTTGACCTAACACTAGACCTCAATTCCGAATCATTCAGTCCCTACCACAAACCAAATCTAACCCTATTCTACGTACATAAGCTATCTAACCACCCGCAACCCATCATTCATTCAATCGTCTTCTCAGTTAAAATAGAATCTCAAGGTTATCAGCAAATAGATCAATCTTCGAGCAAAATGCCAGCTTCTATAATAATGCACTCCATTACACGGGATACACTGATTAAATTTAATATGAAAATAATCCCTCTATCCAGAAGAATACACCTTTAAATGTAATTACACACAAAATGGCAATACAGAATAAACAACGAGCTAGCACCACGCTACCTAAAAAACCCAAGACATATATAAATAGACCCACTAAAGCTGTCAATATTGACAATCCTGCTAACCCTCAAGAACGCAGTAAAAATAATGATAACAAATTAGAAGAAAGAATAGTATTGGGTTTAATACACACTATAATTGCAATGTGAAAACTAATATAGCTAAGGGATTTTTCAAAATCTTAGATAACTCATTCAAGCACCCACATAAGAACATAACTATTGTAAATAAACATTCTATAAAAATGTCCTACTCCACAATATAGCACAAACCATCGTCGCATTTAACAACAAAAAATTAAATCTGCCCAACAACCAGCACCTTCTATAACCCCCACTAATAACAGCAACTGCCACAAATCTAGAGACTCCCCAGTAAATGGTAATTGCATACGAAGTAACGTTATCAATGCCTGTACTGTTAAACAATTACTCCAAAACATCATCATGCAAACTAATACCTACATACAAATTCGCCACTCACCCTATTGCTCTCCCCATCTACAGCTCCCTGTACCAAACGAAACGCTAAATACCACCTCTCACACTACCCAACAATCCCCGCTAACTTATAACGAATTTGATCTCACCCCTAAAAGTCTCTCATCTTCCCCAACTAATAATACCGAACTAAATTTTGCCCAGAACTCGAGCATACAAACCCAAAGCATTCGCGATACTATAAATAACACAAATACTATAACAACAGCCCCACACAAAATACACACTTATATTGGAGCAAGTACCTTCCCCATTAAGACCCGAATCTCGAACTATTTCTACTCTTTCAAACACAATAATAATAATGCCACTAGCACCTCTCTATCGAATCTAATAAAAAGATTTAACATTAAAAACACTCCCTACTCCCTACGTTGGACTATATTAAAAAGATCTAACTCCTATACTGCCAACTATGCACACGTGAAACATGTATGATAGCTACAGCATCTAAGAGCTTAAATGTTATTAACTCTAAAAATGAACTCATATCTATTTGCATGCACAAGCGAAAATTTAAATACATTAATTTCATTACTCCCTCCGACACCCCTCCTCCCAGCCAACAACCCCCTTTCTAGCATCAGACACATTTTTAAATTATATAATTTGTTAATGTGTTAATCTTTATTCTTACCCCCCAACCTCACAAATAACCTTCCCAATTACATATCCTCCCCATTGCACCTATTATCTTTATCAACTCATAACAATTATTGTAAATTAAGAACTAACATATCTCTTCTTACACCCTACCGATCCTAAACCACTCTAATTTCAATACCATTATCTATACTCAACATTATAGCTCCTATTTCTTTTGCTTCACTTTTACTTCTACCGTCTTATTCTTCTGTTTGCCAACCTGCCCATACACTCTTCCGTTGCCTCTTACTTTTACTTCCTTCTTTTCTCCCTTGTATCCATTCTATCGACCCTGTATTGGCCTTTCTCTACTGACAATATCTTCCTCGTAGTTTCCATTTATCTCACATTTATTTACGCTCCTTGGTTTCTCTTTCAATTGGTCCATCTGCTTCCCCCTACACAACTGCTTACAACTCCAACGCACTGACATTACATTTAAGTTTAATTAATTCAACTCAACCCTACCCCATAATACTTATAATTGAAATCAGTTGTTACAAGCGGGCTCACCGTATCCCCTTAATAGTCCCACACCCTAAGTTGTAACATGATTCAGTGGGACAGGCTAGATGTATAACTATATATTAGGATTTTCTTACTTATTTTTTTAATTTTTTGATCACTTAATCATTAAATTATTCTTTGGGGCCTTATTCAATTATTCAATTACTTATCAAATTTTATTTTCATTTTTTTATTTATATTTATTTTGTATTCTGATTTATTTAGTTTTTTTAATTATTTAAACATTTCAGATAATGAAACTAGCTCACGCTGATGTTTGCCCGATTTACTACATATTCAGCATTTAAACTATAGATGCCTATTTATTGGATCCTTTATCTCCGCATTGGTAACCCTTTAAACTTTCGGAATTATTTTTGTCTTCCGTTCAAAACCCACTTTAACTACGACCTCCCTGATTTTAAAATGATATACACCCTTTCGACCTGATCTTCACTTATGGCTAAACCTTGCCCGCATACTTTTTTCCATTACTTCTTATGCTTTCTAATTTCACCCCCTGCTTATCTCCCATTTGTATCCATTCAATCGACCTTGTATACGCCTCCCTCTACCGACAATGTATTTCTCGTATATTCAATTTATCTCGCATTTAACTACGTTCCTTGGTTACTCCTTCAATTGGTCCATCTACTTCCCCCTATGAAGCCATTCATTACTTCAAAGCACTGGCACAATTTTAATTTTTACTCGATTCAACCCTAGCCACCCATAATGATAATAGAAATCAAGTGTTACAAGAAGTCTAACCTTATCCCCGAAATTGTCCCCTACCCTAAATGTTAATATGACTGAGGAGGGCAGGCTAGATGTATAACAATACATTGGGCTTGTCTTACCTTATTATTTATTATTTAATTACTTAATCATTTAATTATTCATTTAATTATTCGTTTAATTATTCATCTGGGCATTATTTAATAAATTATTTTATTTAATTATTTTAATAATTAATGATTTATTTATTTATTTTTATTTATTTTATGATACATTTAACCAACTAGGTAGCCTATTTAATTTTTTTAGAAATGTCACTAGTAAAAACTAGTCGTTGGCTGACTTTTACTAATTACACATTTAAACTTCAAATTTCCATTCGTTGGAATTCTTATCTCCGCATCGGTAACCCTCTCGGAATTATTTTGTCCTCCGTCCAAAATCCGGTTTTAACCACGGCCCCTCTTTTTCTTTTCAAATACTATTTATACTCAATGACCTATTTCTAAACCTATGACCAATCCTCGCCCGCATCCTACCAACCACACCCTTATCACTTGAACCCTTCATCCCCCATCCCCCCTTTCCTTCCAACAGCCACCACGGCTCGTTCAACTAACCCACCCACTTTCTTCCCGCATGTTTCACTCTCCTTTCTCTCTAACCACCCCCTACTAGTGCCTCGCTTTTCAACTTAAGGTTTTCTTTCTTAGTATCGCTGGTATAGTTCAACACTAATGTCATTTATTTTTCTACTATTGCCCAGGATGTTTTAAAAATGGCCAGATTTCTCACATCAATTCTATTTAAGTGCGCTCCATCTACGATTTGAACTCAACATTTCACCATTGGATTAACTTCACTTGGAACACTTTCTCCATACTGCCTCTACGAAATTTGTTTTCGTCTTGCTCAAAATCTTCTTTTCATTGGACACTTTTTCAACGGACAATTACCATCTGGGCAAACAACGTACCTTTTTTACACGAACTCTTTTAACTCCATTTTAAATAATATTTTTTTAAATCTTTGAACTTTGGTTTTCCACAGCCAACTTATCTATCTGTATATTTCCTTGGATGAGTAGATTTCGATCTTTAAAAAGCCTTGGCCTAAGGAAAGAATAATAAACATTAGTTCATAACAGAATATACCTTGCATTGAACAATCGAAGTTTGAAATAAATCTGGACATTCGTACATGTTTATCACTCTTATTTTTTCTATCTTTATAATTGGTATATCTCGTATATTGAGCTTAAACCATTTCACTATAAGTAAAGGTTACTATTAGTTTACATTTAATTCTACTATATAAATGTATATATATATATATATATATATATATATATGTGTGTGTATGTGTGTTCATTAAACAAGTCCGCACATTGATCAAACTAACTAAAATCAAATATTCCTTCAAGAGCGCTCGATTTAAACTAAAGCTGAATAAGTGACCCTTATATAAATATTGATAGAGCCTACGGAAATTAAATCACGTTTCTGCTCTAAGCACACGTCGTCGAGTTATTACGATTGTCAATATTGCGGCATTTGCAATGCACACGAGAGTAGATGTATTTGCGTACGTTGTTTTTATCTATCTATCTATATATCTATCTATTTATCTATCTATAGGTATACATATATATAATATATGTAGTTATATATATATATATATATATATATATATATATATATATATATACATATATATATAAATATGAATGCACATCAACGCATATATATACATGGATATATATATATATATATATATATATATATATATATATATATAGAGAGAGAGAGAGAGAGAGAGAGAGAGGGAGAGGGCGGAAGAGAGAGATAGATAGAAAGAGAGATATAGAGAGAGGGAGAGAGAAACAGAGAGTAAGATAAAACTTAAAAGATATAAATAATATATTTTACTAGTTTACTATCAGGATAACAACACACCTCAATATAGTGTATAGAGCAATAATAGTAATTGAATGACATAATAAAATAAGAATTATTTTTTGATAGGTCTTACTGTATATTTATACTCCACCACAGTTAATCTATATATACGACAGATCAGGAAGTTATGGTTTGCACACCTCCTATCAGCTCATAAGAAATCTTAATTGGGCATTATACTATTCAACACCGAGTGAGTCTTCTGAACTTTCTGATGACTTTGTTTTTTCTATCGTTTTATTAATTTGCATACACACTGAATAAACTGTTCAGTCATCTACTGCACCAATTGCAAGCAAATCTCCCGCCTGGATAACTTTTTGGTTTTTGACCTACTATTTACCACTTGGATTATTTTCTCATCGTCTTCTCTGAAATCTTTCTTGAAATTGTTTAAAACTTCATGACAAGATAAACTGAATAACTCAATATATTTCATGGTTTATATATTTCTATGTATTATTTAAATATATTTTTATATATTTTCAAAGTTTAATTTTATTACCTGCGGTAATGACATTTCGTAAATAGCCCTCGGAGAAGAAGATTTTCTTTGAAAACTCATGAATTAAAGACGCGGTATCACTCCTTGTTATTATAACTGTAATAACATTTAATAAATTGTTCATTCTATTATGTTATTCAATGAGGTGCATATATATATATATATATATATATATATATATATATATATATATATTTACAAATATATACACCTATATATATATATATATATATATATATATATATATATATATATATATATATATATATTTATAAGGTGAGTCAATGAAAAATAGTTAGACCTGTAAATGGAAAGAGATCATAATCTTCAGTTGTTCAGAACAAGGAGCATTTAGTGAATAACAATATTTATTTTTCTTCTCTTTCAATTGCATTCCTTAAGTAATTTCCCTCCCCCATAACACCCAATTCTCTTATTCACTATTTATCTATCATGAGTAGACGCTTTACTAATTCGAATTTCTCTAGTTGAAACATTTAACCTATCCCTTAATACTCACTTATCTATGGCTGAACTGCATTGCCGCCCGACGACTGCTTTGCGGTTGTCTTTGATCTTGGTGCTGATTTGCCATCCCTTATAATAGTATGCCATTGCCTAATATCTTGAGTACAAGTATTGGTGCTCCGGATATGCATGTTTGCATGTGTATATGTATATAGTCGCAAGAAATCTCTAGTGTATATATTAGTGGTACGGATTTCTGTAGACATGTGGCTTATGTGAATATGTGCGAGGATACTGAGATGCTTTTGGTTTTGTGGAGGCGTGTATATATGTATATATGTGTATGTGTATATACGGGTATGTATGCATACATGTGTGGATTTTACATGTGCATTTGTATGTATATGTGATTATGTCCACGTACTGCGCGTATATGCATGTGTACATTTCATGCCCTATTGTATGGGATGCTCATTGACATGGGGAGAAGTGGAGTACTGCCCCGAGCGGTTGAGGGCAGCAGGGCAGCTATACATCTATATACCTATTTATCCCCATTTTAAAATTATATTTTATTTTTTTCATCCTATTATTCTATCCTTTATTTCATTTTTCTATTTCTCACTTTCTATTGCTTATTAACTATTTAATTTTATATTATACTCTGTACCTGCTAAAACATCCTTCGGCTCTTTTCCATATTTTGACAACCTACACTGTCAATTTATATTATTGAATGACAATTAGTTAGAAAACCCTTCAGAAAAATGTTCTTCTACATAGATATCTATTTAACCCTAAGGAGTTTTTAAAGCCATTACGGGGAAAACAGTTCCTTTCTTCATCTCTTATAATCCCATAAACCCTCCCGATCCCATCTCCCCACCCAGTTTTTTTATTTTTTTATCTAACCATCTTCACAGCCTTTTTCCTTTTTGCCCCGCCAATAAGTCTATTCATCTTAGCAAAATCTACCTCAAGTTATAACCTCTGAATCTTATCTGCATTTAATCTAAACTTAAAACCCAACGGGAATTCAATTTCCCAGTAATGACCAGAAGTTATAACATTTCTTAATTTGACCACCCAGATTTTATATTTCTACCCTCTTTAGCCTAAACATCATTAACCCTATTCCCCACTCATAGGGTTGGTGCCTCTTCCCTCCATATTCTCTCTTGCTTTTTACCTTACTCTTTTATTTTTTATTTTTTTCTTCTCTCCTTTTCTTCTGTTTGTTTTTGTTCTTTTTTACTTTTTGTTTTTTGTCTGTTCCTCCTTTTTTCTTCTGTCTTTTCGGTTCGTACCCCCCACCTCCTTTGCTATTTACACTTTTTTCTTTCTCTCACCTTCCCATACATATCCCACAATTCCAAGTAAGTTTCACACTTTACAACAATTCGAATTAACATTTTTCATTGAGTTTTGGTTCGTTCCTTTTTTCCTTCGGATCTGTTTACTTGAAAACAGGAAGAAATGCGTTTGCTTAATATGGC
>OY744535.1:82387140-82392140 GCA_963556195.1 Sepiola atlantica
ATACACATGTTTACTTATGTTGTTCCTTTTAAATTAGAATTAAGTATCATTTCATATAATGTGCATGATTTAATTAGTTATATTTTGTGTGTTATTTTGACAATGTGTCAACGTATATAACATCCGACCATTTTTAAGTACACATTTTCGAATTTCGGAATCTGTATCTTAAAATTTTGTATCGACCTGAAATACGAGGACATATTTTCTCGTTCTCGCAGCTTTGAAATATAATGTGTTAAGTTATTCTCAGTTGTTGTCGTCAATATTTAGAATTTAACATTCAACCTCATAAAAGATGGCCTTTAGAACTGAATGTTAATCACTTCCTTTTAGCTTTACATACTACAAAATCAACTCCAAGTTTATACAAGTTCCAGAGTTCAAAATAAGATGTATAATTGTTATGCTTTTTTAGATGAAGATATATTGTTTGTATATTTGGATTATTCGGACAACTGTTCTCATATTAAGTGTAATTCTCACAAAGTTTTCGCCGATATATCTTGTCGAACTTGGGAATCATTCTGTCGAACTCTGGAATATGTACGGAATTTCAAACGGAACCCGTTATTTATTCAGGGGTAGTATGCTCTCGTTTCGTCAACCATGATCGGGTAAGAAGTCTTCAGAAATTCGCAATTGTATTCTAAGCATCGTCCGCATTGAAGATTGAAATTTCAACCTACAGAAGAGTGTCAGTTAAAACTGTATTATACTTAGTACCTTATTTATTACGCCACGGGTGCTTGTGCAAGGTAGTCTGATTCATCCAATTCATACAAATAGTAATAATTCAATCATACACATTTTACTTTAATCGGAGGTTTATTTTGCCGAATATAATTAAAGCGAAACTATAACTAGTTGGCAATGGTAGTAAATATTATGCTAATGATACTAATTATCAATCAAAGACACGTGACGCAATGCATAACAGTAATAACTGATGATCAGTTCCAAGTTCCGTTTTCTGGGAATTGATGGTGCGTTCGTGAATACAATAACGAATAATTTAATAATTCTACCCAGTCATTGCTGATGGTATGAGAGCAAGATTCACCTTCAATAAAAATAAAACGGTTCCATTCGAAAACAAAAGTATTTAATAATTATCTGCGTCATGCAGGAACATTCCCATCTTTGGCAAGAAAATGGTTATAGTTTAATTGGCCGAAACACTATGATATAATCATGCAAAATAAGACATGCAGGCTAAAGAATGTCAAGAATAAAAACTAAAAAAAAAATTATCGGATAACATTTGAAACGTGAGAAGTATTTATATTTGTTTTCAATGTTGAAATCCTCTGATGTTTATAAACTAATTACGCTAATTAAAATGCAATCTTTGCCCTATATAATTTCTTGTTTTTCAATTACATTTAATTACATTTATATTCCCATTTTTGTGTATTTCAAAGAAAATAGTAATATAATTAAATAAGAACACATGGGATTGGCAATAAACCATAACTGATGATAATTGTAATTCCCATGGAAATTAATGAAGGTGCAGTATCTTTGATGATAAATACACCCATTGGAGATGTGAAAAATTAGTAAATAACAGATTTATTTTAGAAATACCTTTTATAATTTTCCTAACATTTTGTAAACGTACTACTGTTATATACGACTAACAAAATCAGTTTCACATTTAAAAAAACAAATGTATGGAAAATGAATATATATATATATATATATATATATATATATATATATTTATTTGTATATATAAGCATATATAATGATAGACACCGCGTATATTATATATAATTTAATATTTCTTGGAGCCGAAAATTTACACATATTTATGGACATATATTACCACATACTATGATAAATTCTGAACAAACATATGAACCAACTGCCTTCTAAAATGATAATTTTGTAAACAATTCCGCAATACGTTATATATATATATATATATATATTTATATATATATATATATATATATGTATATATATATATATATATATATATATATTAAAATATATATATAGGTAATTTTATATATATATATATATGTGTGCATGTGTGTATATATGTATATACACATGTATACATGTATGTATATATATATATATATATATATATATATATATATATATATATATATATATATATGAATGAAGCAATCCAACAAAAGATACATGCGTCAACTAATATTTTATAATTAGTGAAACATCCGGATAAAAACTGAAGCTCAATATACTGGATAGGGCATAAATATTATAATATAAAATGAAGTAATAAAATAAGATGTCAATCAAATTTTATTAGAATTCAAAGTTCAAGCAAAGTATCCTTAAGTCCATAGCTCATGAGTTTTCAAAGATAATTCTTCTCTTAAAAGGACGATTACCGCAGTTATACTACTACAGGTAATAAAATTACGCTTTGAAAATATATAAAATTATGTACACAAATACATAAAAATACATAACGTCAAACATATCAACCAACAAACATACTTTTTGTTGAATCCATACAGTTTAATTTTATCAGATTAGGAAGTTTAATTTAAGGTTTAGTTTGCCCAATCAAGAAGTATAATATAAATTAGGGTTTAATTTTTCCTAATTAAGAAGTTGTAAATATATTTAAGGTGTAATATTTCCTAATTACTATATCTTTACAACCTCTTAATTAGGAAATAAACACTTCCTAATCTGATAAAATTAAATCTTAAATTAAACTATTAAATTATTAAGTTCTAATTATTTTGATAATTTCGTAATTGGGAAAATTAACTCTTTATTGGGAAAAATTAAACCTTAGGACAAGTTACACTTTTTAATTGGGGAAAGTTAAACCTTCAGTTGGAATTTCTGGGCTGATAGGATTGAATCTTAAATTAAACTATTAAACACTTTAATAATTTCTAACCTGATAAAATTAAATCTTAAATTAAACTATAAAATTATTGGAATTTAATTACTTCGTAATTTTTAATTTCATAAATATTCTAGATTATTTGATAGGACGAGATTTGTGAAATCGGTTTTTACTGTAAGCTAGATTTTAAGTATATATATATATATATATATATATATATATATATATATATATATATATATATATATATATGTATATGTATATATATATATATATATATATATATATATATATATATATATATTGTTTTTAGGCAGCATTTTTTTCATTTATGCTAACTCGAACATTTTCTTATACAATTCCATCTAAGTTAATCATACCCACATACTTAGTCAACTGCGCTTTACAGATGTCTTCATGTTCAGGTAAACATTACTGACCCTATTTCCTTGCCCACATTTCATCATCATATGATATTAATGTTATCTTCTCGAATTCATATACAGGGTGGTGCAAAAGTCGCGCATTGGTTTGTTTAGGTGATAGAAACTACAACATTTCAAGTAATTGACTAGGCTTTTCTGATAAATAATACATTTACTTGGTCATTTTGTTGCAGTAGTTTTTAAAAATTATATCCTTTAAATGGCCACCATTTTTGGCCTCACAAAGACGGCCTCTTGTTAGGGCATTTTCCATTACAGCCATTAGAATAACTGGCTCTAGTTCTTGGATTTCATGTCTGATATTGTTTTTAATCTCTTGGATTGTTGAAGGCTTGTTCACATATACCCTTTCCTTAAGATAACCCCAAAGGAAAATGTCAGGGGCTGTTAAATCCGATGAACGTGAAGGCCAGTTAAAATCAGAAAATGTGCTAATTAAGCGCTCGCCAACCCCTTAAGAGCGCCATACTTTGTTGGGCAGTGTAGGCAGTAGCTCCATCTTGTTGGAACCACATTTCTTGGTTGTCCTGAACAGCTGGTCTTAAAAAATATTCAATCATTTGTTGATATCGCTGTGCAGTTATCGTCACCGCGACACCTTCTTCGTCTTCAAAGAAATATGGACCGATCATTCTTTTCGAGGTAACACCACACCATACGGTACATTTTAGTGGATGTAATTTACGCTGATGAACAGTTCTTGGATTTTCAATGGCCCATATTCTGCAGTTTTGCTTATTTACGAAGCCGTTCAGATGAAAATGGGCTTCGTCGCTCATTATCAGCTTATGGATGAACTCCTGTTGTTCTCTGGCTAATTGCTGAATGTGAACAGTATAAACCACGCGTGATTGCAAATTTGTGGGTTGTAATGCCTGTACCAATTGAATTTTGGATGGAAACATATGCAATTCACGCAAAATTTTTTGAAGTGATCTTCTGGACATCTCAATCTCAGTGGCTCGTCTTCGAGTTAAGGTGTCTGGATTTTCAGCAATGCTATCCACAACGGGTGCTACATTTTCTGCTGTCCGTACTGAACGTGATCTGCCAGATCGTTGAAGATCACTGACTGAACCCTGCTGTCAAAATCGGGCTACAAGACGATCAATTGTGGTCTGACTGGGAGATTGTCTGACATTATAATGCTGACGATAGGCTCTTTGGGTTAAGATTATTGAACGATGGTTTCCGAAGTAAAGTTCAATCATTTTAGTTCGTTATTGAGTGCTATATTTTTCCATGATAAATTATCAATGCTTATATCTGTTATATTCTGAAAAATAAGGAGAACATTTTATTAAATGTAAAAGTTGTTACTGATTCAAAAAATGCGTTACATTTACGCCACCCTGTATATATATATATATATATATATATTTATATATATATGTATATATATATATATATATATATATATATATATATATATATATATATATATATATATATATATATATATGTATATATATATGCATATATATATAATGTATACGTTTATATATGACAGTAAATCATTGCATCATATGTTTTATTTTCTGTTGTTCAGATGAACAATATTACACGTATCTGTGGAAGAAAATTCGCAGCATACATGAAATAAGTTCAAGCGATCATATCAAATAGTAATACAGAAATAATATTTTACAACATTAAGGAAAATGTTACAGGTATTAGGTATTATAGCTGCTACTTCGTTCGAATTTTAGCAT
>OY744535.1:82394640-82404640 GCA_963556195.1 Sepiola atlantica
AATAGTACATTACAAGCACAACATATTTTCATCTTACCAGTTTCTTATTCTACTATTATGGGATATACACGCTACGGAATACAAAAACAAGTGCATTACAAGAACAACATATGTTCATTTTATCAGTTTTTCATTATATAAGTGCCTAGATAGTGTTGTTGTTGTTGATGATATTAAGCGTAGAGACAATCTCCGACACATGTAACGTAAATATAGTAAAGGCCACACTTTAATACTTGGGTTATAACATTTTGTATTTCACTAGAGTTTCTTCAAAAAACTGTTTTTCAGCAGAGGAATAATACACACTATAGGTGTAAACATGATTCGTCATCCCATCATTGAATGCACATCCGCTGTTCTGATCTCCGTACTTTTTATACTAATTCATAGATCAGCAAGTTTGCAATTTTAATAGTTCGACTTCTTAAATTAAAAATTGTATCTTCAGCAACAATATCAACTATAAATCAATGTTTCTTACTATTATCAGTGTTTAATATATCGCAATAAACAAACAGTTATAACATTTATGAAAACACCTAGAAGATAAGTCAGTTGTGAGACTAAATACCTTCGCCTGGAAAAATTAAGGGGAGCCAAATTATTATTTAGGGGGGGTACATGGCAGTTAAAAATATCAGATCAACTAATCATTTTTTGAAAAAGATGGAAGTTGAAATTCCGTGACAATTGCAACGTACAATTTAGAGAATAACGCAAATCAGATGCATCTAGTATAAACAGTTCTCACCAAAAGTATTGCCAGTAATGTTTACGTCACTTGACACTCTACCAATTCATCCTATAATTAAATCAGTTCTAAGTTAGACCATGACTGATCTAATTATATATATATATATATATATATATATATATATATATATATATATATATATATAATGTATATTATATATAATATATATATATATAATACATATTATACATAATATTTATATATATATATATATATATATATATATATATATATATATATATATATATATATATATATATATAGTCTAAAGAAGAAGAAAAAAATGCAGTTAAAATTCCCAGAGAAACTAACTAAATCACAAAATAGTGCAGACTTAATATTTGTTGGAAAATTCATAAATAAATAAAATCTTTAGCCTGAAGATTTTCCCCGGGGATGAAACGCGGGAGCTTCAGTATAACTTAATTGCCATTAATATATGTGCATAGCTTACTACCTAGCTCTACTTACGTATTGAGCACTGTTTAAGTAAACACTAAAAAATGATACATAAAGAACTATATCTATTTATCAAAAAAATAGTAATATATATATATATATATATATATTTATATATATATATTTTTATTTATATGTATATATATATATACATACATATATACATATATATATAGAGAGAGAGATGGAGAGAGAGAGAGAGAGAGAGAGAGAGAGAGAAGAGCATATTGCAGTGTTAGTGCAGTTCCAACGAGGGAAGAGTATATATGTAAATAAGTAAGGCTTCCATCATTTGTAAAAAGTTTTTCCAACATTTATTTTTATTTTCTTATTTTAGTATTTTATAATTTTATATAACGCGCTTGCAAGCGGTAGTCCGCTAGCATAACATATGTAAATCCATTGGACGAAATGGTTTTCGTTTGTAAAGAGTTTTGTTTCATTTGAGGAAATGTGTTATTGTTTGGCGTTTCTGTGCATGGGTAGGTTTGCGGGTGTGTGTGTATGTGTTTTTATATTTTTATATTTTTTATATTTCATTTTTACAAAGAAATAAAAAGCCCTAAATATATCAAGAATAGAAGCCAAAATCGACATACAAGAAGACAACAAAATACACTTCACTAAATAATACACGGTCATCGATAACAAAAGCTCTACTTAAATGAAAGAATTATGCCCCACGAACACTCACCAATTTTTATCAAAACACTAGGAATACAAATGCAAAGAGGAGGAATACAAATCCAGGAATATTGTCAAAAAAATAACCTGGCTAAAGAGGCTTACCCGACAAAGAATATACACAACAAACGGCATATTAAAATAACAAAACGAAATACAACACACAAACACACATACACCACAACCCCAGTTACTCACAAAGAAACAACACAAATATATCCACATCATTTACCCACCTCCTACAACAATTTCAATCCAAATCATTACTTAGCCAACCTCGCAACCACACACACATATACAATAAACTACTAACAAAATAAAAGGATTTACGAACAAACTTAGAATAAAAAGAACAACTTCTACAGACTACCTAAGATACATGAATCAAAGGAGATAATAAATGCCATCAACACATATAAATCAGAATATATTAGTGCCCAAACCCCAGTGAGCTTACATTTAGACCCATTGGAGAAGGACCATCATGCTCAACAAGCAGACTGAGTAACTTAATGAAAATACAACTAAACCCATTAATCTATCAAACCAAGGGCTACATAAGAGACGACATACACTTTATAGGCTCCTTACCACAAACACTAAATGCCGGGAGTAAATTAGTCACAATTGACGTAAGCAGCTGATATAGCAACATACACCATGACTTAGGTAAACAGGCGATATCACACTGGATTGACCAAGACCCACAAATACTGCACTACAGATACGCCAACCAATTACTCCGTGACAGCATAGGCATTATTCTTAACACGAACTATTTTGAATTCAATAACAAACACAATATCCAGATTATAGGTACATCAATCGGAACTAAAATGGCAGCAAAATATGTTACCTTCACCCAAGTCTACCTAGCAAAGATCATGGCATAACTGATAGAATAAATATATGGACAGAATATTCAAACAATTTTCATAAAACTTTTGAAAATATATCTGAATAATTATTTTATCCTTTGGAAACCCACATAAGAAACAACAATAAATTACACAGCATTCTACAAAACCTACACCCCAAATTGAATTCATCATTGCACACACTCAAACAGCACTTCACTTCCTGGTTGTATTAACTAAAATTAACAACAATTAGATTATCCCATGCATCTAACACAACCCAATATACACCCAACAATATATTCACTTTAGAAGGCATCACCTCTAAAGCTGCCTTTAATGTATTCCATAGTCCTTAGCACGCAAGATCTGTACTATAGTCATTGACAAACTACGGTACACATTAACAAGAAGAAGATACCCCCTACAAATAATACACAAAGGTATAAAAAAGCAGAACACATACCATTATAAAAATTACACATCCCCCAAAACGGAAAAGAACATATATATATTAGCATACATTTCTATACACAACAAAAACAATGCAGAAGTATTCACTGAAATAACAAGAAACATAACCTTACTCAACAAAAATAACAAACAAAACAACATAATGTATATATATATATATATATATATATATATATATATATATCAAACATGTTTAATTAAGGTGCTCTTTATATAAAAAAGTGATTAAAGCAACAGTCAACCTAGTGAACATTACTATGCATACAATATATATATATATATATATATATATATATATATATATATATATATTTATATTTATATATATCTCTCTTTATCTTTATCTCTCTCTCTCTTCTTTTTCCATTAGTCTTTCTACTCTTTACTCTCTAGCTCTGGACATAACTCTTTTATCTTTTTTGAAGGTGTTTTTTTCATTTCTTAAATTTTTTCATTTTTTGGGGTTCTTGTCTTGATTCTACACACAGTTTTACCTCCTCTCCTCTTTCTCTCTCTCTCTCACTCTCTTCATCCTATCTATATATCTATCTTTCTTTCACTCTCTTTATTTCATTGTCTCTATTCTTGGTCTTCTTTCCTTTTGTCTCCTTCTCTTTCACTCCCCCTTTTTTGCCTCTTTCTCTGTTTATCGTTATCCCCCTAGCTCTATTTATTTTTCTCTTTCTTTCCCACTCTCGTTCATGCTCTCTTTTTCGTTCCCCTGCTTTCTTTTTCTCGTTCTCCCTCTCGCTTCCTCTCGTCCCCTCTTTTTCTTTTCCATTTTCTTTTTTACTTTTTTTTTTCTTTTTTCTATAAACCCTCTATCTTTCTTATGTTTTTCTCTTTCCCATTCTATCTTTTTCTCGCTTTCTCTCTTTCTCATTCTCTCTGTCTCTCTTTCTCATTCTCTCTCTTTCTTGTTCTCTTCTCGTACTCTCTCTCTCTCTTGTCATTTTGCTTTTTATCGTCTTCTTTCTTTTCTTCTTTATCTCTCAATATATCTTTCTACCGCTATCTCCTCCTGTGTGTTGTATGTATACATGTATGTATGTGTGTGTATGTATATATGTGTGTATGTGGGTGTACGTATATATATATATATATATATATATATATATATATATATATATATATATGTATATATATATATATATATATAATATGCGATAGGTGTTTTGATAGGTGTTTTGGGATATTGTTTGCAGCATCACCAGTTAATTTCTCGGATTTTATTATGGTCATATAATCATATAATTTACTTGAAATAAGATAGCTTTAAGAGTTTTTCTGCAGATAACACGTTTGGAACATGGTAATTAAATCGCCTTATTTGTGGATATATATATATATGTGTGTGTGTATGTGTGTATATATGGGGGTATGTGTATGTATCTATGAATATGTATGTATATGTATGTATATAAATATGTGTATATATATATAGGTATGTGTGTGGGGGTATGTGTATGTGTGTTTATGTATGTATACATATATGTATGTTTGTATATGGTCTGTGGCTATTTTCAAATCCTTTGTTTAGCCCACCCCCGCCCACATTATTCATTAGTCTCTAGACAGGAAGTGTCATCCTCCAAAGAACAGAGGGAGGGTGTTGCAATTCCCTTCTCACTAGATACTTATAGATTAAATATGCTTCAAATGTTCCCCCTGTCTCTAAATATGTATTACATAGGTTGTTACCCCTCTCTCTCTCCAATTATATTTGAATTGTCGAGTAGGAATTTAACATTTTTTCAGTTTAAAATATGTAATCGTCTAAATCGGATGCTTGAAAATACCATAAGGTTGAAATAAATCATTGCATCTATGATTATGGTATTTCATGTTGCTACATTATATATATATATATATATATATATATATAGAGAGAGAGAGAGAGAGAGAGAGAGAGAGAGGGGAGATATAGTAGATTGTATATACATATATAGATATATATATGTATATATACATATCTATCTATCTATATATATATATATATATATATATATATATATATAGATAGATAGAGATAGAGAGAGAGATAAAGAGAGAGATAGACAAACTTAGAGCGCGCAGTAAAACGTACTTATCAATTATAATTTTAAAGGCTTATATAAAATGTTACGTAGATGCCATGGGTACTATAAAACGAGCGTTTCTCTTTTTTTATGATTTCCTATCTCTAAGCCTGCTCAAGTCATATATGTTTCTCTTATATACGCACAGTCTATTTATATTAACCTTTAAGTTTATCAAGTTAATCGTAAAAGAAACTTACAGCGGTGCCCATTCTTTCGTATGTCGACTTACCTATTTAATATACTAGTGGATTTAGTCTCCTAATTAATACATTATAAACAAGTGGGGGCACACTAATATACAATACATTTGGAAAAAATAAATGAAAATTGAAAGCATGTTCCATCTGTATTTGTTTTCGTATTTCTTTACAGTTGAGACACGTCCGTGTTGTACGAAAGCGTTTCAGGGAACACACGTCGGAATAGGTTATCTCTGATATCCTCTCAGTGGACGTCGTTTTGAATTAGAAGTGATAAATATAATCGTATCACGTATCGATGGGTCCGGGTTATTCTTATCTCATATAGATACGGGATTATCGAATGAGAAAACACGGGATTATTTCTTTACGTGGATCGACGGAATATGAAACGCAACAGCTTACTTTGAGCTTTATTCCTAAAACACCATCTACCCTCATAATTCAGAAAGATCTACCGCTGTTTATCTTATTTAAATTTCCAGATGGTCTCAAAGATTAATATATATATATATATATATATATATATATATATATATATATATATATATATATATATATATATATATAAATTAAGAGTGTGGGTAAAAAAACACGAGGCTAAACTCTGCCCGAATGCAAGCAAATTTCCGATGGCAAAAAAGTCCGGTCAGAAAGTTCAGCGGAGAAAGTGAATTGTAGATAGCTAGGTCGTTTAAAGGCACGAGAAATGACATGAGAGGATTCAAAGTTAAACTCCAAAAAACACATCTTCAGGTTCGGCGAAGATAGATAGAGTGTCCCGTCTAAGCTCAAATATATATTGGTATATAAAATGACTAATAGTAATAGTAAGTGATATTTGTAGTGGGAGAATCTAAAAAGTATCGCCGATAAACGGTATTTGCACACCAAACATTGATTGTTGGCGGTCAGTGTTCCTTCACAAGTAATATTTCTTATTGTCTGCTATATAGACCCGGCAATTGTTTTAGTTTTCTGTAACATTTTTGCTAAACAAAAAACTCTAATGACGTTATTACATTTTCCAACAATGTGTTGCTTACCGCATGTACACAGGCATTGCCTGACAGGAATTTATATGACTTAGATGGTCTTCGATACACTGTTACTGATGCAATTGAACCATGCAAGGCTATTATTACATAGTTTTTCTTTTAAATAGAAAAACTAAAGCCAAATAAGATAGCAAGCGTGTCAGTAATAATAACCACGAAATAAACATTTTCTATTACTTTTAAAATTAAAATTACTTTATTCTGCAGATTAAGGGTTTACTGATGACTGTGCTCTTCTATGCTGTTTATTGCCTTCGACAGAAGCTGTCTAAAAATAATTATTTAACGAAAAGAAACTATTTGATCAGTAGATGTATCTTTAGCGAGCTGTCTTTTAACTGGTGTTAAATATAAGTATTTTGCCATAAGAATATCTCCTAAAGCACGCTATTGATGTGTGTACATTCAAATAACAGCATAGCCAAATCAAGATGCAGTAGTAACAGGGTGCAGTAATGCAGTAAAATATATTGTTACTTCTTTTTGTTCTACTGTATAAGTAATGTGAGCATAAAATGTAGGTTTTATGTTATTGAACTTTTAAAATAGATTACGCATTTTTAAAGAGCCGTATATATATATATATATATATATATATATATATATATATATATATATATATATATATATACGTATATATATATATACATATATATATATATACATATATATATATATATATATATATATATACATATATATATATACATATATATATATATATACATATATACATATATATATATATATATACATATATATATATACATATATATATATATAATAAATAGAGGTAGTTTGCTTGCAGCATTGTGTGCAATATGTATAAGAAGAGTATTAGAAGGCTATCGCAATGCAAGAATGAAAATATGTCGGCGTTTAGCAGTAAGGCAAAAACAAGTGATTTTAATGTATATGTGTTATCCAAAAAATGTAATACGTGTTTTTCTTATATAGCAAATCTTACTTGATTAGGCAATACTTCAACACTGTGATGCAATGTGTGTGACCGTGTTCCAGAATATATTTCGAGGAAGACGTCGTTGTCAAATGTTGGGTGTTCCAAAAATATATGTGTATTTATTGTTTTTATATAAATATATAACACTGCATCAGTGGGGTCAAATATAACATATCAAGGAAAAAATTAAAATAAAATAAATAAGTAATTAAAATAATAAAAAAAACAATCAGTTATAGTTTTAGTTTTATTACATCTGCTGCGGATATCAATATTTACTGCGTTGTATTGCCATTATGCACATTTTTTTAGATTTGAAACACTCACCATTTAACAAAGAAGTCTTCCTCGAAACATATTATGGAACGCCGTCACAACCATTACATCACACTGTTGAAGTCTTGCCTAATCAAGTAAGAGTTGCTATATAGGAAAACAATTATTAATTATTTTTTAAAACATATATAAATTAAAATTAATATTTTTGTCTTACTTCTCAACACCGACATATTTCCATTTTTGCATTGTGATATACTTCTAATACTCCCCTCCCTCTCTCTCTTTCTCTCTCCTTTTCTCTCTCTCTCTATCTTTCTCTCTCTCTTTCTCTCTCTCTCTGTATATATATATATATATATATATATATATATATATATATATATATATATATATATATACACTGCCACTAGCGATGTAAGCTTTCTAATAATAATTCAATTTACTCATCCTTAAATTAACCAATTTCAGTAATTATTTTAGGGAAATCGTGCCACATTATGATAACACAAGTTCATGGATATTGTTGTGAATTGTTTGTACAGTTACTAACGTGTTACCGGATTTTAGCGTGGCCAGATATACTAGCTCCTTTACTTCTTAAAAGCAATTGGATTTTAAAAATGGCTACGTGATAAAACAAAATGAATTATAATAAACGAAACGGCTAAAGAGCACAATCACTTGTGTATGTTCCCGAAAAAAAGTCATAATGTGGATACTGTAAAAATATTTTTGGAAAGCTTTTATCTCCATGAAAGACACGATGAGATGCGTTAATATGCAATGCCGTCAGCAACAAGGATTTGGGGAGTATCGGTTGTCAACTCTGTAGTAAACTTGGGCAATCAATGAGCTTAGTCTGTATAGCAGCTGCGTTTCCTGACGTACCAACAATAATAAAGAATGACATTTTAAAAACAATGGCGGCTGTAAAAGTTACATTTACAGCAAGACACAACGTTTGAGAATGAAATAGATAAATAAATATATCAAGTAGAATATGAGTAAGGTTATTTTTACTGATGAATCCCGGATTAGCCTTTATATACCTGATGGTTAGGAAAAATGTTTGGTTGTATTTCGGAGATAAGAGCCACATTCGTTTCAGACGACCAGCAAGGGTGTGCGAGTATTATTGAATATATACTTGTTAGTAATATACTGGTACCGGAAGGAGTAAAGTACGTATGTTGCCTATGTTCATCTCTTAAGAAAATAGTACCTTGGATAGATGACACAGATGTTGGTTTACTAAGACACGTTGATTGTATGCATTATTATGTCCCTGCTCATTCTTTCCATACCACTTTATTATTCTCAACATTTGTGGACAGCAAAAGTACACATTTGATAAGCTAGCCTCTATGCTTCTTTGATTTAAACTCAACAGACATCTATTTATCTAGTATCAAACGAAGAATTTATGCAAATGGGCATCAATTGACTTATACAACGGAATATGAGAAGCCATTAATACTGCAGCAATGGCAGTAAAGGCCGGCAAAAGTGACTGATTTACGCAAAAAAAATACTTGTTTGAACATATAAAAAGTCATGGTAGTTATGTGGGAAAATATAATTGTAGATTTTATTATATGAATTAATTGATAAATATAACAGTCATTCATTTTCATTTCATTTATTTATTCCTTATTTTCACTAATACATGTTCATTTTGGTGGTTTATATTGAAAAGCTACTCCCATAAAACGGTAAACATACTCTGCTTTAAACAATATTTTTATTTTACAAATACAAGCTATGGGTGAATTCTTATATTTAATTAACAGCTTATTTGTGAAAAAAATACAAAATTCAGTCATGGAAAAATTGAGAAATAAGTATATTTGTAAAAAAAGTATTACCACTGATTCCAGTTAATGAATATATATATATATATATATATATATATATGTATATATATATATATATATATATATATATATATATATATATATATATATATATATATATATATATGTCATCCACATGCATACTAGGTCGCTGTTTCACAGGTATCCATTGCGGCTAGACCAGCTTGTGCCGGGGTGTGTATATGTGGGGGTGGATGGTGTAAAAAAGACAAGTGGAAGAAACAAATTTTGAATGCAAGAAAAACATAAAAGAGAAACGATAGATTTAACCGGTTTTGTTCGGATCAACGAACGTCTTCAGAAAGAGTGAAAATTT